>JAEPBF010000211.1:0-600000 GCA_019739055.1 Passiflora organensis
TCAGAAATAATTAATTGGTCGGCTAAGGCAGACCGAAAAAACAATAAAGGATAAGCTAATAATACTAATAAGGCTAATGATAGGAAGTCTAAAAAAGATGATATGGTAAATGACATAGGCTCATGATTCAAACAACATTTTTCATTCAAGATTTTTCGTTCCCTAACAATTGGTATCTGAAAGTCTTATATATGCACATTCTAATATCCTTATTCCAGTAATACCCTTAATAATTGTTCTAATAGTACAATAATAGATACCCTTATAAGAAAATTAATTTTAATATCGGCCATTCTTTTAAGGATAATCAAAGGCTGGATCTTCATCGGGATGAGTATTCTTTAGTGCGCCTAACTTTTCTGGAATTCTTCAAATGATGAGACGCTAGCTAATAATTCTTGAGCACGTATTGGTAGCGGAGCCAGGTTGGGAAAAATACTATATTTGTATCGTAGATACGTGCTTGGTCAACAAGTACGGTGGTCCTGGTAGCAGTAAAGGAGCGTAAAGCTGTTGGTTAGCCGCATTGGTCCCACTTATCTTACGACACGGGTTCAATATTTTAAAGCTTAATTTGGTCAAACTATTATATGTTTATACTATGGATATGTTTAAGAATATTTCTGGAAATACATCGGATCGAGCAAGTACTAGTAATGATACTGAAATGATAGAAGAATATAACAAACGAGAATTACACATAGCTAAGATTGAATGGAAATTACATAATTAGACTATACCTAAAGTACTCAATTATAGAATTTATGAAGTAGGATTTGGTAATTTATTCATCCATGATTATGTGATAGAAACCACTGAACAGTACTTACCTGTAAATCCACAGGTCGAACAATTAGAATTATTAGATAAGATAAAAATAAATAAATTTAAAGGAAAATATAAGTTCTTACATATAGGATTAGTTCAAGTAGCCATTAAACCACTGCATAGATTGGGATTAAATACTCCTCTATTAATGTGTTTAAGAGATGCAAGATTTAAATCTTTCTATGATTCTATATTAGTAGTATGTGAGTCCAATTTAGCTAATGGACCGATCTATTTTAATTGTTATCCTAATTTCTCAATAGACTTATATGATGAAAACTTAAGTCAGACCTTAACATTAAATTTAAAAGTTCCGACTACAATGAAAGAAAATTCTAAGAATTTGGTAATCATATATAGAGTCCATTATAAGATAATGAGTTCTAATCTTAGTCCTGAAGCTAAAAGAGAATCAGCTAAAGATAACACAATATTAATAGAGGCTAATTATGATAAAATGAATGTGCAAGTACCCAGATTACTAGAATGGAATCAAATTAGTTTTCCTGACACATGGGAAATACCTAATATTATTCCACCTAGAACTATTAGACCCAGAACTCAACCCATTGAAATAATAGAAAGTTCCACAGGAAATGCTGAGATATTCTTTCAAAGCAGGATTAACTCCCTTAGAGAAACCATTAGAACACCATTGTCAGTCCCAAGTAGACATTCTACAAGTGAAACACCATTAATTCGAAAACGAAGCCATCTACGAGGAATCGATTGGGATAGAACTATCTCACAACCATATTATCAGGAATCCATTAGTAGACCTCCTTCTACTAATGAAGAGAAATCACCTCCTCTATCTCCCACACCTAGTGATATGGTATCTAACGATCCATATAACCAACAATTATTAGTTCTGAATAATTTTGTATTCGATGAACAATTATTAATCAATCAATTTTGGGATCCCTATTACAATACTGTTAGACAAACTTATTTTCACGAATATAACGCAAAAATCAGGAGGGAAATATGGGATATTTATGTCATTGAAATGAGAACCAGACAAAAACACACTTCTTTTGTCATTTGGTGGAAATATAAAAAACATACCTATATGATTAATGAAACTCGTAGTCAAAAAAGAGTATGGACCACAACCGTTGGGCCTAATCAAGTTAAATCAGTATATCCTCTTTTTAAAGAAATAGATATTGAATGGAAAAATCATAAAATAATAGCTAGCCATTTAAAAGACACAGACAATTCACCCTTTGATTCAGGACATATCAAAGCACAGAATAATTATACTAACCAAATATTACAAGTTATCGCCCAACAACTGGAAACCATAGAATCAAATCAAGAGGGACAACCATCTATATCAGGACCTAATAATCCACAAATAAAGTTAGAAAAATCTTTATTCGAACCTTATCATGTACCAGGGATAAAGCTAAAGAAAAAAGATAAGACTAAAGAACTATTGGATAAAATAACCAATCAATTAAAAGAATTAGAGTTAGAAAAAAAGAAACAACTATCCACTTTGGACACTGTTGATAATCAGATAACAACTTTATCTGAAATAGAGGAATCAGATAATGAAATTAAAGATTTAGAAAAATAGTTTAATGAAACCCTAGAAATTAATAAAATGAGAAATAAGCAATATAATCATCCCAAGATACCACATTATTATGCTTAGCCTTCCTTTCCCGACATAAAATAGAGGATTACCCGTTTAGAAGTCAAGTCAGTTATGATGGTAAAAGCCTGAATGTATAGAATGTAGATAGTAAATCAGAACATGGTATATTAAATATGTTAAATGAAATATGTATGACAGCTTCTGCTTATAAGACTCAGGGTAATAGAGAAGTAAATGTCACTAATGCATTAATATCTGGATTTACCTGGACAATTAAAAGGATGGTGGGACAGTTACCTATCTAAAGCAGAAAAAGAAACCATTTTAACTGCCGTAAAAACAGAAATTACTGAAGGACAATTATCGGTAATAGAAGATAGTATAGCTAGTCTAATCTATGCTATATCAAAAAATTCTATAGGAAACCCTCAACAATTTAAAGATAAAGCCTCAGAATTGTTATCAAATTTAATTTGTCCCAAACTACAAGATTTTAGATGGCATAAGGATATGTTTTTAACTAAAGTAATGATTAGAGAAGATTGTCAGCAACAATTTTGGAAAGAAAGATTCATTGCAGGATTACCTCGGTTATTTGCAGATAAGGTAAGAAGCAGAATTAAACAAAAATATGGAGGAATAATTCCTTACGAAAAAATTACTTATGGAGATATAATAGCAGAAATAAACGAAGATGGATTAGCACTATGCACTAATTACAAACTTAAATCTAAACTAAAACAAGATAGATTAAATAGTAAAAAGGAATTAGGATCTTTTTGTGAACAGTACGGATATGAAAAGATTTTAGCACCTTCAGCCAAACAAAAACGAAAAACAAAAAATTCAAGCCTAGACCCACTTACAAAAGAAATTATAAAACTAATAAACCACCTAGAAGAGGTTTTCCTAGATTTAAGAAGTCAAAAACCTATAAAAAAGAGCCAGTATGCTATAAATATAATAAACTGGGACATATTAAAACAGACTGCCCTTTAATAAAGAAAATTAAAGCCTTAGAAATAAATAAAAAAGAAATAGAGGAACTCCTAAATATGATAAACTCATCAAAAGAGGAAGAAAACAATATAGAAGAATCCAGTATAGATAGTGAGCAATCAGATATTTATGAGTGTATTGGACCATGTAATTGCTATACTCTTAATACTATAACTACAGAGAACAATTTAATAATAGACTTAATAACTAAGATAGAAGATCCAGAAGAACAACGAAAATACTTACTAACCTATAAAGAAAGTTTAACCAGAACAAATGAGCCATTTTATAAGATACATGATCATAAACCTTATAATTTAAATAAAATTTTATATAGTCAACCCACTAAAATAGAGCCTACTATAGAGGATTTAGTTCAAGAAGTAAAAAATATAAAACAGGATATAAAACAACTAAAGGAGGAAAAAGAAGATTTAGGATTTAGAGTAGAACACTTAGAAGAAAATCAACCTTCTACTAGTCAAGAATCAGCCTTTATGTCAACTCTATCAAAGATAGAATATCAAAAATGGTATGCTTACATAACCATAGTTATAAAAGATTACAAGTCAAAAGTAAAAGCTTTATTAGACTCAGGAGCAGATCAAAACTGTATTCAAGGAGGTTTAATCCCTTCTAAGTATTTTGAAAAAACCAAAGAACGATTACACACCGCAAGCCATTAGAGATTACAAATAAATTATAAAATAACTAATGTCCATATTTGTAACCAGGATATATCTCCAAGTTTTTTGGAGAGGTCTAATTAGAATATCATAAACTTCTACTTCTCTCCTCATTTTGCTCCTGCAATTTGGTTAGTCCCGAGAATAATAATCATTATCATAAAATTCATCGTTAACCATCCAAGTTCCAAATACATCACAAATTAGAAATAAATATAAATCTAATTCTCCATCATTATATAATTCTATTTCATTAATTGGTATATTTTCACTCATTATTTCTGATGATATTGGTTAATTCTCATACCAAAACTCCTCCTAATCTTTCTCTTATTTCGTACTCATTGCAATTGCAGGCTTTTGCTCCTATAATTTCTTGCACTAGTATGTGATTTTGAAGTTCGGCATCTATTCCTCTTCTTATTTCTTGTATTAATTCTCTAATAACTCTTAAATTAGACAGGTCTAGCATTAAAAATTTTTCAACAAATTTTTCTATTATAATAGTCATATTTACCTTCTGAGGAGTGCTTTTAAATCTTCTTTACCAGAAATTCCCTGGATAGAAAATTGGGAAGATTATTATTTTCTCTTTTCTATATTCTATATCGAAATTAAAATTTGACAATAATGCTTGCAACCTGGCAAAGATTTGTTTTGATACTAGATTTTTGACATCCTTTTCTAATATATACTTAGCTAATTTACAGTCAACTCTTGGCAAGAATTTTTTAGTAAATATATCATCTTGAAATGCACTTATACACAAGACTATTAATAATACTTCTTTTTTCATGGTTGAATAGTTTGCTTGTGTAGGGTTCCATATTCTAGAATAATATCTAACTAATTGTTCTTGTTGATTTTTCTTCTGTTTTAGGATTCCTCCATACCTTTTATCTGAAGCATCTGTTTCTACTATTATTTCTGCATTTTCTTCTAAGATTTCTAAACAAGGTAGATTTTTTATTTTTTATTTTTTATTTAATTTCTTTTACTAATTGAGTCAATTCAGGGGTCCAAGGAATAGATTCTTTCCATAATCTCTTGTACAATGACAAACAGATTTCTCTAATTTTAGGTAAATTCTGCTACATAATTTAAACATCCTAAGAATCGCTGAAGTTGTTTTTATCTTTTAACTCATTTGGAAATTTACTTGCAAATTCTAAACTTCTGTTTATAGGAGTATAACTTCCTTGATTTATTTTGAATCCTAAAAATCTAACCTTAATTTGAAATAGTTTCATTTTAGATGCTAATAGTAGTAGTCCGTTTTGTTTTATTATATTTAAAATTTTTTGTAGATGTTTAAAATGTTCAGTTACGTTCTTAGAGTATACTAATACATCATCTATGTAGAGTATTAAAAATTTTGTATAGGGATTTAATATGACATTCATAATGTTCTAAAATTCTGAGAGAGCATTGTTTAAGCCAAAAGGCATAACATTCCACTCATAATGTCCAAATGGCACGGTAAAAGCGGTTTTATATTTGTCTGTTTCATCTATCTGAATTTTCCAGTATCCTGATTTCATATCAAACTTCGAAAAGACTATTGATCCTGTTAATCTTTTAATTAGGTCTCTTTTATTTGGAAGAGGATATCTAATCCATTGTAATGTTTTATTCAAAGGTTTATAATTGATAACTAACCTGGGTGCTCCTCTTTCTATTTCAGCCTGGTTTTGTACGAAAAAGGCGGCACATGACCAGGGAGACTTACTTGGACGTATTAAGTTTTTATCTAAGTTTTTTACAGTATTCTAATAATTCTCTACTCATTTGTATGGGTCTTGCTTTAGTCGGAATATGTCTTTCATTGAAACCTGATTCATAAGGTAATTTAATCTTATGTTGTTTTCTATTCTAGAAAGTATTGGGTATTGTTGAGCATACTTCTTTCTCAAATATTTCTTGTAGTTCTTTCTCTTTTGTTTTAGTTTCTCGGTTTCTAATTCTTGTTCTATTCTTTTATAATTTATCTCCTGTGTTAAAGAATGAAGATGTTTAGTTTTTTGTATTACTAATATTTGGGCTATTCCAAATGCTTTTACAATATTTAAGTCTTTTTCTTTTATGATATTTGTGAAATCAAAATTTATTTCTTTACCACAAACTTGTGTAGTTATCCGAGTTCTAGTTACTGTAAAAGGATATATTTGGGTTAGAAAAGGGGTGCCTAATATTACCTGTTGTGCTAGATTTTTTACTAATAAAAAAGAATTTCTAAAACATATATTCTGGTTACAAATATGGGCATTAGTTATTTTATAATTTATTTGTAATCTCTGATGGCTTGCGGTGTGTAATCGTTCTTTGTTTTTTTCAAAATACTTAGAAGGGATTAAACCTTCTTGAATACAATTTTGATCTGCTCCTGAGTCTAATAAAGCTTTTACTTTTAACTTGTAATCTGTTATAACTATGGTTATGTAAGCATACCATTTTTGATATTCTATCTTTGATAGAGTTGACACAAAGGCTGATTCTTGACTAGTAGAAGGTTGATTTTTTTCTAAGTGTTCTACTCTAAATCGTAAATCTTCTTTTTCCTCCTTTAGTTGTCTTATATCCTATTTTATATTTTTTACTTCTTGAACTAAATCATCTATGGTAGGGTCTATTTTAGTGGGCTGACTGACTAGATAAAATTTTATTTAAATTATAAATGCAGATATGAGCAAACGGATTATTAGAGAAGGATCTCCAGGGATTACTAGTACGTCTACTAGTAAAAAATCATTATAGAAGAACATGTTCTTCTGGATCTTCTATCTTAGTTATTAAGCCTATTATTAAATTATGTAGTTATAGTATTAAGAGTATAGCAATTACATGGTCCAATAAACTAACAAATATCTGATTGCTCACTATCTATACTGGATTCTTCTATATTGTTTCTTCCTCTTCTAATGAGTTAATCATATTTAAGAGTTCCTCTATTTCTTTTTCATCTATTTCTAAGGCTCTAATTTTTTTTATTAAAGGGCAGTCTGTTTTAATACGTCCCGGTTTATTACATTTATAGCATACTGGCTCTTTCTTATAGGTTTTTAACTTCTTATATCTAGGAAAAGCTCTTCTAGGTGGTTTATTAGTTTTATAATTTCTTTTGTAAGTGGGTCTAGGCTTGAATTTTTTCGCTTTTCATTTTTGTTTGGCTGAAGGTGCTAAAATTTTTTCATATCCGTACTGTTCACAAAAAGATCATAATTCCTTTTTACTATTTAATCTATCTTGTTTTAGTTTAGATTTAAGTTTGTAATCAGTGCATAGTGCTAATCCTTCTTTGTTTATTTCTGCTATTATATTTTCATAAGTAATTTTTTCGTAAGAATTTATTCCTCAATATTTTTGTTTAATTTTGTTTCTTACCTTATCTGCAAATAACCTAGGTAATCTTGTAAAGAATCTTTCTTTCCAAAATTGTTGCTGACAATCTTCTCTAATCATTACTTTAGTTAAAAACATATCCTTATACCATCTAAAATCTTGTAGTTTGGGACAAATTAAATTTGATAACAATTCTAAGGCTTTATCTTTAAATTGTTGAGGGTTTCCTATAAAATGTTTTGATATAGCGTAGATTAGACTAGCTATACTATCTTCTATTACCGATAATTGTCCTTCAGTAATTTCTGTTTTTAATGCTTTTCCAGTAGTTAATCCTGCTTTGAAATAATATCCCAGCATTTCCTGTGGAACTTTCTATTATTTCAATCGGTTGAGATCTGGGTCTAATAATTCTAGGTGGAATAACATTAGGTATTTCCCATGTGTCAGGAAAACTAATTTGATTCCTAAATCAAAGGGTGAGCTGCCTGTATCTTTTAAAAGGCTAAGAAGAAGAAGAAGAAGAAGAAACATACCCCTTTACAGTAAATAATAAAGGATTAGAAACAGAAGTTTTAGGGAAACAAATTACCTTTGAATTTTGTAGAAACATACAAGAAAGAGACCTATTTATAATAAAAAAATTAGGAATCAAAAAGGAAATTTTATTAATAAATAAAAAGAAGCACTTACACTCATTAGTAAATGAATTAAATTATACGAGGATAGAAGAAGACTTACAAAATAAAGAAACTAATTGCAAGGATAAGATTTTTAGGATATAATATAGTTCAAGGGACTTTTACTCCCATAGATAGAAATATAGAATTTTCAGGAAAATTTCCTGATAAAATGAAAGATAAACAACAATTGCAAAGGTTTTTAGGATGCTTAAATTATATTGCAGATTTTATTCCTAACCTAAGAATAATATGTAAACCATTATATAAAAGATTAAGAAAAGATGCTCCAAATTGGGATACAAATATGAATAGTATAGTAAAAGATATAAAAGAAAAGGTAAAATAATTACTATGTCTAGGTATTCCTCAAGAGGATGCGTTTTTAATAGTAGAAATTGACGCATTAGAACAAGGATGTGGAGGAATTTTAAAACAAAAAATAAAAAATAAAAAATAATTAGTTAGGTATTATTCTGGAATATGGAATAAAGCCTAAAAAACTATTTCATTGTTAAAAAAGAAGTATTAGCTATCGTTTTGTGTGTTAATGCTTTTCAAGATGACTTATTTAATAAGAGTTGATTGCCAATCAGCAAAATTTATACTGGAAAAAAATGTAAAAAATTTGATATCAAAACAAATATTAGTAAGGTGGCAAGCTTTGTTATCCAATTTTGATTTTAATATTTAGTTCATGAAAGGTAAATTAAATAATTTACCTAATTTCTTATCTAGAGAATTCTTGCAGGGAAAAGAAGATAAAAGGGCCAAAGACTAAAAGCTACACAGAATAAAAGGTATCATGACTAGCCCTGTCATTTATGCACAAGTTAGATTAATAGAAAAATACATAGAAAAATTAATGGAAATAGATTTTTCAAAAATTAAAGAAATTAAACTGCTAAGAACAAAACTAATAGAAGGAATAAATTTAAGCATAAATGATCATATGATTAATCACACTGTTATAAATGAATATTGCTATTGCAAAGAATATGAAAAAAGAGAAAAACTTGGTAGAAAAATGATAAGAATAATTGAAGAAATGATCGAAGAACATGAAAGAGAAAGTAATTAAATTAATTAAAATAAAAATAATTGAAAAAAAATATACAAGAATTGGGAAAAATATAGAAAAAAAAGTATTTACAAAAAATAAATTCAAACGTTAAGATATTTTGTGAATTAGAAGATGACATTAACAATTAGCAGGAAGATGAGGTATCAGAGGATAATCTCAGATACTGTAACCTTTGGAGAAGACCAATATCCGAGAAGATATATCTTCAATAGATATTGGGTTACAGAGAGACTATCAGAAGATAAAAAGCAGGTTATCAAGACTTTTTGTTATCAAAAGATATTTAATGTGAAACAACAAGCCAAAAGGGAAGAAGAAGAAAGAAAAAGTCGAGAGAAAGAATTGGTGAATATTCGGAGAATGATAAATAGAAAAATAAAAGGAAAAAATATAAGAATAAGTATGATAGAATTGTTAGAATTGTTAGAATTGGAAAAATATATCTTAAGAGACCTTGACAGGTTGGTCATACTGACAGTATAAAAGATGGACAAAAAGAAGTCTCTAACAGCGATGATAGCATCGTCATCAAAAGATAGGTATTCAAATTCTCCTCCCTCTTCTCCCTCTTCTCCTCCCCCATTCATACAACCTAGTTACTATTTGGCTCTGATTACTACACCTATTACCTCAGAGCAAGTTAAAAGAAAAACCTTAGTCCCTTTGCCCCTTTACCCACAAAGAGCCCCTCAGACCATTACTTCTAGAGCACCTCCTCCTATCTTAAAAGAGTTTGTCAATCAGACAAAAAAACAGACTTATACATCCACAAATTTGATATCAAAATAATTGAGCTCGAAAAACAAGATGAGAAAAAAGAAATAAAAGAACTCATGATTCAGATTTTTCCTCCTATAGAGTATCATTTGATGGATCATCCTTATAAAAGCCGCATATTTTATGAGAAAAATCTGTTAAAAACTCAGTCCCTGGAAATTGCTCATAATATGGATAAAAAATTTCCAGACCAGATTTCCTTTTCAAGAATCAATATCATAAGAATCATGACCAAGAAAGAATGGAAACAACATTCATTCACAAGTAAAATTTTTTCTGCCAAAATCCCAAATCAACAACTCTCAAGTTATAACTACTATGACTATCAAAAAGCCAAGTTAAGAGTCCTTTGGTATAAACCAACGTATCATACTTGGTTTATAAATTTTTCAAAATCTTGTCAAAAAATATTCCCTCAATGGTGGATCTCTTGGTTCCATACCATGAAGCCAATCCAGGGATTGTTTCAAAAGCCCATTGAAGAAGCCATAAAAGCCTTTTCTCATTATGCTGATTTAGAGGATATCACGTCCATTCCTCTATTACAGTATTTGAGTACCTTCTGTGTCCCCTGGATCATTTGTTGGGACTTGGAAAAAAACCATGATTCTTCTATCCAGATCACTTATCTGGTTTGAAGAATGAAACAAAAGAATTGGCCCAAATATGAGACTAAAAGAGCCAACATCCAAGCTGTTAAGACCTTGTTAAAACTAAATAATGAATAAATCAGAAGGATGCTTACCCAGAAAGATAAAGAGAAAGACGACGAAGACATGATGTCAAGAGCATCTTCATTGGAAAAGCTAAAAGAAGTCTATGGCAAAAAGAAAAGGAAGGATAAAAGCACTGACGAGGATGATGATGACCCCTTCGCCAATCATGATCTAGATAAGGATCTATTATTGGCATATCACAACAGGTGAAAACAAAAAGCAGAACACCATGTGACAGAAGATGATAAAAGCTGGCACGACAAAGACGAGACAAGACAGGAAAGACAAACACAAGACAAGACATGACAAAGACAAAAGTAAAATAAAAGTAATGGTGCACAATAAAATTTACTTTCATTATAAGGATATTCATTATTGATAAAAGTAGGGATAAGATTGTAAACTAGCCTGTGTGGTTTGCTATATAAGAAGATGTATCGCTTCATTTAAGGCAAGCTTGAATTACTGAATGAAATATCTAGTTTGAAATATGTCTGATCTCTACTCCAGGTTTTATCACTTGATCTATAGCTTATATAAAATATCTAGCTAAAACTACCCACTATCCTTAATAGTGAACTTAACCATAGTCTATTCACAATCAAACAATCGATCCGGAGTAGATGGTAGCGGAGCCAAGTAGGCATATTATACTCAAAGGTGCAAAGGGAGTTTGGCAAGCTTGGTACTGTATTCCTGGCAGCAACAAGTGAGTGCGAAGTAAGACCGTTGGTAAGCCGCAGTGTTCCCGACTTGAACATCTAAGAGTTTGGTATCTCTATTAAGCTTTTAAATCATTTACTCTTGATTGTGAATTTGTTATGTGCTTAGAGTATGTGTTATATGTTGAAGGTTAATGATAGGGGGTAGTTTTAGCTAGACATTTTATATAAGCTATAGATCAAGTGATAAAAATTGGAGTAGAGATCATACATATTGCAAACTGGATATTTCATTCAATAATTCAAGCTTTCCTCAAATGACGCGAGACATCTTCTTATATAGCAAACCACACAGGCTAGTTTGCATTCTTATCCCTACTTTTATCAATAATGCATATCCTTACAAGAAAAGTAAATTTTACTATGCACCACTACTTTTATTTTACTTTTGTCTTGTCTTCGTCGTGCCTGTCTTGTCTCGTCTTTGCCATGCCAGCTTTTATCATCTTCTGTCACATGGTCTTCTGTTTTTTGTTTTCACCCATTGTGATATGCCAATAATAGATCCTTATCTGGATCATGATTGGCGAAGGGGTCATCATCATCCTTGTTAGTGCTTTTATCCTTCCCTTTCTTTTTGCCATCGACTTCTTTTAGCTTTTCCAATGAAGATGCTCTTGACATCATGTCTTCGTTGTCTTTCTTTTTATCTTTCTGGGTAAGCATCCTTCTGATTTATTCATTATTTAGTTTTAACAAGGTCTTAATAGCTTGGATGTCGGCCCTTTTAGTCTCATATTTGGGCCAATTCTTTTGCTTCGTTATTCGAACCAGATAAGTGATCTAGTAGAAGAATCATAATTTTTTGCCAAGTCCCAAAAACTGATCCAGGGGACACCGAAGGTAATCAAATACTATAATAGAGGAATGAACGTAGTATCCTCTAAATCAACATAATAAGAAAAGGCTTTTATGGCTTCTTCAATGGGCTTTTGAAACAATCCCTGGATTGGCTTCATGGCATGGAACCAAGAGATCCACCATTGAGGGAATATTCTTTGACAAGTTTTTGAAAATTATATAAACCAAGTATGATACGTTGGTTTATACCAAAGAACTTTTAACCAGACTTTTTGATAGTCACAGTAATTATAACATGAGAGTTGTTGATTTGGGATTTTGGCAGAAAAAATTTTACTTGTGAATGGATGTTGTTTCCATTCTTCCTTGGTCATGACTCTCATGATTTTGATTCTTGAAAAGACAATCTGGTCTGGGAATTTTTTATCCATAGTATGAGAAATTTTCAAGGACTAAGTTTCTAACAGAATTTGCTCATAAAATATACGGCTTTTATAGGGATGGTCCATCAAATGATACTCTATAGGAGGAAAAATCTGAATCATGAGCTCTTTTATTTCTTTTTTCTCATCTTGTTTTTCAAGCTCAGTTATTTTAATATCAGATTTGTGGATGTATAAATCCGTTTTTTCTATCTGATTTACAAACTCTTTTAAGATAGGAGGAGGTGCTCTAGAAGTAATGGTCTGAGGGGCTCTTTGTGGGTAAAGGGGCAAAAGGACTAAGGTTTTTTTTTAACTTGCTATTGGGTAATAGGTGCAGTAATCAGAGCCGAATAGTAACTAGGTTGTATGAATGGGGGAGGAGAAGAGGGAGGAGAATTTGAATACTTGTCTTTCGATGACGATGCTATCATCGCTGTTAGAGATTTCTTCTTGTCCATCTTTTATACTGTCAGTATGACCAACCTGCAAGGTCTCTTAAGACATATTTTTCCAATTCTAACAATTCCGTCATACTTATTCTTATATTTTTTCCTTTCATTTTTCTATTTATCATTCTTCGAATATTCGCAAATTCTTTCTCTCGACTTTTCCTTTCTTCTTCTTCCCTTTTGGCTTGTTGTTTCACATTAAATATCTTTTGATAACAAAAGGTCTTGATGACCTCTTTTTATCTTCTGATAGTCTCTCGGTAACCCAATATCTATTGAAGATATATCTTCTCGGATATTGGTCTTCTCCAAAGCTTAAAGTATCTGAGATTATCCTCTAAAACCTCATCTTCCTGTTAAATTGCTAATGTCATCTTCTAATTCACATAATATCTTAACATTTGAATTTCTTTTTTGTAAATACTTTCTTTTTCTATTGTTATTAGGATCGGCTGTTGTAAAGTACACTGGAACTGTTTTTCTAGGATGAATACACTAGAAAGATATTTAATATATGAGAGCATGTTTCTGAGAACAATAGTTTTATTTCAAAAATAAGATCTGATTTTAAATGCTGATATGAAGTCTTTTATAGACTTCACTTCTATAATGATTATATTTTTGCCCCTAATAATAGACCTTTAGAAGGGTACATACATGCTAATGTTTTAAAACTAAAGTAATATTCTCTTTAGTCATAATCTAGGTCATCATCATCGCTGTGGACCACCTCTTTTTGGAGTGCTTTCATCTTTTATTAGAATTCTTCTAGTGATTATACTGCTTCCAATAATTCTTGTGCTTTTTTCTTGAAGTTTGATGTCTCACGTTTCACTGGTTCCTGATCTTCAGTTAGGTCTTGTAGTCCTAACCATTCTTGAACGGCTGATTTTGCTGCTCTGTTGATATCAAATTTTTGCCACCATTTGATCTCCTTTTTTCTGATGAGTATGGATAGGTCTTCCTCTCATGTAATTTCATATCTCCATCTTAGTATCTATGAGACGCCAAAGGCTATGGTGAACTGAAGTTGATAGTCTTCTGTCACTTCCTTTAATAGTGTATGGTCTTCGAAATAATTTAGTCCTTCTTTTACTGTATTTGGGAGTATATCCTGATTTATTCCATTTTTTCGGAACCATCTAATCCACCAATTTGGAAATATGAGCTGACAGTTCTTTAAGAAGTAAATGAACCAGGTATGGGTTAGAGGCTTGTAGAACAAGACTCTAGTCTAGACATTCTGATAGTCATAATAATTAAAATTCCTTAGGTCCCGAGGACCTATTCCTTCTAATTGCTTAGAAGCATATGCTATCCCCAATAAAGTATGACTTTATGATAGACCTAGGATACCCCACTACTATCCTAGACCGTCCTTACCCGATATTCAAATAGAAGAAAAATACTCACAAAGGAGTTATGATGGAAAAAGTATTTACGAATGGAATTTAGACGGGAAAACTAAACATGGAATAACTGATATGTTAAATGAAATGTGTATGGCAGCTACTGCCTACAAGATAATAAATAACATTGAAAGAGAAGTAACGAAAATAATAACATCAGGATTTACTGGACAATTAAAAGGATGGTGGGATAATTATTTATCTTCTTCGCAAAAAACTGAAATACTTATGACGGTAAAACCATAAATAAGAGAAGAACAGACATATACTGTAGAAAACTCTTTCGCAACCTTAATATATGCTATTATAAAATATTTCATAGGAAATCCTCAAAGTGTATCAGAGAAAGCCTCTATAATATTATCCAATCTAACTTGCTCAAAATTATAAGATTTTAGATGGTATAAAGATATGTTTTTATCAAAGGTATTTCTTAGGGAAGACTGTCAACAACCTTATTGGAAAGAAAGATTCATTACTGGCTTACCCAGATTATTTGCATATAGGGTAAGAAATAGAATAAAAAGTAAGTTTAGTGATAATAATATACACTATGATCTAATCACTTATGGAGATTTAATTACAGAAGTAAATACAAAAAGACTAAACCTATGTAATGAATTAAAATTAAAATCAAAACTAAAACAAGAACAAATTAGTGAAAGAAAAGAATTAGGATCTTTTTGTACCAAGTATGGGTATGAAAAAATATCTGCCCCTTCGTTAAAGCACAAAGAAAAGAAAATAAAGAAAACAAACAGATATCAAAAATCTTTTAAAAAAAACTATGATAAACCAAGACATGAAAAATCCAGATATAATAAGACTAAAAAGAAATTCAAAAAAATTGATGATAATAATAAAAAGGGACCAACCTGCTTTAAATGTGGAAGATTTGGACACTATAAAAAAGATTGTCCTTTACTTAAAAAGATAAGAGCATTAGAAATTAATGATAGTAAAAAGGAAGAATTACTTAATATGATAGGAAAGAAAGATAATAGTAGCGACATTTTTGATACTGAAAGTATAGAAGATTGTGGTTGTATAGGACCATGTCAAAGTTATGAAATCAACACCATAACAAAAGGAAATAACTTGCTTGATTTAATCTTGAAAGTAGAAAATAAAGATCTATAGAAAAAATATATGTTAGAATATGAGGCCTATGTTAGAAACAACAGAGAAGCAAAACAAAAAGAGAGTAAAATATATAATCTAAATGAAATATTATTTAAGAAAGAAAACAAAAAGGAGCTACTGGCGCTAGAAGGATTAAAACAAGAAATCCAATACATAAAATAGGAGATAAAAATTATACAGGAACAAATAACTAATATGCAGTATACTTTAAAAGGTAAGGCAAAAGTTGTAGATCTCCCAGAAAGTAGTAATCAAGAAAATGAAGAATTTATACATACTATATCAAGAATAGAATTTCAGAAATAGTATACTTACGTAACCATAGTCATAAAAGATTTTAAAATAAAAATAAAAGTTTTATTAGATTCCGGTGCAGATCATAACTGTGTTAGAGAAGGATTAATTCCCACAAAATACTATGAGAAAACAAGAGAAAGACTACATGCGGCAAATAAACAGAAATTATAAGTTAAATATAAAATATCTGATGCTCATATTTGTAACCAAGGAATATGCTTCAAAAATACCTTTTTGCTAGTAAAAAATTTATCACAAGACCTGATATTAGGAACACCCTTCCTAACACAAATATACCCATTTAATGTAGATAGTAAAGGACTAAACACAGAAATCCTAGGAAAACATATACTTTTTGAGTCCTGTAAAAACATACAGGAACGAGACATAAATATCATAAAAGAATTAGGAATAAGAAAAGAAATTTTACTTATAAATAAGAAGAAGCATTTATATTCGCTTACGAATGAATTAAACTATATAAAAATAGAGGAAGAATTAAAAAACAAAGAGGTTATAAGTAGGATAAGAAATCTACAAGAAAAAATTGAAAAAGAAATATGTTCAAACTCGATTCACCATTGTTTATATTGATGATGTGTTAGTTTACTCTAAATCTATTACTGAATATTTTAAGCATGTTAATAAATTCCTAAATATAGTAAAAGAAAATGGACTAGTAGTATCAGCCACAAAAATAAAACTTTTTCTAACACAAATAAGATTTCTAGGATATAACATTAAGTATGGAACTTTTAGTCCCATAAGTCGTAGTATAGAATTCTCGAGCAAGTTTCCTAATGAAATAAAAGATAAACAACAATTACAACTATTTTTAGGATGTTTAAATTATATAGTTGCTTTTATTCGAAAAATAAGAATAATATGTAGACCTTTATATACCAGGTTAAAGAAAAATGCCCCGGTATGGAATGAGGAAATGACAGCTATGGTCAAAGAAATAAAATTAAAGGTTAAGCAACTTCTATGTTTAGGAATTCCTTTACATGATGCTTTCTTAATAGTAGAAACAGATGCATCGGAGTATGGATACGGAGGGATATTAAAACAAAAGGTAGACAATAAAGAACAATTAGTAAGATATTATTCTGGAATGTGGAATGATGCATAAAGTAATTATTCTATAATTAAAAAGGAAGTATTAGTTATTGTACTTTGTGTTAACGCTTTTCAAGATGATCTGTTTAACAAAACCTTTTTAATAAGGGTTGATTGTCAATCAGCCAAATTCATACTAGAAAAAGATGTTAAAAATTTGGTATCTAAACAAATATTTTCCAGATGGCAAGCCTTGTTATCTAATTTCGATTTTGATATAGAATTTATTAAAAGAAAACTGAATAATTTGCCAGATTTCTTATCCAGAGAGTTTCTGCAAGGCAACAAGGATAAAAGGAACAAAGAATAAGAGTAACAAAAGAACGAAGAGTAAAAACGACAAAAGGTATAATGACTAATCCTGTTCCATATGCACAAGAAAGAACGATAGATAAATATATTGAAAATTAATGGAAATAAATTTCTCAAGAATTGAAGAAATTAGAATGGTTAAAACTAAGCTAATCGAAGTATAAACAATCATATGATTAATCATACAGTTGTGCCTGACTACTGCTATTGCAAGGAACATGAGAAAAGAGAGCATTTTGGTAGAAAAATGCTAAGAATAATTGAGGAATTAATTGAAGAACATGAAAGAGAAAATAATTAAATTAATAAAAATAAAAGAAAAAGTTAGTAAAAAGATAGATAAAAATTGGGAAAAATATAGAAGGAATAGAAAAAGAAAATATCTACAGAAGATAAATTCAAATGTCAATATATTATGTGAATTACAAGATAACATAGAACTATTAATATCTCAGGATAATGTACTATCAGAGGTTCCAAACAAGCTTGAGAAGATTCAAAACAGAAGAATACCCCCAGAGCTACAAAGCTGGTCGATTCTGGGTAACCGAAGCTCTATCAAAAGATAAAAAGACAATCTTCAAAACCTATCGGTATCAAAGTGTATTTAGCCTAAAACAACAAGCTCAAGAAACAAGAAGAGAAGAAGAAGATCTAAAAGAAAATTTAAAGTCTGTACGACGGGTTTTTAAAAGAAAGATAAAAGAAAGAAGTCAAATTAATATCAGTATTGCAGAACTCAAAGAGATGGAAGCACGTCTCTTAGGACAAATTAACAGATTATCTGTTTTGACAGCATAAAATGGATATGAAGAAATCCTTGACTGCAATATTGGTTTCTTCGTCAAAAGAAAGGTATTCAAACTCTCCTCCCTCTTCTCCTTCTTCTCCTCCTACACTCATACAACCCAGTTATTTCTCAGCCTTAATCATTGAACCAATCACCCCAATCACCCCAGAACAAGTTAAGAAAAAGAATCTAATCCTTTTGCCTTTTTACCCACAAAGAGCTCCACAAACAATCACCTCAAGAGCACCACCTCCTATACTGAGAGAATTAGCCAATGAGACTGAGAAGACAGATTTGTATACCCACAAGTCTGATATCAAGATAATAGAGCTCGAGAAAAAAGATGAGAAATGAGAAATAAAAGAGCTTTTGGTTCAAATCTTTCCCCCCCAGAGAATAGCACTTGATGGATCACCCGTACAAAATTCGCATATTCTATGAGCAAATCTTGTTAGAAACCCAATCGTTAGAAATTGCTCATACAATGGATAAAAGGTTTCCAGATCAAATAACTTTTTCCAGATTTAGGATCCTGAGAGTTATGACCAAAGACGAATGGAAACAACATCCATTCACGAATAAAATTTTCTCTGTTAAAATTCCAGACGAGCAACTTTCCAGTTACAATTATTATGATTATCAGAAAGCTTGGTTAAGAGTTCTCTGGTATAAACCAACGTATCATACTTGGTTTATTTACATCTCCAAGACTTGTCAAAGAATATTTCCTCAATGGTGGATCTCTTGGTTTCACACTATGAAGCCCATTTAGGGGTTATTTCAAAAACCCATTGAAGATGAAATAAAAGTCTTCTCTCATCACACTGACTGTGAGATCCCGTCTATTGTGGTGCCTGTCAGTGGCAGCGCCAACGGTAGCGTCAGTGCCAACGGCAACGTGCCGATGCTAAACTATTGGTTTGTGAACATAGCCGTAGGAAGCTTTTAAGGAACCCATAGTGAATCTGAGAGTGTTTACGTATGAGTGTGAGTGAGGTAGGTTAGACGAGCGAGGTTGAGTCAGTGGAAAACAAACCAGGTTGATTTTGGTCCGCTTAGAGCGACCGCGAGCCGTTTGGGCCACTTGGTGGACATTTTAATGTCAATTGGGCTCATTTGTGTAACACGGGCCGTCGATGGCACGGTCTAGCCTTGTTGAACTTTTGGGACTGAAGCCCATCAGCCCTTGGGCCTGAAACCCATCAGCTCAAGCCCACACTTCATCCTTTAAATACTTCTCTTCCAGAAGTGACCAGCACATTCCAACCCTAACTCGTTTTTCTCCTTCCTTCACCCTTCCAACCTACCAAAATTGACACTTTGCTCAATTTGACCCCAAAAACTTGTGGAGGATTGTCCCAAAACACTTTCCCATCAATTTTATACACTTTTCCACTGTTAGATTGGTGTCTAAGGCCTGATTTTGAGGTGTTCTTCATCCTGGATGATAATTCCAGAGTTGTTGGAAAGTGCTTAATCGTTGTTTTTGTTTTGGATTGGTTGGTTTATTCAGGTTGCTAGAGATGTGATTGAGTATTTTTGATGTATGTAAATGCATGGAAACAACCTCTGATTCTTGTATGAATCTCGGATGAACAGTATCAAGGGGTTGTTTCTTCTTGTTCTTGATCATGTTGGTGTGGTTATTCATGTTAATTGAGTGGTTGTGGTCAGTATTGATAGGAAGCGTGTGAGACCCCATCTTTTTGATAGTCTAGTCAACACTCGGATTCAGTCAGACTGTTCGGATTGGTCGATTTGAGTGAGTTGACCCTTTGACCGTCATAGCTGACCTTTTGACCGAGTGACCTGGACATAGTCATAGAGCCTAAGTGTCAAGTTTAGGATGTCTAGAACATCGTGTTGTTGGTGGTGTGTCGATAATTTGCACGACGTGTCGTTTCGGAGTTTTAACGTGCATTAGATTAATTAGTCGATTGGTGCGTTGTTCGAGGTTTGAGTCCAGAGGATATACTCCATTTCATTTTTTTGACCCGCATATAAGTTTTTGGAGGCCTGTTTTGAGTGGTCGTAAGTCTTTGGGCCGATTTACCTTTCTTGGGCCCGATTTCGGTTCCCGAGCCCAATTTCATTTTAAAAGCCTGATATTTACTTTTTGAGCTTTTAAATTTTATTTTGGCCCACTTGGAGCATATATGAGCTATTTTATTAACAATTCAGATTCTGTGAATTTTTTTAAAAAAAAAGAAGTCAAAAAGTCAAAGTCAAAGTCAAAGTCAAAGTCAAGACATCTAAAAATTCGAAAATACCCCTCATTAAACTCACTTATCCTGCACGGGATGTGCAGAAATAAGGAGCTTTTGTTTTCATTTTCCCCATTTCCTCTCTTTTGGCCGAGAGCTCCCCAAACCCAAAATTCCTCCCAATTTCATTTTTACTTCAAATTAAGAAGTGGGTGTTGTTCCCAAAGCTGAACCTAATCCCTCTCCTCTCTTTTCCTCAGGTGATATGTTCATTTATGCTTAATTTGCCTTAATTAGGGTAAATATTGTAAATTCGGATTTTAGGGGTTTTTGCTTGATTTCTTCACTTTCTTCTTCGATTTGTGGTTGATTTTGCTTGATTAGATGTTCATTGACATATTCTGATACTTTAGATTGCTTGAAAACATCATTTGATCCATGATTGACCATTTTGGGTGTCGATGACATTTTGGTAATTTCGGGATTTGTGTGATTTTGTGAAATTGGATGAAATTGGATGAAATTGGTTGATGCCATTGCTTGAGTTAGGTTGTTTATGTGTTGTAGAGAAGGTTGGTCGATTTAGGAAACCAATTCTGATGATGATGGAGCTTGAAATTGGAAATTTAGCTTAGGATCGATTGAGTATGTGAAAGGAATTGTTGTTTTTCTTAAGGAATTGAGTGGTTTGAGTTTCTAGAGGTTGAATTGAATAATTAATGACTTAGAGTGAGTGTTTAAAGGGTCTCTTAGGTTGTTTTCAATTCTGGTCATTTTTCGAGTTTATTATTTTCGGCTTTGTTCTTAGTGTGTTTTGTGTGCATGATTGTTTAGGTGGTGCTTCGCCGGCCGATAGAGGCAAAGGTTTAGCCGTTGAATCGTCGGCGCGTCAAGAGATGGGAGATTATGTTTCATTTACATGCACGAAAATATTTTGGTTTATTAATTAAAATTGGTAAATGCTTGTTTTTGAATGGAGGCAATATGTACATTGATTTATAACTTGGCATGCTAGGTTCATTGTGTGTGAGACATATTTATGATGCATAAAATGTTTATTTGAACCTATACGCATGTTTGTGATATGATTAAAATGTGTTTGAGAATATTCGTACGCATCGAATTCTTGAGTTGTTGGGACTCCTAGGAAGTCTTTGATTTGATTTTAATTGCACTACATTTTATTTATATTATAACATGATTTGAGAATTGATCTGCATGTTTGCAAAGAAAACGTATACCTATATTTGCTAGGTATGACTTGGAATTGACGGACTGCACTTGGCCAATGCGAAGGTAAGTGGATGAGTATCCTTAGATAGAAGGATAATCCCTTGCCTAGGAGTACGGATGGGTTATGTATGCCTTGTGGGAGTATGGGATGTCATAGGCTACATGTGCCTTCGGGCTTTTTGAGTTGTGTGTGCGTTGGGAATCATATGATAACGGTTTTCTCCACTTTTCCAGAGGACAACACTGGTGGTAGGGGATTTATTAATATTTTGGAAATGTGCATTTAATTAGCCACTAGTGGGCTTCCGATTTCCCTTTGGCCGGGGTTATTAGTGAAGCAGTTTTAGAGGTCCACCTTGATTGTTTTTGGGCACAGTAGCCCATGAGAATGAAAATTTAAGATTTTTATACTTATTGGGCATGGGCCTGTGATACATGGTGTTATGATCAAACTCATGCATATGCATTTGATTATATGCAATGTGAGATTGTTTACATGATTAGTAGCATGGACTTACTGTGATTTTCATTACAAAATGTTTATACTGGTTTTCGTGTATGCCTCTATTCCACCGGAATTGTTTATGACGCTGTGACTTTCACTGAGATCCTCGAGATCTCACTCCCCTCTTGTTGTTGTTTTCAGGACTAGGACGAGTGCCTGTGTAGCCGTCTATTTTTGAGGTCGAGGTTTCTAGTTTGTCATAGGGCTAGACTACTGCATATGACACGTTTGAAAACTCGACACGCTCTTTTGTATTTTGGATTTGATTATGCTTGCTTATCCTGTTTGCATGCTTGCTCATTGACATTGTGACCCCTTAGTGGGCTTGGGTTGATGCATGCTATTGGATATTGATGAATTCTTTTGAGTTTGCGATATATGAGATGAGCATGATGCCTTGGGCATGTTTTGTTGTTCTTGGGTTTTGTGTTGATTGGACTTATTCGAATATAGCATGTTTGGGGTCGTGTGGCCTATTGTGTGTGTGATTTAAGACTTTCGCTGTTTGTGATTGTACTCCGTGCTTGTATTTGTGGTGTCGAGATGCTTGTTTAAATACATGCTCCTTTTTTTTAAAAGAAAGTGAAAAGTTTCAAATTTACTTGTGTTTTTATATAATTTCTACATTTGTTTTGAGGGTAAGCCTTGTGTAGTTTTGATTGGGCCACGAGTTGGGCCAATCGGGGCTACACGGCGGTGAGGAGCCCAATTATCGGGTTCGGGTCCTCACAAAGTTGGTAGCGGAGCATGGTTGTTTATGTGTGCAATGTTTTCCAAAATGGTTTAAAATAGCATATTTTGAAGGTGCATCACACTCACATTGCACATGCATAGTCCAGCATAAAGTTTTGTCTAGTAGTCTTATTTTGTCTTTAAGGGTCATTATGTGACTATATGTCCAGTTTGTAGAGATGCCTCGTGGTAGACCTCGTAGAGCAGCTAGAGGTCGAGGGGGCCGTACACAGTCATTTGATGTAGACGAGAGGTCCGATGCTCGTGGGCTAACAGGTCCAGCAGCTGAGGTACAGGAGCCACAGGTTCTATTGGGGGCACAAGCAGGCCAGGCAACACAGGACCCTATTCTGATTCAGATGCTGGCAGCTATCCAGACCACCCTACAACAGCTAGTACAGGGTGGAGTGGCTCAGCAGCCACAGGTATAGACTCACGCACCAGTACCGCCAGAGGTTATGGAAGAGCCTGAGGTACAACCTCCGCTCAGGGTTCAGCAGTGACGCTATGGTGGCCAAGGTATGGAAAGATAAGATTGTCTTGGCAGCTCAGGACTTGATGATAGCTGCTGAAGACAAGGTCACATTAGCTACTAGGCTGCTGGAGAGAGATGCAGCCACTTGGTGGAGTACGGTCAGAGATAGTATGGGGGTCAGCCCACCTGGGAAGAATTTGAGAGAGAATTTGATAGGAGGTACTTCCCACAACACTTCCAGGATAACAAGAGGTCCGATTTTTATTTGCTTCGCCAGGGCAACAGGTCAGTTTCAGAGTATGAGACTGAGCTGAGGGCATTAGCTCATTTTGTACCAGAGATAGACCGAGCTGGTTCAGTGATGGCTAGTCGGTTTGAGCAGGGCCTCAACCGAGATATTCGCACGGTTCTGGTTGCGAAGAGCAGTAGTGATTTTGAGGAGCTTGTTGTGGATGCTGTCAAAGCAGAGGAGATAGCTCAGGGGCAGAGTGGGCAGCCTCGGAGGTATAGGGACATCGTGCCTAGTAAGGGTCCCTTGAGGCGTAGTGGTGGATTTGACCGTCGACAGAGGAGCAGAATGTCCACCCCATACTCTGCAGTACAGACTCGTTCACAGGGCGCATCTTCTTTTGTGGCCCGTACACAGTCGACACAATCTGCTCTTGGCATCAGCAGGCTAGCAGGACATCCCTGATGCCGGAACTGCAGAGAGAATCATCCTCCTCCATGCCCACAACCACCTAGGTGTTATGCATGTGATAGGTTTGGGCACATAGCCAGAGATGGCCCAGGGGGCAATGCATCTAGAGTCATAGCTTGTCAGCCTAGATTTCCAGCATTGCCAGCAGCACTGAGGTCAGGTGTGAGCCATATGGGTTCACAGGGATCTTCGAGGCCTCAGACTAGATCACAGACAGGTCGACCATCTGACAGCCAGACTATAGGTCAGACCCAACAGCAGCAGCAGCAGAGGCCACAGACGCGCCTATTCACACTAGCAGATGCTGAGGCATGCACTAGTCCGGACGTCGTGACAGGTACTATTTCTATATTTTCTTGTTCTGCCAGAGTCCTGTTAGACCACGGGGAAAATAGGTCTTTTGTTGGTCCTAGAGTGGCTAGGTGTGTAGATATAGTGTTGTCACCCTTAGAGCCACCTATAGTTGTGTTAACCCCTCTTGGTGAGCAGATTACTTGCAGTAGTGTTTTCTTGGGTTGCGTGATGACAGTGGGCACAGTACAGATTGAGGCGGATTTGATACCGCTGGATATCAGAGATTTTGATGTGATAGTTGGCATGGACTACTTATGTAGATACAGAGCCCGCATGGAGTGTTTTACGAAGAGGGTATGGTTTAGTCTTCCAGATGGGACAGAGTATTGTTTTGAGGGAGGCAGACGGGTACTACCGAGTTGTGTGATCTCTTGGATGAGTGCCAGACAGCTGATTCACAAGGGTTGTATAGCTTATCTTGCTCATGTCAGGGATTTATCAGTTGAGCCTCCGGAGTTGAGCAGTGTACCAGTGGTCAGAGAGTATGCAGATGTATTTCCCGAGGATGTGACAGGGTTACCTCCAGTCCGAGAAATTGAGTTCGAGATTGAGTTGTTGCCAGGGACAACACCGATTTCTATTCCGCCATATCGGATGGCACCAGCTGAGTTGAGGGACCTGAAGACTCAATTGGAGGATCTTATGGATCGAGGCTTCATCCGACCAAGTGTTTCTTCGTGGGGTGCGCCTTTCCTTTTCGTAAAAAAGAAGGACGGTACCTTTCGGCTTTGCATTGACTATAGGCAGCTGAACTGGGCCACGGTGAAGAACCGGTATCCGTTGCCGAGGATAGATGACTTGTTTGATCAGTTACAGGGTGCCTCGATGTTCTCGAAGATAGACTTCAGATCGGGATACCATCAGTTGAGAGTTCGGGAATCCGACATCCCGAAGACAGCATTCAGATCGAGGTATGGACACTATGAGTTTTTTGTTATGTCGTTCGGGTTGACGAACGCTCCGGCAGTGTTCATGGACCTTATGAACTAGGTGTTCCGAGAGTTTTTAGATCGATTTGTCATCGTCTTCATTGATGACATATTGGTGTATTCGAAGACCTAGGAGGAGCACGAGGTGCACTTGAGGACAGTTTTAGACACACTTAGAGCACGACAGCTTTATGCCAAGTTCTCTAAGTGTGAGTTTTGGTTAAGTGAGGTTGGCTTCTTGGGGCATGTTGTGTCAGCTAGTGGAGTATTGGTAGACCCCAAGAAGATAGAGGCTATTGTTTCGTGGGAACTGCCTCACAGTGTGACAGAGGTGCGAAGCTTTTTGGGCTTGGCAGGCTACTACAGACGGTTTGTAGAGGGCTTCTCGGTTTTAGCAACACCTTTGACCCGTTTGACTCGCAAGGGTGTTCCGTTTGTGTGGACCGAGAAGTGTGAGCAGAGTTTCAGCAAGTTGAAGACCAGATTGGTTTCAGCTCCAGTGTTGACTTTACCAGTCAGTGACAGAGGCTATGTTGTTTTCAGTGATGCCTCGAGACTTGGATTGGGATGTGTGTTGATGCAGGATGGGAAGGTAGTTGCCTATGATGACAGTTGAGGCCGCATGAGGGCAATTATCCGACCCATGACCTTGAAGAGGTGGTCTTCGCTTTGAAGATTTGGCGTCATTACTTGTATGGTGAGACGTGTCATGTTTACACAGATCACATGAGTCTCAAGTACCTTCTCACCCAGAAGGAGTTGAACTTGAGACAGAGGCGTTGGCTTGAGTTGATCAAGGATTATGACTTGATCATTGACTACCATCCGGGCAAAGCCAACGTAGTTGCAGATGCTTTGAGTAGGAAGACCTCTTCTTCTTTGGCTTATGTGTGAGCCGAGTATATGCCTTTGCTGATGTGTTTGAGGGAGTCTGGAGTTCAGCTGGATAGTGATGAAACCGGAGCACTAATTGCACAAATGTTGGTGAGACCAACATTGATTGATGAGATTCGAGCTGGTCAGCTTAAGGATCCAGCTTTGGTCAGAGTGAGACAGAGTTTGGATAGCAGTGACACTGCAGAGAGTTCTGTCAGTGAGTACAGAGTTAGGGATGATAGTATTCTGACTTTCCGAGGTCGTATGTGTGTACCACATGACGAGGAGTTGAGACAGAGGATTCTGACAGAGGCTCACAGTTCAGCATTCTCTGTACATCCGGGTAACACCAAGATGTATAGAGATTTGAGACAGTCTTATTGGTGGTCAGGCACGAAGAGGCACATAGCAAAGTTTGTTGCTCGATGCTTGGTTTGTCAGCAGGTGAAAGCCGAGCATCAGAGACCAGCAGGCATGTTACAACCGCTTCCCATTCTAGAGTGGAAGTGGGAGCATGTCACCATGGACTTTGTGGTAGGTTTCCCATTCGAGATTGCCAATGATTTATCTTATTCGACTCAGCCAGTGGCCATAGTGGATAGAGCGGTGAGACAGTTGCGCAGTCGTAATGTGCCTATGGTTTATATTTTGTGGCGTAGTGACCATATGGAGGAGCGGACTTGGGAACCAGAGCAATTGATCAGACAGCAGTATCCGCATTTGTTTGAGGATTCTGGTAAGTGAATTTCGGGGACGAAATTCTTATAAGGAGGGGAGGATGTGAGACACGTCTTTTTTATAGTCTAGTCAGCACTCGGATTCAGTCAGACTGTTCAGATTGGTCGATTTGAGTGAGTTGACCCTTTGACCGTCATAGCTGACCTTTTGACCGAGTGACCTGGACATAGTCATAGAGCCTAAGTGTCAAGTTTAGGATGTCTAGAACGTCGTGTCGTTGGTGGTGTGTCGATAATTTTCACGGCGTGTCGTTTCGGAGTTTTAACGTGCATTAGATTAATTAGTCGATTGGTGCGTTGTTCGAGGCTTGAGTCCAGAGGATATACTCCATTTCATTCTTTTGACCCGCATATAAGTTTTTGGAGGCCCGTTTTGAGTGGTCGTAAGTCTTTGGGCCGATTTACCTTTCGTGGGCCCGATTTCAGTTCCCGAGCCCAATTTCGTTTTAAAAGCCTGATTTTACATTTTGAGCTTTTAAATTTTATTTTGGCCCACTTGGGGCATATATGATCTATTTTATTAACAATTCAGATTCTGTGAACTTAAAAAAAAAAAAAATAGTCAAAAAGTCAAAATCAATAAAGTCAAAGTCAAGACATCTAAAAATTCGAAAATACCCCTCATTAAACTCACTTATCCTGCACAGGATGTGCAGAAATAAGGAACTTTTGTTTTCATTTTCCCCATTTCCCCTCTTTTGGCCGAGAGCTCCCCAAACCCAAAATTCTTCCCAATTTCATTTTTACTTCAAATTAAGAAGTGGGTGTTGTTCCTAAAGCTGAACCTAATCCCTCTCCTCTCTTTTCCTCAGGTGATATGTTCATTTATGCTTAATTTGCCTTGATTAGGGTAAATATTATAAATTCGGATTTTAGGGGTTTTTACTTGATTTCTTCACTTTCTTCTTCGATTTGTGGTTGATTTTGCTTGATTAGATGTTCATTGACATATTCTGATACTTTAGATTGCTTGAAAACATCATTTGATCCATGATTGACTATTTTGGGTGTCGATGGTATTTTGGTAATTTCGGAATTTGTGTGATTTTGTGAAATTGGATGAAATTAGATGAAATTGGATGAAATTGGTTGATGCCATTGCTTAAGTTAGGTTGTTTATGTGTTACAGAGAAGGTTGGTCGATTTAGGAAACCAATTCTGATGATGATGGAGCTTGAAATTGGAAATTTAGCTTAGGATCGATTGAGTATGTGAAGGGAATTGTTGTTTTTCTTAAATAATTGAGTGGTTTGAGTTTCTAGAGGTTGAATTGAATAATTTGGGACTTAGAGTGAGTGTTTAAAGGGTCTCTTAGGTTGTTTTCAATTCTGGTCATTTTTCGAGTTTATTATTTTCGACTTTGTTCTTAGTGTGTTTTCTGTGCATGATTGTTTAGGTGGTGCTTCGCCGGCCGATAGAGGCAAAGGTTTAGCCGTTGCATCGTCGGCGCGTCAAGAGGTGGGAGACTATGTTTCATTTACATGCACGAAAATATTTTGCTTTATTAATTAAAATTGGTAAATGCTTGTTTTTGAATGGAGGCAATACGTATATTGATTTATAACTTGGCATGCTAGGTTCATTGTGTGTGAGACATATTTATGATGCATAAAATGTTTATTTGAACCTATACACATGTTTGTGATATGATTAAAATGTGTTTGAGAATATTCGTACGCATCGAATTCTTGAGTTGTTGAGACTCCTAGGAAGTCTTTGATTTGATTTTAATTGCACTATATTTTATTTATATTATAACATGATTTGAGAATTGATCTGCATGTTTGCAAAGAAAAAGTATACCTATATTTGCTAGGTATGACTTGGAATTGACGGACTGCGTTTGGCCAATGCGAAGGTAAGTGGATGAGTATCCTTAGATAGAAGGATAATCCCTTACCTAGGAGTACGGATGGGTTATGTATGCCTTGTGGGAGTATGGGATGTCATAGGCTTCATGTGTCTTCGGGCATTTCGAGTTGTGTGTGCGTTGGGAATCGTGTGATAGCGGTTTTCTCCACTTTTCCAGAGGACAACACTGGTGGTAGGGGATTTATTAATATTTTGGAAATGTGCATTTAATTAGCCACCAATGGGCTTCCGATTTTCCTTTGGCCGGGGTTATCAGTGGAGCAGTTTTAGAGGTCCACTCCGATAGTTTTTGGGCATAGTAGCCCATGAGAATGAAAATTTGAGATTTTTATACTTATTGGGTATGGGCCTGTGATACATGGTGTTATGATCAAACTCATGCATATGCATTTGATAATATTCAATGTGAGATTGTTTACATGATTAGTAGCATGGACTTACTGTGATTTTCATTACAAAATGTTTATACTGGTTTTCGTGTATGTCTCTATTCCATCGGAATTTTTTATGACGCTGTGACTTTCACTGAGGTCCTCGAGATCTCACTCCCCTCTTGTTGTTATTTTCAGGACTAGGACGAGCGCCTGTGTAGCCGTCTATTTTTGAGGTCGAGGTTTCTGGTTTGTCATAGGGCTGGACTACTGCATATGACACGTTTGAAAACTCGACACGCTCTTTTGTATTTTGGATTTGATTATGCTTGCTTATCCTGTTTGCATGCTTGCTCATTGACATTGTGACCCCTTAGTGGGCTTGGGTTGATGCATGCTATTGGATATTGATGAATTCTTTTGAGTTTGCGATATATGAGATGAGCATGATGCCTTGGGCATGTTTTGTTGTTCTTGGGTTTTGTGTTGATTGGACTTATTCGAATATAGCATGTTTGGGGTCGTGTGGCCTATTGTGTGTGTGATTTAAGACTTTCGCTGTTTGTGATTGTACTTCGTGCTTGTATTTGTGGTGTCGAGATGCTTGTTTAAATACATGCTCCTTTTTTTTTAAAAAGAAAGTGAAAATTTTCAAATTTAGTTTTGTTTTATATAATTTCTGCATTTTTTTTGAAGGTAAGCCTTGTGTAGTTTTGATTGGGCCACGAGTTGGGCCAATTGGGGCTGCATGGCGGTGAGGAGCCCAATTATTGGGTTCGGGTCCTCACAAAGCGTGTTGATTATGTGCGGAAGTGATGTTGGGCTGGTAATGAGGGTATCTGAAGTACTGTGATTTGGTTGTTTAGATTGGATATGAGTTGGTTGTTTAGATTGGATATGATTTGACGGTTTAGATTGGATAGGGGAATGTAGATGTGTGTGCATCGTGAGAGGGTCCATAGGATTGCTTTCAATTCTTTTCCATTTTGATTCCTGGATTGGTTATGCTTAGTATGGCTGTATGGTTTGTGCTTGTTTAGGCGGTACCGGATCGATCAGTAGAGGCAAGGGTATTGTTGGAGAACCATCGACCCAACGAGAGGTGGGAGTTTATCTTTCATTTTGCATACGCGTAACGTTTTGTTTCAGAATTAAAACATGATGATCAAATGTTTTGGTTTGAATGGAGGCAGGACCTGAATTGTGTTTAATCTAGAATCCTAATTTGCTTGCCATGTTTGAATGTATCATCTGTATGTTCAAAAGTTGAAGCATGCTGATTTCTTTGGTGTACACGAAATTTCATACGTGTTTTGCAACCTTCCATACGATATGATTTTTCATCTTCTTAGACATTTTTGTTATTGTGGCTGAATACTTCGAATATTATTTTGAGATGTTTGGCACCTGATTTATAAGATGGCAATGTTTAAATGCATGCATGGAATATTTGATGAATTTTTAGATTTAATAACTCATACTTGATGAATTATGCTATGTGTTTATGCATTGTTCTGGAATTGACGGTTCATGCTGGATCCAGTTAGGTAAGCATATGGAGTCCTTATAGAGAGGACAGTTGCTTACCGTGGAGAGGTATGGTTGGATAAATTTATGTATCTTGAGTGCTGTGTGCACTATGAATGAAGGGGAGTGTTGTGTGCACTATGAATGAAAAGGCCGTGCAATTGCTTCATATATATAGTACGACGTTATATACGTGTGCACAAATTTGAATGTGATTGTTTGTGTTTCTCCATTCAATTTTGGACAATGCTGATGGTGGGGTTTTGTTTATATATATGCTACAACTGAAAAACATCAGTAGGCTTTTAGGTAACCCTTTAGCGGGGGTTACGTGAAAGTGGTTTGTGTCCACCCCGTTATGTTTTGGGCATAGTAGCCAAGTATCAAAGCTGTTGTTACTTCTTTATGCATTTTGGTGTGTGCACTTATGATGTCTACATTGAAGAGTATAGATTGTACTGGTTTGAATAAATGTTTGATACTATGCTTTGGTTTTGTCTCCATTCCACCGTTTATGCTTATGACGCGGTAACTTCCACTGAGGTCCTTGATCTCACTCCCTCTCTCTATTGTTTTGTTTCAGGACTAAGTTGTGAGAGTTAGCTGTTCAACTTCGAGGTTACTATCCCGATATTGGTCGTAGGGCTGGACAAATGCACATGCACGTTTTTTGACTCAGCATCCATCACATCTTCTTGTATATTTAAGTACTAGTGTATTTTCTATTGCTAGTGCATATGTATACAAGTCATGCTTGCATACTCTAATAGTTTTGATATATAAGAAGTGATGTTGTTTTGAGTCTCTAGGGACCTGTGAGTGTGGACTCGAGGTGTTGCATGTGTGAGGCATGTGTGAGGCCGTATAACCCGTTGTATATGATCTGATATTTTAGCTGCATGTGTTTGTTACTCATACTCTGTTGTTTGTAGTTGTGCTGAGTACCAATTGATGCGTGCCATGTTTTAAACAAAAATATTCAAATGTTGTGTTTTTCGGATAAGCCTTGTGTAGTTCCGCTTGGTCCACCAGTTGGGTCAATCGGGGCAGCACGGCGGTGAGGCTCCCAGTTACCGGGAACGGGTCCTCACACTGACTTAGAAGATATTACAACAATACCTCTATTACAGTATTTGATCACATTTGGTGTCCCTTGGATCGTCTGTTGGGACCTTGCAAAAAATCATGACTCCTCCGCTCAGATTACCTATTTGGTACGAAGGATAAAGCAAAAGAATTGGCCCAAATATGAGACCAAAGGGCTGATGTCCGATCCGTAAAAATCCTACTGAAGCTAAACGACGGAAAAATAAAGAAGGTGTTTGCTGAAAAAGAAAAGGTCGAAAATGTAATTTCAAAAGCAGATGACGACATGATTTGTAGAGCATCTTCAATAGACAAGTTAAAAGAAGTTTATGGCAAAAAGAAGGATAACGGTAAAATGTCAGACGAGGATGATGATGACCCCTTTGCCAACTACGACCCTGACAGATACTTGCTGCTGGCATACCACAACGGATAAAATGTCAGAAGGAATCTTGCTTTACAAAAAGCAAGACACGATGTAACAGGTGACGTGATAAAAGCTGACACGACAAAGACAAAAGGTGATAAAAGCCATGGTATAAAAAAATTCTACTTTCCCTATAAGGGTATGCATTATTCAATAAAAGCAAGGATAAAAATATAAACTTCAGCCAGTATAGAGGCTGGCTATATAAGTTCTATCATCTCATTTGAGACACAGAGTTAAAATCGGAATGAAATTATCAGTTTGAATAATGTCTGTATTCTATCCCAGGTTTTATCACTTGATCCCAAGTTCATAAAATGAAGTCTAGCTAAACACTTTTCCTTATCCTTAGCAATCGACAACCATACCTCAAACGCATAAACTCAAACACGATCCTGCGCACATGGTAGCGGAGCCAGATAGGCATACCCTGTTCAAAGATACTATTGGAGGGTTTGGTAAGCTTGGTGTAGGTGTTCCTGGCAATAGCATGTGATAAGCGAAGTAAGTCCGTTGGTAAGTCGAGCGTGTTCCCTCTCCAGTATATCTAAGAATATGGTATTCTTTATCAAGTTCTTATATCATTTATGCTTGATCTAAGTTTGATATTGTGTTTGAAGTATGCAGTCAATGTTAAGGATACGTTTTATCTCATCTGAATATCTGAAACTTTGATAATGGATATAAATAATACAAGAGAATTGCACATCTCTGCTATAGAGCAGAAGTTACAAAATTGGAACATACCAAAGATACCTAATAATGAAATATATGAAACCGGATTCGGATTTCAAAACTTATTCACTCATGATTACGTCATAGAGACAACAGAAAAATCATTGCCTGTTAATCCTCAGATAGAACAGTTAGAACTCATAGATAATAACAAGCTATTAAAATTTAAAAATAAATATAAATCTATGCATATAGGGTTAGTCCAAATAGCTATAAAACTATTACATAGGATAAGGTTAGATACACCTATTCTTATGTGCCTTAGAGATGCAAGATTCACTTCGTTTACTAACTCATTACTGGCAGTATGCGAATCAAATCTGGCAACAGGACCTGTCTATTTTAATTGCTATCTAAAATTTAGTATAGATCTTTTTAACGAAAACTTAAGTAAAACTTTAATCTTAAATATGAAGATACCTACAACCATGCTGGAAAATTCAAAAAATATAGCAATTATATATATAATACATTACAAGGTAATGAAATCAAATCTAAGTCCTAAAGCAAAAATAGAATCGACTAAAGAAACAACCGTTTTAATATAAGCTAATTATGAATATGTAAATGTTCATACTCCTAAATTAATTACCTGGAATCAAATATCTCATCCTGACAATTGGAAAATCTTAAATATTGTGTCACCCAAGCCCATACCACCTAGAACCCAACCAATAGAAATAATAGAAAATAATAAAGGACATGCAAAAATAATATTCAAGAAAAGAATATATCCTCCTAGACGATCTTTATCTACCAGATACGAAATGTCAAATAAATATGAATCGTTATTCTCGGAAAAACAACCTTCATTAAAAGGAGTTAATTATAACAGAAGTATTCCTCAATCTTACTGTACCTCTCCTAGTCAAATAGCCTCCTCATCACATCTTGATAAAAAGGATTCACCTCCTATGTCCCCTACACACAGCGACATGGCCATCCCCATTAATTACAATAATCAATTATAAACATGGCAGAATTCGAACTAGATGTAGAACTAATTATTCATAAGTATTTTGATGATCAAAATGATGAGCATAGAAAACAATATCTTCTTAAGGTACGCTCAAAGATAAGGGGGGAAATATGGGAAGATTATAAATCCGAACTCACCTATTATGAAGGTCATACGGACTTCTTCATCTGGTGCAAAACCAGACGAGAAGATTACATCAAAACCTCAACCTCACATACAAAAATCAATGAAACCTCTTCTAGTTATAAAACATGGACAAAAACTCAATCACACACCATAGAAAAATCAAAATATCCACCTTTCGAAGAAGTAGCCATAGATTGGAACGGAAACACCATTCTCGCTGCTCCTTTCAAAGACGCTGATAATTCGGACCTAGAAAAAAATAAAAATTCAGAATAACTATACAAATCAGATGTTACAGTTAATCGCACAGCAAATAGAATATTTAGAACTTACTCAAGAAAAGAATAAAATAAAAATAGAAAAACCTCTAGTAAAACCAAATGAAGAAATAAAAGAATTTAAATTAAATTCTGACGATGAGTTACTAAAAAAGATAACAAAACAATTAGAGCTCTTAGAATTATCAAAACTACAAATAACAGTCATCTCTGAAACAAAAAGTGAATCTGAGTCAGATAATTCGGAGATAGAAGACATAACAGAGCAATTTGAAGATAAGCTAGAAATCTATGAAATACGACTTTATGATAGACCTAGGATACCCCACTACTATCCTAGACCGTCCTTACCAGATATAAAAATAGAAGAAAAATACTCATAAGGGAGTTATGATGGAAAAAGTATTTACAAATGGAATTTAGATGGGAAAACTGAACATGGAATAACTGATATGTTAAATGAAATGTGTATGACAGCTACTGCCTACAAGATAATAAATAATATTGAAAGAGAAGTAACGAAAATAATAACATCAGGATTTACTAGACAATTAAAAGGATGGTGGGATAATTATTTATCTTCTTCACAAAAAACTGAAATACTTATGACGGTAAAACCAGAAATAAGAGAAGGATAGACATATATTGTAGAGAACTCTTTCGCAACCTTAATATATGCTATTACAAAACATTTCATAGAAAACCCTCAGAGTATATCAGAGAAAGCCTCTATAATATTATCCAATCTAACTTGCCCAAAATTACAAGATTTTAGATGGTATAAAGATATGTTTTTATCAAAGGTATTTCTTAGGGAAGACTGTCAACAACCTTATTGGAAAGAAAAATTCATTCCTGGCTTACCCAGATTATTTGCATATAGGGTAAGAAATAGAATAAAAAGTAAGTTTAGTGTAATAGTATACACTATGATCTAATCACTTATGAAGATTTAATTACATAAGTAAATACAGAAAGACTAAACCTATGTAATGAATTAAAATAAAAATCAAAACTAAAACAAGAACAAATTAGTGAAAGAAAAGAATTAGGATCTTTTTGTACCCAGTATGGGTATGAAAAAATATCTGCCCCTTCGGCAAAGCACAAAGAAAAGAAAATAAAGTAAACAAACAGATATAAAAAATCTTTTAAAAAAAACTATGATAAACCAAGACATGAAAAATCCAGATATAATAAAACTAAAAAGAAATTCAAAAAAATTGATGATAATAATAAAAAGGGACCAACCTGCTTTAAATGTGGAAGATTTGGACACTATAAAAAAATTGTCCTTTACTTAAAAAGATAAGAGCATTAGAAATTAATGATAGTGAAAAGGAAGAATTACTTAATATGATAGGAAAGGAAGATAATAATAGCGACATTTTTGATACTGAAAGTATAGAAGATTGCGGTTGTATAGGACCATGTCAATGTTATGAAATCAACACCATAACAAAAGAAAATAACTTGCTTGATTTAATCTTGAAAGTAGAAAATAAAGATCCATAGAAAAAATATCTGTTAGAATATAAGGCCTATGTTAGAAACAACAGAGAAGCAAAACAAAAAGAGAGTAAAATATATAATCTAAATGAAATATTATTTAAGAAAGAAAACAAAAAGGAGCTACTGACGCTAGAAGGATTAAAACAAGAAATCCAATACATAAAATAGGAGATAAAAATTATACAGGAACAAATAACTAATATGCAGTATACTTTAAAAGGTAAGGCAAAAGTTGTAGATCTCCCAGACAGTAGTAATCAAGAAAATGAAGAATTTATACATACTATATCAAGAAAAGAATTTCAGAAATAGTATACTTACGTAACCATAGTCATAAAAGATTTTAAGATAAAAATAAAAGTTTGGGAGGGGTTTGAGGCTGATTAACAAGAGCTGAATAATAATTGGTATTTCTAATAGTACTGGTTGAAGGGGTCTCATTTGTCTTTTTGCTAATAGCGTAATTCTGATTATTACTACCAGGGAAGTTTTCTCTAATAATCTTTCGATTCATCGTAGCCCCTGTTTCTAATTTGGGTCTTCTCTTGCAAACCCACTACTAGCAAAGCACCTTCAATTATTGATAATAAGTCATCATCACCTCCAATGTAACTCAGTTATTTCTTTTTGTAATATTCTAATAGTTCTTTATTCATCTCAATAGGTCTGGCTCTATTAGGTATATTATATTCATTAAAATCTTTTTCGTATGGTAATGTTACTGTATGTCTTTTTCTATTTCAAAAAGCATTGGGTAGGGTTGTACATACTTCTTGTTCAAATTTCTTTTCTAATTCTTTAATCTTTTGTTTTATCTCATTTGATTCTAATTCTTGGTTAATCCTTTGATAGTGTAATTCTTGATTTAATGAAAGAACAAGATTAGGATTAGATAGCCCCATCTTAATATGCTTTAGAGATGTCAGATTCACATATTTATCAGATTCTATACTAGCAGTATGTGAATCAAATTTAGCAAATGATCTAGTATATTTTAATTGTTATCCAAATTTCTTAGTAGATCTATATGATGAGAATATTACAAAAACACTAACATTAAATTTAAAGATACCTACAACAATGATGGAAACATCAAAGAATGTAGTTATCATTTATAGAGTCCATTATAAAATTATAAGTTTTAATCTTATTCCTAAACCTAAAGAAGGAATCAGCTAAAAATAATAGTCTTTTTTATGCAATTCAAAATGTGGAACAAGCGCTCGTATCTTTTTAGTAAAACTTGTTATTTGAAATTCGACGGATCCTGTGTTTTTCTTTTTTTCTGAAATGATGAGTGAATTTTTTTTTACCATAAAACGAAATCTCCTTCCTATTGCCCATTTTAAAAATGGTTTTATTGATTAAAAAAGATAGAATAAAAATAATTTATGAAAAGAAGCTAACTATGATAAAATGAATATACAAGTACCTATGTTATTAAAATGGAACCAAATTATTTTTCCTGATAGCTAGGAAATACATAATGTAATTCCACCCACACAAATGAGATCAAGAACTCAGCCAATAGAGATAATAGAGTCAACATCAGGAAATACAGAGTTATTATTTAGAACCCGAATAAATTCTATAAGAGAATATCTTTTTGATCTTAAACGACTTAAATCCCATGTCAGTTTTTTTATTTGGTTTAAACATAACAAGAATAAAATAGCATTTCATAAATCTAATAGTATACAAGAAACTAGGAGTAGTAAAAAGATATGGACTATCACAGCAAATAACTCAAAAATTAGTTCAATATATCCATCCTTAGAGGAAATCAATTTAAATTGGAAAAATCATGAAATATTAACCAGCCCCCTAAAATTAGTGGACAACAATTCAGATATGAATCAACGTAAATCACAAAATAATTACACCAATCAAATGCTACATGTCATGGCACAACAATTAGAAATACTAGAAGCCAATTAGGGAACTAATATAGAAAATATAAAATCTAAAAATAAAGTAAGATTAGAAAGACCTTTATTTGAACCTTACCATTTCCCAGGATTAAGGTTAGATGACAATCAACAATTGTTAGACAAAATAACTCGATAATTACAAAAACTAGAATCAGAAAAAAATAAACAAATAGCTACTATATCAGAAATAGAAGACTCAGACAATGAGATTAAAAATTTAGAAGAACAATTTTAAGAAAAATTAAAAATTAATAAAATAAAAAATCAAAGTTACAACAGACCAAAAATACCTTACTACCATAATAGACCCTCATTATCTAACATACAAACAGAGGATTATCCCTTTAGACGTCAAGTATGCTATAATGGTAAAAGTCTGTATAAATGGAACATAGATAGTAAATCAAAACATGGAATATTAAATATGTTAAACGAAATATTCATGGCTGCATCGGCCTATAAAACTCTTGGCAATTCAGAACCTAATGCTGTTGAAGCTTTAAAATCAGGATTCACTGGACAATTAAAAGGATGGTGGGACAATTATCTAACCCCACTTGAACGTACCACTATCCTAACATCTATAAAAATAAAAACTATAGAAGGACAAGCCATTACCCAAGAAGATAGTATTGCTAGTCTAATATACTCTATATCAAAATATTTTATAAGAAATCCACAACAATTTAAAGACAAGGCCTCAGAATTATTATCAAATTTAATCTGTCCTAAATTACAAGATTTCAGATGGTATAAAGATATGTTCTTAACTAAGGTTATGATTAGAGAAGATTGTCAGCAACAATACTGGAAAGAGAGGTTTATAGCAGGACTACCTAGATTATTTGCATAAAAGGTAAGAAATAAGATTAAACAAAAATGTGGAGGATTAATCCCATATGAAAAAATAACTTATGATGACACAATAGCCGAAATAAATGAGGAAGGATTAGCTTTATGTACCGATTATAAACTAAAGGCCAAATTAAAAGAAGATAAGATTCATAGCATGAAAGAATTAGAATCATTTTGTGAACAATATGGATATGAAAAAATAATAGCCCCATCACATCACTACCAAAAAAAGATAAAAAGGTTTAAAGGCTATAAAAAAGAAAAAGACCAGTATAGAAATAGACAAAACAACCAGTTAAATTTTAAGAAAAGAAACTTACCAAATTTTAAAAAGAAAAGGTTTGAAAGAAAAGAACCTATCTGTTACAAGTGTAATAAGCCAGGTCACTATAAAAAGGATTGTCCATTAGTTAAAAGAATAAATGAGCTAGACATAAACGACAAGGAAAAAGAAGAACTTTTAGAAATGTTAAATTCATCAAATGACAGTGACCATATCCAACCCTTAGAATCCGATGATAGTATAAATATAAAATCAGATGTATGTGAGTGTATTGGACCTTGTTCTTGTTATAGTATAAATATGATAACCTCAGAAAAAGAATTAATTATAGATTTAATTACAAAAATATAAAATCCTAAAGAACAAAAGAAATACCTTTTAGACTTCAAAAATAAATTAATACGAGGAAATGAAAATAATCAATTTCAAAAAATGAAATATTATAACTTAAATAAAATTATATATAAAAAAGAAAAACTAAAAGAAAATTTATCAGTAGAAGATTTAGCTCAAGAAATTAAGATAGTAAAACAGGAAATTAGAATCTTAAAAGAAGAAAATGAGGAATTAAAATATAGGATGACCAAGATAGAAGATGTAAAAGAAGATCAACCTGAGTCAAGCAACAATTTCGTATCAGCCTTATCAAAAATAGAATACCAAAAGTGGTATACATATGTAACAATAGTAATAAAAGCTTTCAAAATAAAAGTAAAAGCCCTGTTAGATTCAGGAGTCGATCAAAATTGCATACAAGAAGGAATCATCCATTCCAAATATTTTGAAAAAATTAAAGAAAGACTACACACAGCTAGCCACCAAAGATTACAAATAAAATACAAAATATCAGATGCTCACATTTGTAATGATGGAATATGCTTTAAAAATTCCTTTTTATTAGTAAAAGATCTAGCTCAGCAAGTTATATTAGGAAGTCCATTTCTCACACAAATATATCCCTTTATGGTAGTTCATAGAGGAATTATTACTAACATTTATGGAAAAGAATTAGTATTCGAATTTATTAATACTATTAAAGAAAAATATTTGAATAGAATCAAGAATATAGGAATAAAAGAAATAATGATAATACAAAAGAAAAAACATGTTCATTCATTAAACCAAGAATTACACTATCAAAGGATCAATCAAGAATTAGATTCAAGTGAGATTAAACAAAAGATTAAAGAATTAGAAAAGAAATTTGAGCAAGAAGTATATGCAACCCTACCAAATGCTTCTTGGAATAGAAAACAGCTATAGTAACATTATCATATGAAATTTTTTTTAATGAATATAATATACCTACTAGAACCCGACCTATTCAAATGAATAAAGAACTATTAGAATATTGTAAAAAGGAAATAACTGAATTACTTGATAAAGGATTAATTAGACCAAGTAAGTGTCCTTGGTAATGCGCTGCATTCTACGTACAAAATCAGGCCGAAATAGAATGAGGAGCCCCAAGATTAGTAATTAATTACAAAATGTTAAATAGAGTATTACAATGGATAAGATACCATCTACAAAATAAAAGAGATTTAATTAAAAGATTATCAAATGCCAAAATATTTTTCAAATTTGATATGAAATCGGGCTATTGGCAAATTCAAATAAATAAAAAAGATAAGTATAAAACAGCATTCACAGTACCATTTAGGCATTACGAATGGAATGTAATGCCGTTTGGATAAAGAATCCTCCATCAGAATTTTAAAATATAATGAATAACATATTAGTTCCTTATACAAAATTTATTATAGTCTATATTGATGATATACTAGTATTCTCAAAGAGTATAAAAGAACATTTTGTACACTTAAATAGAATGTAAAGCATAGCTAAACAAAATGGTTTAGTGTTATCAGTCCTAAAAATGAAGCTATTTCAAACAAAGATTAGGTTTTTAGGATTTGATATTTATCAAGGAAGTTACACCCCCTTCCATAAAAGTTTGGAATTTACATCAAAATTCCCGGATGAAATAAAGGATAAAACCCAACTACAGCGATTTCTAGGATGCCTCAATTGTATATCTGACTTTGTACCTAATTTAAGAATCATGTGTCTTCCACTATACAAAAGATTAAGAAAGGAATCAGGGCCCTGGATAGAAGAATTGACAACACTTGTTAAAGATATAAAGAAAAAGATAAAGTCATTACCCTGCCTAGGGATACCAGATAAAGATGCTTATCTAGTAGTAGAAACCGATGCTTCAGAAATAGGATATGGAGAAATCTTAAAATAGAAACTAAAGGACAAAGAACAACTAGTTAGATATCACTCTAGAATTTGGAATACGACTCAAGAAAAGTATTCCACGATTAAAAAGGAGATGTTGTGTGAGATCCCATCCATTGTAGTGCTAGTTAGTGGCAGCGTCAACGGTAGCGTTAGTGCCAGCGGCAACGCACGGATGCTAAACTGTTGGTTTGAGAACACAGCCGTAGGAAGCCGTTAAGGAACCTATAGTGAATCTGAGAGTGTTTACGTATGAGTGTGAGTGAGATAGGTTAGACGATCGAGGTTGAGTCAGTGGAAAACAAACCAGGTTGATTTTGGTCCGTTTTGGGCGATCACGGGCCGTTGGGGCCAAATACGAGCCCATTGGGCTCATTTGTGACGAAACGGGCTGTCGATTGGCCAGTCCAGCATTGTAGAACTTTTGAGCCAAAACCTATCAGCCCTTGGGCCTGAAACCCATCAGCCTAAGTTCACTACATCCTTTACCCATCAGCCCAAGTTTACACTTCACCCTTTAAACATTCCTCTTGCATAAGTGACCAGCAGAATACACACACACCACCCGCTCTAACTCGTTTTTCTCCTTCCTTCACCCTTCCAACCTACCAAAATCCACACTTTGCTCCATTTGACCCCAAAAACTTGTGGGGGATTGTCCCAAAATACTTTCCCATCAATTTTCTACACTTTTCCACTGTTAGTTTGATGTCTAAGGCCTGATTTTGAGGTGTTCTTCATTCTGGACGAAAATTCCAGAGTTGTTGGTAAGTGCTTAATCTTTGGTTTTCTTTTGGATTGGTTGGTTTATTCAGGTTGCTAGTGATGTGATTGAGTGTTTTTGATGGATGGAAATGCATGGAAACAACCTTTGATTCTTGTATTAATTTAGGATGAACAGTATCAGGGGGTTGTTTCTTCATGTTCTTGATCATGTTGGTGTGGTTATTCATGTTAATTGAGTGGTTGTGGTTAGTACTGATAGGAAGTGTGTTGATTATATGCGGAAGTGATGTTGGGCTGGTAATGAGAGTATCTGAAGTACTGTGATTTGGTTGTTTAGATTGGATATGATTTGAGTGTTTAAATTGGATAGGGGAATGTAGATGTGTGTGCAGCGTGAGAGGGTCCATAGGATTGCTTTCAATTATTTTGCATTTTTGATTCCTGGATTGGTTATGCTTAGTATGGCTGTATGGTTTGTGCTTGTTTAGGAGGTATTGGATCGATCAGTAGAGGCAAGGATATCGTTGGCGAACCATCGACGCAACGAGAGGTGGGAGTTTATGTTTCATTTGCATATGCGTAACGTTTTGTTTTCAGAATTCATATATGATCTAATGTTTTGGTTTGAATGGAGGCATGACTTGAATTGTGTTTAACAATTGTGTTCAAATGATAGTTTTCTGGCCATGTTTAAATGCTGGATATTCAAAAGCTGAAACATGCTGATTTGTTTGGTGTACATGAAATTTCATACGGGTTTTGCAACCTTCCATACGATATGATTTTTCGGCTTCTTAGACATTTTTTCTATTGTGGCTGAATACTTCGAATATTATTTTGAGATGTTTGGCACCTGATTCTAAGACGGCAATGTTTAAATGCATCCATGGAATATCTTATGAATTTTTACTTTTAATGACCCATACTGGAAAAATTCGTTTTTGGTCACTGTACCGATTGGAGTTGACGGTTAATGCTTGATCAAGTTAGGTAAGTATATGGAGTCCTATAGAGAGGACAGTTGCTTACCTTGGAGAGGTATGGGTGGTGCTGTGTATGTATATTGAGTGATGTGTGCACGATGAAGGGAAAGGCCTTATAAATGCTTCATATATATCTTACGACGTTATATACGTGTGCAAAATTGAATGTGACAGATTGTGTTTTCTCCATTCAATTTTGGGACAATGCTGATGGTGGGGTTTTGTTTAGATATATGCTGGAACTGAAAACCATCAGTAGGCTTTTAGGTAACCCTTTAGCGGGGGTTACATGAAAGTGGTTTGTGTCCACCCCGTTATGTTTTGGACATAGTAGCCAAGTATCAAAACTGTTTTTACCTCCTTTTGCATTTTGGTGTGTGCACTTATAATGGCTACATTGAAGAGTATGGATTGAACTGGTTTGAATAAATGTTTGATACTATGCTTTGGTTTTGTCTCCATTCCACCATTTATGCTTATGACGCGGTAACTTCCACTGAGGTCTTTGATCTCACCCCCTCCCTTTTTGTTTCAGGACTAAGGTGTGAGAGCTAGCTGTTCAACTTTGAGGTTACTATCCCGGTATTGGTCGTAGGGCTGGACAAATGCACATGCACGTTTTGGACTCAGCATCTTTCACATCACATCTTCTTGTATATTGAAATACTTGTGTCGTTTGCTGGTGCATATGTGTACAACACATGCTTGCATATTCTGATGTTTTGATATATACAAAGTAATGTTGTTGTGAATTTCTGGGAATCTGTGAGTGTGGACTCACGGTGTTGTATGTTTGAGGCCGTATGGCCCATTGTATGTGATCTGATATTTTCGCTGCAGGTGTTTGCTACTCCGTTGTTTGTAAATTGTGCTGAGTACCAATTGATGCATGCCATGTTTTAAACAAAAAGATTTAAATGTTGAGTATTTCTACAAATTCAGATGTTGTGTTTTTCGGATAAGCCTTGTGTAGTTCTGCTTGGTCCACTAGTTGGGACAATCGGAGCTGCACGGCGGTGAGGCTCCCGATTACCGGGAACGGGTCCTCACATGTTGTCAGTCTTAATGTGCATTAGTACTTTTCAAGATGACCTATTCAACAAAAGATTCCTGCAAATCCGTTTAATATATAATAGAGAAGGATGTTAAGAATTTGGTATCCAAACAAATCTTTGCAAGATGGCAAGCATTGCTTTCCAACTTCGACTTTGAGATAGAATATATCAAAGGCAGTGATAATAACCTTCCAGATTTCCTATCCAGAGAATTCTTAACAGGGGAACGAAGTTTGCAACCTGCAGAGTAGCAGGTATGACCTCTCGATTTATACAAAAGTTTGTAGAAAATTTCTTATTAATAGATTTTACCAGTATCACTCACTTAAGAAGGTTAATTAGAGAAATACGATTAAATTTATCAGCTGAAGTAGACAATTATATAACTTTACATGATATTATAGGAGCAGAGGAATGCAATTGCAATGAATATGAAATAAGAGAAAGGGTAGGAATTGTGCTGATAAGAGAACTAATGGATATAATAAGAGAAAATAGTTAAGATATTTAGCTAACTTTTTGTATTATTAGAAGATTTGTTTTGCAGAAGAAGACCCAAATTAGAAACAGGTGCTATGATGAATCAACGAATTATTAGAGAAAACTCCCCTGGGAGTAATAATCAGAATCACTCTATCAGCAAAAAGACAAATGAGATTCCTTCAACCAGCACTATTAGAAGCACCAATTATTATTCAGCTCTTATTAATCAACCTCAAACCCCTCCCAAACCTTCAAACAACTTTTTTTCCTTAGGAAGACCTATTTCAATAGCTCCTCCAAAAGCACCAACTACAATTACTTCCACAACTAGACAAACCTCACCCGAGTTTTATGATTCTCAGTTTAAACTGAGAAATAAAAAAACTTGTTAGTATTAGAAGAAGAATAGTTGACAAAACCCTTTGATACCAGACTTCTAACGAATCAACTATTCCCAAGCGGGTTTCATTATTTACCTGACCATCAGCAAAAGACCCGAGACTATTATCAGAAAATATTAGTTCAAACCGGATCAGTTCTACTAAACCATATCATGGACCAGCAAGATCTACAACAAATAGCTTTTTTCAAAAATAAAAATTCAAAAAGTTATATTATTATCAGAATGGGGACAACATCCATATGCATCCAAGTAGCTAAAAGGAGTAGGACCTCGGGATTTGAGGAACTACAATTATTATGACTATCAGAATGCTTGGACTAGAGTCTTGTTATACAAGCCTCTAACTCATACATGGTTTATTTACTTCTCAAAAAATTTTCAGCTGATATTTCCAAAATGGTGGATGAGATGGTTCCGAGAAAATGGAATGAATCAAGATATACTCGCAGAAGCAGCAAAAGAAGGATTGAATTACTTTGAAGATCACACTTTATTAAGAGAAGTATCAAAAGACTACAGTCTACAATTTGCTATAGCATTTAGAGTATCATGGATTTTAAGATGGAGATATGAAATTATCAAAAGTGAAGGCCTTTCTACACCTATTAGAAAAACTGAAATTAAATGTTGGCAAAAGTTTGATATAAGTCGGGCAGCAAAATCAGCCATTCAAGAATGGTTAAAACTTCAAGACCTAACTGAAGAACAAGAACCAACTGGCAACAAGGCATCAGATTTCAAGAAAAAGGCCCAAGAATTATTAGAAGCAGTACAATCGTCAGAAGAATTTCAAGAGAAAATGAAGGCTTTGCAGAAAGAAGTGGTCCATAGTGATGATGATGACCTAGACTATGATTAAAATATGATGTAATCTTTATGTATTTCCACTAAGGACAACAATGTAATTTCTTAGAAAAAGAGTCTATAAAAGACTTCATATCAGCATTGTAAGACAGTTTTTTTTTTGCAATAAGAAAGCTTTTCTCAGAAAATGCTCTCAACTATATTTTCCTTTTATATCACGCTAGTCTATTAGCAACATCTATATCTTAACAATGGAACTAGATCATACTCTAGCCTAATATTATTAAAATATTCCTTCTAGTAGTCGATCCAAACTTCTAGCAACAAATCAAGATTGGTAGCGGAGCCAAGTTATAATAACAATAACAATAATAATAATAATAATAATAATAATAATAATAATAATAATAATAATAATAATAATAATCATAATCATAATCATAATCATAATCATAATCATAATCATAATCATAATCATAATCATAATCATAATCATAATCATAATCATAATCATAATCATAATCATAATCATAATCATAATCATAATCATAATAATAATCATAATCATAATAATCATAATAATCATAATAATAATAATAATAATAATAATAATAATAATAATCATAATAATAATCATAATAATAATCATAACAACAACAACAACAACAACAACAACAACAACAACAATAATAATAATAATAATAATAATAATAATATTTTTGAAGTAGGATTTGGAAATCTATTCAGTCCCGACTATGTTATAGAAACAACAAAACATTCTTTACCAGTAAACCTCCAAGTAGAATAATTAGAGCTATTAGATAGAATTAAAATTAATAAATTTAAAGGACGATATAAATTCCTTCATATAGGATTAGTTCAAGTAACCATAAAGCCCTTATATAGATTAGGATTACACAGTTCCATATTAATGTATCTTAGAGACGCCAGATTCACGTCTTTCTCAGATTCTATACTGGCAGTATGTGAATCAAATTTAATAAATGGTCCAGTATATTTTAATTGTTACCAGAATTTCTCAGTAGATCTATATAATGAGAATATTATGAAAATATTAACATTAAATTTAAAGATACCTACAACCATGATGGAAACTTAAAAAAATATAGTTATCATTTATAGAGTCCATTATAAGATTATGAGTTCTAATCTTAGTCCTAAGGCTAAGAAAGAATCAGCCAAGAATAATACTATACTAATAGAAGCTAACTATGATAAGATGAATATACAAGTACCCAGGTTATTAGAATGGAATCAAGTTAATTTTCTTGATAGTTGGGAAATACCTAATGTAATTTTACCACAAGAATCATACCAAGAACACAGCCAATAGAAATAATAGAGTCATCAACAAGAAATGCAGAATTATTATTTAAAACTTGAATAAAGTCTATGAGAGAAACCATTAGAACACCAACACCTAGCAGGAAATCTACTAGTGATATATCCTATCAAACTCCATTACAAAGACATAGCTTTCTTAGAAGAGTTGATTGGGAAAAGACAATCCCTCAATCGTATTATCACCCCACTACTAGTAAAGCATTCTCTATTATTGATAACAAGTCACCGTCACCTCTAATGTCACCTACCAATAGCGATATGACGGGGCTATTAGAACCCTATAAAAAATAATTATTAGTAATAGATAGTTTTACATTAAATGAAGAATTATTATATCAAAAATTTAATGATAATTATTATAATAAAACACAAAGTCAATATTTTCTCTATTATAATGAGAAAATGAGGGGAGAAATAAGGGAATATTATATTTCTGATCTCAAACGATTTAAATCCCATGTCAGTTTTTTATTTGGTTTAAACATAACAAAAATAAGGTAGCATTTGATAATTCTAATAGTATACAAGAAACTAGGAGTAGTAAAAAGATATAGACCATAACAGCCAATAAATCATAAATTAGTTCAATATACCCACCTTTAGAAGAGATAAATTTAAATTGGAAAAATCATGAAATATTAGCCAGCTCACTAAAATTAGTAGACATCAATTCAGACCTACATCAACTTAAATCAAAAAATAATTACACTAATCAAATGTTACACGTCATAGCACAACAATTAGAAATACTAGAAGCTAATCAAGAAACTACTATAGGAAAATATAACCTACAAATGAAATAAGATTAGAAAGACCTTTATTCGAACCATACCATTTTCCAGGAATAAAAGTAGATGACAATAAACAGTTATTAGATAAAATAACTCGACAATTACAAAGATTAGAATTGGGAAATGATAAACAAATAGCTGCTATATCAAAAACAGAAGATTCATATAATAAAATTAAAGATTTAGAAGAAAAGTTTTAAGAAAAAATAGAAATTAATAAAAATAAAAAATCAAAGTTACAACCGACCAAAAATGCCTTACTATTATAGTAAACCTCATTACTTGACTTACAGATAGAGGATTATCCATTTAGAAGTTAAGTGAGCTATGATGGTAAAAGTCTGTATGAATGGAATGTAGATAGTAAATCAGAACATAGAATATTAAATATGTTAAACGAGATGTGTATGGCTGCTTCGGCCTATAAACCCATGGAAATTTATAGTCTAATGCAGTTCAAGCCTTAATATCAGGATTCACGGGATAATTAAAAGGATGGTGGGATAATTATCTAACATCACTTGAGTGAATTACTATTCTAACATCAATTAAGATAGAGACTGTAGAAGGACAAGTTGTTACTCAGGAAGATGGTATTGCTAGTTTAATATATGCTATATCAAAAATATTTTATAGGAAATCCGCAGCAATTTAAGGATAAAGCATCAGAACTATTATCAAATTTAACTTGTCCTAAATTACAAGATTTTAGATGGTATAAGGATATGGTCCTAACCAAGGTTATGATTAGAGAAGATTGTCAGTAATAATTCTGGAAAGAAAGGTTTATAGCCGGACTACCCAGATTATTTGCAGAAAAGGTGAGAAATAGAATTAAACAAAAGTGTGGAGGATTAATTCCGTATGATATGATTACCTATAGAGATATAATAGCTGAGATCAATGAAGAAGGTTTAGCTTTATACACCGATTATAAATTAAAAGCTAAATTAAAACAAGATAGAATACATAGTAAAAAGGAATTAGGATCCTTTTGTGAGCAATACGGATATGAAAAAATAATAACTTCTTCAACTCATCACAAAATAAAGATATGAAAATTCAAAAGCTACAAAAGAGAGAAGATTCCTTCTAGATATAGATACAGCACCTCGTAAGACTTTAGAAAAAGGAACCACAAAAGTTTAAAACGAAAAAGTTTGAAAAAAAAGGACAAGTATGTTATAAATGTAATAAGCTAGGCATGCCACTATAAAAAGGATTGCCCACTAATTAAAAGAATAAATGAATTAGGCATAAACGATAAAGAAAAAGAAAAACTTTTAGAGATGCTAAATGTGAGGACCCCACTCAGGAGGAACCCCTTCCAAGGTATTGTCTGGCCCTCGGCCCACCTGCTGGCAACCAGGCAATAAGGAGCCCTCAGCTCAAAGGCCGGCAACTCTGGCCCATGACTATTCGATCCCCTGGCTGCAGCCACTGAGACTCGAACCTGTGTCATGGCACCTTTTGTTCCTCCTAAGAGGACGTCTCATACCAATTCAGTTGCAGCTGAATTGGTATGAGGCGTCCTCTTAGGAGGAACAAAAGGTGCCATGACAGAGATTCGAATCTCAGTGGCTGCAGCCAGGGGATCGAAGAGTCATGGGCCAGAGTTGCCGGCCTTTGGGCCGAGGGCTTCTTGTTGCCTGGTTTCCGGCCGGTGGGCCGAGGGCCAGAGGGCCAGACAATACCTTGGAAGGGGTTCCTCCTGGTGAGAGGCGTATTCCGGGAAACAACAAAAGGAGTAGGTCACGGGTTCGACTCCCAGACGCTGCAGCCTAGGGTGAACGCCGGGCTACTGCCAGACAATACCTAATATGGGGAGAGTGGCTGGTGCTCGGGGCACGGCTGTCACATAAAAGGCACCTTTTATGTGAGGAACCCCCCCGGAGGAACCCCTTCCAAGGTATTTTCTGGCCCTCTGGTCCTCGGCCCACTGGCCTGCAACCAGGCAACCAGGAGCTCTCGGCTTAAAGGCCGGCAACTCTGGCCCATGACTATTCGATCCCCTGGCTGCAGCCACTGAGACTCGAACCCCCGCCATAGAGGACGCCTCTCAGCCATTGGTGAGAGGCGTCCTCTTAGGAGGAACAAAAGGTTCCGTGGCGGGGGTTCGAGTCTCAGTGGCTGCAGCCAGGGGATCGAATAGTCATGGGCCAGAGTTGCCGGCCTTTGGGTCGAGGGCTCCTGGTTGCCTTGTTGCCGGTCAGTGGGCCGAGGGCCAGAGGGCCAGACAATACCTTGGAAGGGGTTCCTCACACTAAATACATCAGATGACAGTGACCATATTCAACCATTAGACGAGTCAAACAATATCATAGAAATAGAATCCGATGTATGCGAAGGTATAGGACTTGCCCTTGTTATAGTATAAATATGCTAGCATCAGAAAAAGAATTAATTATAGATTTAGTCACAAAAATAGAGAATCCTGAGGAACAAAGGAAATATCTTTTAGAATTCAAAAATAAATTAATAGGACGAAATAATCACTTTCAAGAAGCAAAATATTATAACTTAAATGAAATCATATATAGGAAAGAAAAATTAAAAGAAGATATTCCAGTAGATGATTTGACTCAAGAAATTAGAATAGTAAAACAAGAAATTAGGACATTAAAGGAATAAAATGAGGAATTAAAATATAGGATGACAAAACTAGAAAATCAGCTGAAGTCAAGTAACAATAATTTCGTATCAGCTTTGTCAAGAATAGAATATAAAAAATGGTACATATACGTGATAATAGTAATAAAAGATTTTAAAATAAAGATAAAAGTTCTATTAGATTCAGGCGCTGATCAAAATTGTATACAAGAAGAAATAATCCATTCGAAGTATTTCAAAAAAACTAAAGAGAGATTACATACCGCCAGTCATCAATGATTACAAATAAGATATAAAATATCAGATACTCATATTTGCAATAATGGAATATGTTTTAAAAATTCCTTTCTATTAGTTAAAGATTTAACTCAGCAAGTTATATTAAGAAGTCCTTTTCTTACACAAATATATCTCTTTGTAGTAGATCATAGAGGAATTATTACTAACCTTTATGGAAAAGAATTAGTGTTCGAATTTATTAAATCCATTAAAGAAAAAGATTTAAATAGAATCAGGGATATAAAAATAAGAGAAATTATGATAATACAAAAAAGGAAACATGTTCATTCATTAAATCAAGAAATTCACTACATGAGAATTCACTAGGAATTAGAATCAAATGAGGTAAAACAAAAGATTAAGGAAATAGAGAAGAAATTTGAACAAGAGGTATGCTCAACCCTACCTAATGCTTTTTAGAACAGAAAACAACACATAATAACATTACCATATGAAAAGGATTCCAATGAACGTAATATACCTACTAGGGCCAGACCTATTTAAATGAATAAAGAACTATTAAAATATTTCAAAAAGGAAATAATTGAATTACTTGATAAAGGATTGATTAGAATTAGTAAATCACCGTGGTCATGTGCCATGTTTTATGTACAAAACCAAACTGAAATTGAAAGAGGAGCACCAAGATTAGTAATTAATTACAAACCTTTAAATAGAGTATTACAATAGATTAGGTACCCTTTCCCAAACAAAAGAGAACTAATCAAAAGATTATCAAATACCAAAATATTTTCCAAGTTTGATATGAAATCAGGTTATTAACAGATTCAAACAGATGAAAAGGATAAGTATAAAACAGCTTTCACCGTACCATTTGGGCTTTACGAATGAAATGTAATGTCATTTGGATTAAAAAATACCCCATCAGAATTCCAAAACATTATGAATAACATATTAGTTCCTTATACAAAATATATTATTATAGTCTATATTGACGATGTACTAGTATTTTCAAAGAGTATAACAGAACACTTTGTACATTTAAATAAAATGTTAAACATAGCTAAGAAAAATGGTCTAGTACTATCAGCCCCAAAAATGAAGTTATTCCAAACAAAAATTAGATTTTTAGGATTCGATATTTATCAAGGAAGTTACACTCCCATCGATAGAAGTTTAGACTTTATACCAAAATTTCTGAATAAGATAAAAGATAAAACCTAGCTATAGCGATTCTTAGGATGCCTCAATTATATATCTGACTTTTGTACCTAACTTAAGAACCACGTGTCTTCCATTATACAAAAGGTTGAGAAAAGAATCCGGTCCCTGGATAGAAGAATTGACAACACTAGTTAAAGATATAAAGAAAAAGATAAAGTTATTACCTTGCCTAAGGATACCCGATAAAGATGCATATCTAATAGTAGAAACAGATGCGTCAGAAATTGGATATGGAGGAATCTCAAAATTAAAACTTAAAGACAAAGAAAAATTAGTCAGATATCACTCGGGAATCTGGAATACGACACAATTAAAGTATTCCACTATTAAACAAGAGATACTGTTAGTCTTGATATGTATCACTGCTTTTCAAAATGACTTATTCAACAAGCAATTTCTACTCAGAGTACATTGCAAATCAGTCAAATATATTGTGAGGACCCGAACCCGATAATTGGGCTCCTCACCGCCGTGCAATCCCAATTGGCCCAACTCGTGGCTCAATCAAAACTACACAAGGCTTACCCTCAAAACAAATTCAGAAATTATATAAAAACACAAGTAAATTTGAAACTTTTCACTTTCTTTAAAAAAAAGGAGCATATATTTAAACAAGCATCTCGACACCACAAATACAAGCACGGAGTATAATCACAAACAGCTGAAGTCTTAAATCAAACACACAACAGGCCACACGGCCCCAAACATGCTTTATCAGAATAAGTCCAACCAACTCAAAACCCAAGAAAAACAAAACATGCCCAAGGTATCATGCTCATCTTATATATCGCAAACTCAAAAGAATACATCAATATCCAATAGCATGCATCAACCCAAGCCCACTAAGGGGTCACAATGTCAATGAGCTAGCATGCAAACAAGATAAGCAAGCATAATCAAATCCAATAAAAGAAATTTGAACAAGAAATTATTAAAAATAGAGATGTTGTCAGTCTTGATGTGTATCAGTGCTTTTAAAGAAGACTTATTCAACAAAAAATTTCTACTCAGAGTAGATTGCAAGTCCGCTAAGTTTATAATAGAGAAAGATGTTAAGAATTTAGTATCAAAACAAATCTTTGCAAGATGGCAAACGTTGCTTTTCAATTTTGACTTTGAAATAGAGTTCTTCAAAGGAAGTGAAAACAACCTTCCAGACTTTCTATCCAGAGAATTCTTGATAGGAGGAGGAGGTTTTCAAGACAAATAGGTATGACTTCTTAATTTATACAAAAATTTATACAAAACTTTTTATTAATAGATTTCACTAGTATCACTCAATTAAGAAGATTAATTAGAGAAATATGATTAAATTTATCAACTGAAGTAGACAATTATATGACCTTGCATGACTTTATAGGAGTAGAAGAATGTAATTATAATAAATATGAGATAAGAGAAAAAGTAGGAATTGTATTAATAAGAGAATTAATAAATATTATTAGGGATAGTAATTAAACATTTCAACTAACCTTGTATTATCAAAATTATTATATTAGAAATTTATTTTGCAGGAGAAGACCAAAATTAGAAATAGGTACTATCATGAACCGAAGGATCATTAGAGAAAACTCCCCTGGGAGTAACAATCAGAATTCCTCTATTAGCAAAAAGACAAATGATATTACTTCAACCACTAATATTAAAACCGCCAATTATTACTCAGCTCTTGTTAATCAACCACAAACGCCTCCAAAACCGCCCAAACAGTTTTACCCCTTTAGGAAGGCCCATTTCTGTGGCCCCTCCAAAGCCACCAACCACTATTACCAAAAGGACAAGACAACCCTCACCAGAAATTTATGAATCCCATTTCAAACTAAGAAATCAGAAAAACCTATTAGTATTAGAAGAGGAACAGTTGAAAGAACCCATTGATACCAGACTCTTGACTAATCAATTGTTTCCAAAAAGATTTCATCATTTGCGCGACCATCAGCAAAAAACCAGAGAATACTATAAAAAACTATTAGTTCAAACCGAATCCATTTTATTAAACCATACCATCGATTAACAAGACCTACAACAAATAGCTTTGTCTAAAATAAAAATTCAAAAGGTTATATTACTATCAGATTGGGGACAACACCCATATGCTTCCAAGAAATTAGAAGGAGTAGGACCTCGAGACTTGAGGAACTATAATTATTACGATTATTAGAATGCCTAGACTAGAGTCTTGTTATACAAGCCTCTAACCCACACTTGGTTCATATATTTCTCAAAGAATTGTCAGTTGATATTTCCAAACTGATGGATCCGATGGTTCCGAGAAAATAGAATAAATCAGGAAATTCTCCCAGAGGCAGTAAAGGAAGGTTTGAACTACTTTAAAGATCACACTTTATTAAAAAGAGTATCAGAGGACTACGATCTACAATTTTCCATAGCATTCAGGGTATCATGGATTTTAAGATGGAGATATGAAATTATCAAAAATGAAGGCCTTTCTATACTTGCTAGAAAAATAGAAATTAAATGGTGTTAGAAGTTTGATATAAGCAGAGTAGAAAAATCAGCCGTTCAAGAATGGTTAGGACTTCAAGACCTGAACGAAGATTAAGAACTAGCTGACAACAAGGCATCAGATTTCAAGAAAAAAGCACAAGAATTATTAAAAGTGGTACAATGCTTAGAAAAATTTCAAGAAAAGATGAAAGCTCTCCAAAAAGAAGTGGTCTATAGTGATGACAATGACCTAGATTATAATTAAAGGAGAATATTATTACCTTTTCTTTTTAAAGATGTAATCTTTATATAGCCATCAAGTATCCATTATTAGGGGCAAAAACATAATCTTTTTGAAAAGAAGTCTATAAAAAACTTCATATTAGTATTGTAGGGATTGAGATTTTTATGTCAGAAATAAACGAAAGTTATTCTCTTCAAATGCTCTCAACCCATACTCTTAATACCCTCAACCCATACCCAACCCATATTCTCTTGACGGACTTGCAATCTACTCTGAGTAGAAATTTCTTGTTGAATAAGTCATCTTGAAAAGCACTTATACACATCAAGACTGACAACATCTCTTTTATAATAGTGGAATATTTTAGTTGTGTCGTATTCCAGATTCTCGAGTGATATCTGACTAATTGTTCTTTGTCTTTAAGTTTCTGTTTTAAGATTCTTCCATATCCAATTTCTGAAGCATCTATTTCTACTATTAGATATGCGTCTTTAATGGGTATCCCTAGGCAAGGTAATAACTTTATCTAATTCATGTTTTCTCTAATTTATTCTTAGTCTATATCTAAAGGGAATTCTTAACTAAATTTTTGAATCAAATGTAAGGAATATGTAAATAATAATAATATGAATACTATAAGAGAATGATGTGAGGGTATGAAGAGTATGGGTTGAGAGCATTTGAAGAGAATAACTTTCGTTTATTTCTGACAATAAAATCTCACCACCTACAATGGTGATATGAAGTCTTTTATAGACTACTTTTCAAAAAGATTACATTTTTGTCCCTAATAATGGATACTTGATGGCTACATAAAGATTACATCTTTTAAAAGAAAAAGTAATAATATTCTCCTTTAATCATAATCTAGGTCATTGTCATCACTATGGACCACTTCCTTTTGGAGAAATTTCATCTTTTCTTGAAATTCTTCTAAGGATTGTACCGCTTAATAATTCTTGTGCTTTTTTCTTGAAATCTGTGAATCAAATTTAGCTATAAGACCTGTATATTCACTGACTCTTTATTAGCAGTATGTGAATAAACTTATATTTTCCTTTAAATTTTAATAATGTGGTATTATCTATAAGTTCTAACTGTTCAATCTGTGGATTAACAGGTAAAGACTTCTCAGTTGTTTCAATCGTATAATCATGTATAAACAGGTTTTGAAAACCTAGTCCAGTTTTATAAATTTTATTTGTAGGTATTTTAGGTATATTCCAATTCTGTAGTTTCTGCTCTATAACAGAAATATGCAATTCTCGGGTATTGTCAAAATCCATTATTCAAGTAAACACAAGCAATTTAATTTCAGGGATTGAGATTCAGATACAAGAATCTATCCTTAACAATTAATTTGAAGTAGCTATCGATTGGAATGGAAACACCATAGTAGCTGCTTCCTTCAAAAAACCTGATAATTCAGAACCAGGAAAAATAAAAGGTCAGAATAATTACACAAACCAAATACTACAATTAATAGCACAATAGTTAGAATATTTAGAATTAAGTCAAGAAAAGAAAGAAGTAAAAATAAAAGAACCTAATGAAGATATTAAAAACTTTAAATTAGGACACGAAGATAAATTACTTAAAAAGATAACAAAAAAATTAGAGTTTTTAGAATTATCTTCAAAAACTTAAATAACAGCTACATCTGAAACAGAAAGTGAGTCCGAATCAAATAATTCAGAAATAGAAGAAATAACAGAAAAATTTGAAGACAAATTAAAAGTAGATAGGATAAGATTATATTACAGACCTAGAATACCACATTATTACCCAAAACCTTCATTACCCGACATACAAACAGAAGAAAAATATTCTCAAGGTAGTTATGACGGTAAAAGTATACATGAATGGAACTTAGATAGTAAAACAGAACATGGAATAACACACATGTTAAATGAAATGTGTATGGCAGCCACTGCTTACAAAATAGTGAATAATAGCGAAAGAGAAATAACTAGGATAATAACGTCTGGATTCACAGGACAGTTAAAAGGATGGTGGGATAAGTACGTATCCCCATTGAAAAAGAATGAGATACTTATGACTGTAAAACCATAAATAAGAGAAGGACAAACATACACCGTAGAAAACTCTTTTGCAACATTAATATACTCCATAACCAAACACTTTATAGGAAACCCTTAGAGTATAGCCGAGAAAGCTTCAATAATTTTGACAAACTTAACCTGTCCAAAACTACAAGATTTTAGGTGGTATAAATACATGTTTTTATCTAAGATATTCCTTAGAGAAGATTGTCAACAATCATATTGGAAAGAAAAATTCATAGCAGGCTTACCTAGATTGTTTGCTGATCGAGTCAGAAATAGAATAAAAAGTAAGTTTAATGATAATAGTATACATTACAATATGATACCTTATGGAGACTTAATTATAGAAGTTAATACAGAAGGTTTAAATTGATGCAATGAGGTAAAACTAAAATCAAAACTTAAACAAGACAGACTTAGTGGAAGAAAAAAATTAGGATCTTTCTGTACGCAGTATGGATATGAAAAGATATCGGCCCCTTCTGCAAAACATAAAGAAAAAAAAATTAAGAAAATAAAAATAAATAAATATCAAAAACCTTATAAAAAAACATATGAGAAACCAAAATATGAAAAACCCAAATATAATTAAAAATCCGAAGATAATAAGAAAAAATAATGACATTAAAAGACAAGGACCGGCAATGGCGGAAGATACGGCCATTATAAGAAAGATTGAAGTCTGATAAAGAAAATAAGAGCTCTAGGAATTAACGATAGTGATAAAGAAGAAATACTTAATTTAATAAGAAAAGAAATTAATGATAGTGATAAAAGTACTTCTGATGATAACCTAAGTACGGAAGACTATGGTTGTGTAGGACCCTGTCTGTGTTACGAGATAAACACTATAACTAAAGAAAATAATTTACTTGATTTAATAATGAAAGAAGAAGATAGAGACTTACAAAAAAGATACTTATTGGAATATGAAGCTTACGTTAAAAATAATAGAGACGTAAGAAACAAAGATAATAAAACATATAACCTAAATGAAATATTATTTAAAAAAAAGTAAAAAGGAATTGTTAATCTTATAAGATCTAAAACTAGAAATACGACATATTAAAGAAGAAATAGAATAAAGGAAGAGCTAAGTAATATGCAGTATAATATGAAAGAGAAGGCAAAAGTAGAGGACCTCCGGGAAAGTAGTGGTAAAGAAAACAAAGAATTTATTAATGCTATATCAAAAATAGAATTTCAAAAAATGGTATACTTATGTAACCATAGTTATAAAAGATTTTAAAATACAGATAACAGCCTTGTTAGATTCAGGGGCAGATCATAATTGCGTTAGAGAAGGATTAATTCCTACAAGGTATTACGAAAAGACTAGAGAAAGATTACATGCTGCTAATAAACAGAAATTAGAGGTTAGATATAAAATATCTTATGCACATATATATAATCAAGGAATATGCTTTAGGAATACTTTTCTGTTAGTTAAAAATCTATCACAAGACTTAATATTAGGCACTCCTTTTCTTACTCAAATATATCCATTTAAAGTAGATAATAAAGGCCTAAATACCAAAATATTAGGAAAATAGATTCTTTAAAAATATACAAGAAAGAGACATAAATATAATGAAAGGATTAGGAATTAAAAAGGAAGTATTGTTAATAAATAAAAAGAGACATCTACATTCATTAACAAGTGAATTAAATTATATTAAAATAAAAGAAGATCTATGAAACATAAAAATAATAAAACAAATAGAGGAATTACAAAAACAGATAGAAAATGACATATGCTCAAACTTACCTAATACTTTTTGGAATAGAAAAAAGCATATTATTAGATTACCTTACGAAAAAGACTTTAAAGAAAAAGATATACCAACAAAAGCCAGACCTATTCAAATGAATTCAGAATTATTGGAATACTGCAAAAAGGAAATGAAAGAACTATTAGATAAAAAACTAATAAGGGTAAGCAAATCTCCTTGGTCATGCGCAGCTTTCTATGTTCAGAATCAAGCATAAATAGAAAGAGGAGCCCCTAGGCTAGTAATAAATTATAAACCTTTAAATAAAAGTTTACAATGAATTAGATACCCAATACCAAATAAAAGAGATTTGATTAAAAGATTATCAGGAGCAACTATATTTTCAAAATTTAACATGAAGTCAGAATTTTGGCAAATACAAATTCACGAAGAAGATAGGTATAAAACTTGCCTTTTTAGTCCCTTTTGGACACTTTGAATGGAATGTAATGCCGTTTGGACTGAAAAATACACCTTCAGAATTTCAGAATATGATGAATGACATATTTAATCCTTATTAAAAATTTACTATTGTTTATATCGATGATGTGTTAGTATATTCAAAGTCTATTACTAAACAAATTAGACATATTAGAAAATTTTTGCATATAGTTAAAGAAAATGGATTGGTAGTATCGGCTATAAAAATTAAATTATTTCAAACAAAAATAAGATTTTTAAGATATAATATAGATCAAGAAACTTTCACTCCTATGGACAGAAGCATAGAATTTTCCAATAAATTTCCTGATGAAATAAAAGATAAACAACAATTACAGAGATTTTTAGGATGTCTAAATTACATTGGTGATTTTATTCCCAATATTAGAATAATCTGCAAACCATTGTATAAAAGACTAAGTAAAAATGCCCTGGTTTGGGATGAAAATATGACTAGAATAGTTAAAGAAGTCAAACAAAAGGTGAAACAATTGCCATTCTTTTCTAATGGGGATAAGTAGTTATCCCACCATTCTTTTAACTGTCCTATGAATCTAGACTTTATTATCCTAGTTATTTCTCTTTCGCTATTATTCACTATTTTGTAAGCAGTGGCTGCCATACACATTTCATTTAACATGTCTATTATTTCGCGTTCTATTTTACTATCTAAGTTCCATTCATATATACTTTTACTGTCATAACTACCTTGAGAATATTTTTCTTCTATTTGTATATCGGGTAATGAAGCTTTTGGGTAATAATGTGGTATTGTAGGTCTGTCATATAATCTTATCCTATCTATTTCTAATTGTTTTTCAAATTTTTTTGTTATTTCTTCTATTTCTAAATTATTTGATTCTGACTCACTTTTTGTTTCGGATATGGCTATTATTTAACTTTTTGAAGATATTTCTAAGAACTTTAATTGTTTTGTTATCTTTTTAAGTAACTCATCTTCGTGTCCTAATTTAAAGTTTTTATATCTTCATTAGGTTTTATTAAAGGTTTTTCTATTTTTACTTCTTTCGTTTCTTGAATTAATTCTAAATATTCTAACTGTTGTGCTATTAATTGTAGCATTTGGTTTGTGTAATTATTCTGACTTTTTATTTTTCCTGGTTCTAAATTATCAGATTTTTTGAAGGGAGCAGCTACTATGGTGTTTCCATTCCAATCGATAACTACTTCTTCAAAAGGTGGATATCTAGATTTTTCTATCATTTGAGTTTTTGTTTTAGCCCATGATTTGTAACTAGAAGATGTTTCATTTATTTCTTTGGTTACTTCTATTATATTTCTTATATAATTTTCTTTTCTGGCACTCCACCAGATAAAGAAATCTGTATGTGCTTCATAATATATTAGTTCGTCTTTGTAATCTTCCCATATCGCCCCTCTTATCTTTGAGGGTACTTCACGAAGATACTGCTGTCGTTGATTATCATTTTTAGTAGTTAAAAATTTGTCAATTATTACTTCCATATCTAATTCAAACTCAGCCATTTTTACAATTCTTCGTTGTAATTACTAAGGTTAGCCATATCACTATATGTCAGAGACATAGGCGGTGTTTTTTTTTTATCTTTTACTGATGAGGTTGTTGTGTAGTAAGATTGAGGAATGCTTCTATTCCAATCTACTCCTTTTAATGAAGGTTGTTTTTCTGATTTTAATAATGTTTCATACCTACTAGACAAAGATATCCTAGAGGGTTTTATCCTATTTTGTTTAAATATTATCTCGGCATAGCCTTTTTTATTTTCTATTATTTTGATAAGTTGAGTTCTAGGTTTTATTGGTCTTGGAGGAACTATATTCATAATCTGCTAATTATCTGGATATGTTATTTGATCCCAATTTATTAATTTAGGTGTATGAACATTTGCATGTTCATAGTTAGCCTCTATCCCCTATCCTTAAAAATCAACTTGACCATACTCTATTCACAATCAAACAAGATCCCGAGCAGATGGTAGCGGAGCCAAGTAGGCGTACAATATTCATAGGTGCAAAGGGCGTTTGGCAAGCCTGGTACGGTATTCCTGGCAGTAGCTGGTGATTGCGAAGTAAGTTCATTGGTAAGCCAAAGGTGTTCCCAACCTAAGCATCTAAGAGTATGATATTCTTATTAAACTCTTCTATCCTTTTTTCTTGATTGTGAATTGATTATGTGCATAGAGTATAAGCTATAAATTGACTGTTAAGGATAGATTCTTGTATCTGAATCTCAATCCCTGAAATTAAATTGCTTATGTCTACTTGAATAATGGATTTTGACAATATCCGAGAATTGTATATTTCTGCTATAGAGCAGAAACTACAGAATAGGAATATACATAAAATACCTACAAATAAAATTTATGAAACCGGACTAGGTTTTCAAAACCTGTTTACACATGATTATATGATTGAAACAACTAAGAAGTCTTTACCTGTTAATCCACAGATTGAACAATTACAACTTATAGATAATACCAGATTATTAAAATTTAAAGGAAAATATAAGTTTATGCATATTGGATTAGTTCAAATAACAATAAAATTACTACATAGGATAGGACTAAATACACTCATACTTATGTGTTTAAGAGATGCTAGATTCACATCGTTCAATGATTCTTTATTAGTAGTATTCTTAAAAAAGAAACTTAAAGACAAAGAATAATTAGTCAGATATCACTCGGGAATCTGGAATACGACATAATTAAAGTATTCCACTATTAAAAAAGAGATGTTGTCAGTCTTGATGAGTATCATTGCTTTTCAAGATGACTTATTCAACAAGAAATTTCCACTTAGAGTAGATTGCAAGTTCATCAAGTATATAATAGAGAAAGATGTTAAGAATTTAGTATCAAAACATATCTTTGCAAGATGGAAAGCATTACTTTTCAATTTTTACTTTTAAATAGAGTTCATCAAAGAAAGTGAAAATAACTTTCCAAACTTTCTATCCAAAGAATTCTTGACAGGAGGAGGAGGTTTTCAAGACAAATAGGTATGACTTCTTGATTTATACAAAAATTTGTAGAAAATTTTTTATTAATACATTTCACTAGTATCACTCAATTAAGAAGATTAATTAGAGAAATATGATTAAATATATCAGTTGAAGTAGACAATCATATGACCTTGCATGACATTATAGGAGCAGAAGAATGTAATTGTAATAAATATGAGATAAGAGAAAGAGTAGGAATTATATTAATAAGAGAATTAACAAATATTATTAGAGATAATAATTAAACGTTTCAACTAACCTTGTATTATCAAAATTATTATATTAGAATTTTTTTTTGCAGGAGAAGACCAAAATTAGAAACAGGTACTATGATGAACCGAAAGATCATTAGAGAAAACTCCCCTGGGAGTAACTCTGAGGACCCGAACCCGGTAATTGGGCTCCTCACCGCCGTGCAATCCCAATTGGCCCAACTCATGGTCCAATTAAAACTACACTAGGCTTACCCTCAAATCAAATTCGTAAAATATATAAAATTACATATAAATTTAAACCTTCTTAATTTTCTTTAAAATGGAGCATGCATTTAACCGGAAACCTCGACACAACAAAATCAACCACAGAGTGCAATCACAAACAGCGGGAGACTTAATTTCACACACAACAGGCCACACGGCCCCAAACATACTTTATCAAAATAAGTCCAATAACATGCATCAACCCAAACCCATTAAGGGATCACAATTTCAATAAGCAAGTATGCAAACAAGATAAGCAAGCATACACAAATCCAAAATAATAATGATAGTGTCGAGTTCTCAAAACGTGTCATATGCAGTAGTCCAGCCCTAAGATAAACCAGAAATCTCGACCTAAAAAATAAGTCAGCTACACTGGCTCTCGACCTAGTCTTGAAAAATAGCAACAAGAGGGGGGTGAGATCTCAAGGACCTCAGTGAAAGTCACAGCGTCATAAACAATTCCGGTGGAATAGAGGCATACACGAAAATCAATATAAATATTTTGTAATGAAAACCACAGTAAGTCCATGATACTAATCGTGTAAACAATCTCACATTTGCATGTAATCAAATACGTATGCATGAGTATGATAATAACACCATGTAACACAGGCTCATGCCCAATAAGTATAAAATCTCAAAATCTCATTCTCATGGGCTACTATGCTCAAAAACTATCGGGGTGGACCTCTAAAACTGCTTCTCTGATAACCCCGGCCAAAGGGAAATCGGAAGCCCACTGGTGGCTAATTAATTGCACATTTCCAAAATATTAATAAGTCCCCTACCACCAGTGTTGTCCTCGGGAAAAGTGGAGAAATCCACTATCACACGATTCCCAACGCACACACAACTCGAAAAGCTCGAAGGCACATGTAGCCTATCACATCCCATACTCCCACAAGGCATACATAACCCATCTGTACTCCTAGACAAGGGATTATCCTTCTATTTAAGGATACTCGTCTACTTACCTTCGCATTGGCCAAGCATAGTCCGTCAATTCCAAGTCATACCTAGCAAATATAGGTATACATATTCTTTGCAAACATGCAGATCAATTCTCAAATCATGTTATAATATAAATAAAATATAGTGCAATCAAAATCAAATCAAAGACTTCCTAGAAGTCCCAACAACTCAAAAATTTGATGCATACGAATATTCTCAAACACATTTTAATCATATCACAAACATGCGTATAGGTTCAAATAAATGTTTTATGCATCAGAAATATGTCTCACACACAATGAACCTAGCATGCCACGTTATAAATCAATGTACGTATTGCCTCCATTCAAAAACAAACATTTACCAATTTTAATTAATAAAGAAAAATATTTCCGTGCATGTAAATGAAACATAGTCTCCCACCTCTTGACGTGCAGACGACTCGACGGCTAAGCCTTTTCCTTTATCGATCGCTGAAATACCACCTAGACAATCATGCACACAAAATCGTACTAAGAACAAAACCAAAAATAATAAACTCAAAAAATAACCAGAATTAAAAGCAACCTACGAGACTCCTCAAACACTCACTCTAAATCCCAAATTACTCAATTCGACCTCTAAAAACTTAAACCACTCAATTCTTTAAGAAAATAACAAATCCCTTCACATACTCAATCGATCCTAAGTTCAATTTCCAATTCCAAGCTCCGCCAACATCAAAATTGGTTTCCTAATTCAACCAACCTACTCTACAACACATAAACAACCTAACTAAAGCAATGGCATCAACCAATTTCATCCAATTTTACAAAATCACTCAAATCCCAAAATTACCAAAATGCCATTGACACCCAAAATGATCAATCATGGATCAAATGATGTTTTCAAGCAATCTAAAGTATCAAACTATGTTAATGAACATCTAATATTGCTAAATAAACCATAAATCGAAGAAAAAATTGAAGAAATCAAGTAAAAGCTCATAAAATCCGAAAATACAAAAAAATACCTAAATAAATATAAAACCACTACAACCAAACACCATACCTGAGGAAGTAAAAGTAGGAGGGTTAGGTTTAGGTTTTGGAACAAGACTCACTCCTTAATTTGATGTAGAAATGAAATAGAGAGGAATTTTGTGTTTGGGAATTTTGTGGGTTTTGGGAAGAAGTCTCGGCAAATGTGGAAGAAATGAGGGGAATGGGGAAAGAGGGAATGTAGGGGAAGTAGTCAGCTCACGTGAGTGAGCTGGTAAGGTAGGCCCCCTTTTTTGTTGACCTTTGACCTTTGACTTTTGACTTTGACTTTTTTGACTTTTTTTTTTTAATTTTCCAAAATCTGAACTATTTATAAAATGGTTTCCATATGCCCTCAAGTGGGCCAAAATAAAATTTAAAAGCTCAAAATATAGAAATCAGGCTTTTAAAACGTAATTGGGCTCGGGAAACCGAAATCGGGCCCATGAACAGTAAGTCGGCCCAAAGGCCTACGACCACTCAAAACGGGCCTACAAAAACTTTTATACAGGTCAAAAGAGTAGATTGGGCTATATCTTCTAGACTCAAACCTCAAACAATGCATCAATCGACTAATTACTCTAATGCACGTTAAAAGTACGAAACGACACGTCGTGCAAATTATCGACATACCACCAACGACATGACATTCTAGACATTCTAAACCTGACACCTAGGCTCTATGACTATGTCCACGTCACTCGGTCAAAAGGTCAGCTATGACGGTCAAAGGGTCAACTCACTCAAACCGACCAATCCGAAAGAATTTGACTAAATCTGAATGCTGACTAGACTATAAAAAAGACGGGGTCTCACAGTAACAATTATAATTCTTCTATTAACAAAAAGACAAATAATATTCCTTTAACCAGTAATATTAGAACCACCAATTATTACTCAGCTCTTGTTAATCAAGCACAAACATCTCCAAAACCGCCCAACAGCTTTACCCCTTTAGGAAGGCCCATTTCTGTGGCCCCTCCAAAGGCACCAACCACTATTACCATAAGGACAAGACAACCCTCACTAGAAATTTATGAATCCCAGTTCAAACTAAGAAATCAGAAAAACCTATTAGTATTAGAAGAAGAACAGTTGAAAGAACCCATTGATACCAGACTCTTGACTAATCAATTGTTTCCAAAAAGATTTCATCATTTGCCCGACCATCAGAAAAAAACCCGAGAATACTATGAAAAATATTAATTCAAATCGAATCCATTTTATTAAACCATACTATGGATTAACAAGACCTACAACAGATAGCCTTTTCTAAAATAAAAATTCAAAAGGTCATATTACTATCAGATTAGAGATAACACCCATATGCTTCCAAGAAATTAGAAGGAGTAGGACCTCGAGACTTGAGGACCTATAATTGTTACGACTGTCAGAATGCCTGGACTAGAGTCTTGTTATACAAGCCCCTAACCCACACTTGGTTCATATATTTCTTAAAGAATTGTCAGTTGATATTTCCAAACTGATGGATCCAATGGTTCTAAGAGAATGGAATAAATCAGGAAATTCTCCCAGAGGCAGTAAAGGAAGGATTGCACTACTTTGAAGATCACACTTTATTAAAAGAAGTATCATAGGACTACGATCTATAATTTTCCATAGCGTTCGGGGAATAATGGATTTTAAGATGAAGATATGAAATTATAAAAAATGAAGGCCTTTCTATACTTGCTAGAAAAATAGAAATTAAATGGTGGTAGAAGTTTGATATAAATAGAGCAACAAAATCAACCGTTCAAGAATGGTTAGGACTTCAAGACCTGAACGAAGATCAAGAACTAGCTGATAACAATGCATCAGATGTGAGACCCCGTCTTTTTAGTGCCAGTCAGCGAGTGTGGTTGACTTTGGTTTGGACTCGGGAGTTGTTTGGTGATGTGGACACCGTTGTGTTAAGCCCGTAGCGTGTCTCGGTGTCTTGGTGAGTGGTCTAGGTTGTGTGGTCTAGGCTAGGGTCAGTGGAAAGCATTGGTTCCGTTTCCGGTTTGTTTTGAGCGACCGTGGGCTTTTAGCCCTATGCTTTGCTTGTTTGGGCCTGTTTGTGTTTTTCTGGGCCCAATTGTGTTTTGGTGGGCCCGTTGCGTTTGTTACACATACCTGGGCTTCACTTTGGTTTGTCGAGCTTTTCTTGTCAGTTTTGGGCCCGAGGACCATTTGGGCCTTAAGGCCCAACACTTTGGTTATAAGCCAACAAGCCCAAGTTCTTCCCAAATCAGTTTCTCTCTCCTTTTTCTTTTTCTCTGCCGATTCTCCCTTTATTCTCAACTGAAAACCCTCACAAAATCTGGATTTTGCTTGTTTTTCACCAAAAATCACTTGGTGAGTGATACCCTAACACTTCCCCACCATTTCCCTTTGTTTTCCACCTTGTAGGAGTGTTTTGGGTGTGTTTTTGGTGTGGTTTTGGCTCTTGAGCGGGATTTTCAAGTGGGTTTGAGGTAATTTCTGTTTGCTTGTGTTTTTGGTTTGAGTGTTGGTTGGTTTGTGTTTAAGGCTTGTTGGTTTTGTTGCTTTGATGCTTGGTTTGATTGGTTTTGTTTGTGTGTTGAGTATGTGATGATCTGAAGATTGGGGGTAATGAGATATGCTTGTGGAATTGATAGTTTTGATAGGTTTTGATGGAGTTGGTATAATGGATGGCTTGTGACTAATGTGTGTGCTGATTTGAGGTTCATGTGCTTGAGGAGTGTGGAATTTGTGATGTTGGTGATGGATTGGGTTTGCTGGAACTCCAATCTTGGAGTGAGGATTGATGGATATCAAGGTTGTTGTGGTTGTGACTATGGTTGTGTGTGGCATTATTGATGCCTAGGTGCGGTTCGGTTGTTAGCTTGTGTTTTGAGGTTTAGAGGGGTGTTGGTGCGTGTGTCGGAAGGGGTCGTAGGGTTGTTTTCGTTTTGTGTCTTTTCGTTTGTTGAAGTTGTGTTTGAGTTGGTTTTGGTGTTGCCTTGCGTGTAGGTGGTTCCGCAGCACGTGACAAAGGCAAGGGCGTGGCGATTAGTGAGTCGTCCGCACAACAACAGGTGGGAGTTTATGTTTCATTGGCATACGCGAAACGTTTTGTTTTCAAAATTCACATATGATTTCATGTTTTGTTTTGAATGGAGGCATGACTTGAATTGTGTTAAATATGTGTTGTTGGAATCATCATGTACTTGCCATGTTTGAATGCATCAGCTAGATGTTCAAAAGCTGAAGTATGCTGACTTGTTTGGGCATACAGATTTTCATACGTGTTTTGTGACCTTCCATACGATATGAGTTTTCAGCTTCGTAGACATTTTTGTTCTTGTGGCTGAATACGTTGAATATTATTTTGAGATGTTTGGCACCTGATTTACAAGAGGGAAATGCTTAAATGCATGCATGGAATATTTGATGAATTTTTAGATTTAATAACCCATGCTTGATAAATTCAGTTTTTGGTCACTGTACCAATTGGAATTGTTGAACAACGCTTGGCCAATGCGGAGGTAAGGGACGGGAGTATCCCTTCGTTTAGAGGGACGATCCTTTACCTAGGTGTACAGGGTGAAATGTGTAGGCCTCGGATCCGAACTGAGGAATTGAAAGACAGGCTACGCATTTCAGTTGAATTGTAGGGACTTGTGTGATCTTGTGGTTTTTTTTCCACTTGTCCCGAAGACTACGTTGGTGGTAGGGACTCTATCTATTTTGAATAAGTGCATGTGTTTTCAATGAAACCACCAACGGTCTTCCGGTGATCCTTTGGCCGGGATTCATCGTGAAGTAATACAGCTTCTCCCCAACTATATTTCTGGTGTAATACCCACGCGAATGAGATTGTGACAAGTTTATGTGCTTGTGTTGATATGCATATGCTATGTGATTGCATACTTGTTGATGAGATGCACTTTGAGTAAGCATGGACTTTACTTTATTCAGCAACTGTTTATACTTGGCTTTAGTGATTGCCTCTATTCCATCGTTTACGCTTATGACGCGGTAACTCTCACTGAGGTCCTAGTGATCTCACTTCCCCTTGTTGTTTTTTTTTCAGGACTATTTTCAGGCGCTTGTTGAGTCTTTCCTTTTGAGGTCGAGCTTCCCGGTTTGTTTTAGGGCTGGACTACTGCATTGGCACATTTGGAAACTCGGCATATCTTTGTGTTTTGGATTATCGTATTGCATGTGTCTCATTGACTTGTGTTGGCCCCTGAGGGGTTTGTCTATTTGTGTGTTGTGACTTGTATTTTTATATGAGGCATGCCTTGGCCGTGTGGCCTTCTGTGCTTGTTTAAAGTCTTCCACTTGTTGATATTGTGTACTCCGTGATTTCTTGTTGCCGAGCCAAATGCAAAATTAAAAGCATGCTCCTATTTTAGTACCATTCTAATTGATTTGCATGTTTTGGGATTTTATGTTGTGAAGCCTTGTGTGGCTTCAAGTGGTTCATAGGTTGGGCCATTTGGAGCTGCACGGCGGTGAGGGGCCCTGGTACCGGGACGGGTCCTCACATCAGATTTCAAGAAAAAAGCACAAGAATTATTAGAAGTGGTACAATCCTTAGAAAAATTTCAAGAAAAAATGAAAGCTCTCCAAAAGGAAGTGCTCTATAGTGATGACGATAACCTAGATTATGATTAAAGGAGAATATTATTACTTTTGCTTTTAAAAGATGTAATCTTTATGTAGCCATCAAGTATCCATTATTAGGGGAAAAAATGTAATCTTTTTGAAAAAAATTCTATAAAAGACTTCATATCAGCATTGTAGGGTGTGAGATTTTATGTCAGAAGTAAATGAAAGTTATTCTCTTCAAATGCTCTCAACCCATACTCTTTATACCCTCAACCCATACTCAACCCATATTCTCTTGACGGACTTGCAATCTACTATGAGTAGAAATTTCTTGTCGAATAAGTCACCTTGAAAAGCATTGATGCACATCAAGACTGAAAGCATCTCTTTTTTAATAGTGAAATACTTTAATTATGTCATATACCAGATTACCGAGCGATATCTGACTAATTGTTCTTTGTCTTTAAGTTTTTTTTTTAAGATTCCTCCATATCCAATTTCTGAAGCATCTGTTTCTACTATTAGATATGTGTCTTTATTGGGTATCCCTAGGCAAGGTAATAACTTTATCTAATTTATGTTTTCTCTAATTTATTCTTAATCTATATCTAATGGGAATTCTTAACTAAATTTTTGAATCAAATGTAAGGAATGCCTAAATAATAATAATATGAATGCTATAAAAGAATGATGTGAGGGTATCAAGAGTATTGGTTGAGAGCATTTGAAGAGAATAACTTTCGTTTATTTCTGACATAAAAATCTCACACCCTAAAATACTGATATGAAGTCTTTTATAGACTTCTTTTCAAATAGATTACATTTTTACCCCTAATAATGAATACTTGATGGCTACATAAAGATTACATCTTTTAAAAGAAAAAGTAATAATATTCTCCTTTAATCATAATCTAGGTTATTGTTATCACTATGGACCACTTCCTTCTGTGGAAATTTCATCTTTTCTTGAAATTCTTCTAAGGATTGTATCGCTTCTAATAATTCTTGTGTTTTTTCCTTGAAATTTGATGCCTTGTTGCCAGCTGCTTCTTGATCTTCGTTCAGGTCTTGAAGTCCTAACCATTCTTGAACGACTAATTTTGCTGTTTTGCTTATATCAAAGTTCTGCCAGCATTTAATTTATATTTTTCTAGCAAGTATAGAAAGACCTTCATTTTTTATAGTTTCATATCTCCATCTTAAAATCAATGATACCCCGAATGCTATGGAAAATTGTAGATTGTGGTCATCTGATACTTATTTTAATAAAGTGTGATCTTCAAAGTAGTTCAATCTTCCTTTACTACTTCTGGGAGAATGTCCTGATTTATTCCATTTTCTCGGAACCATCAGATCCACCAATTTGGAAATATCAACTGACAATTCTTTGAGAAATATATGAACCAAGTGTGGGTTAGAGGCTTGTATAACAAGACTCTAGACCAAGCATTCTGATAGTCGTAATAATTATAGTTCCTCAAGTCGCAAGGTCTTACTCCTTCTAATTGTTTGGAAGTATATGGGTGTTGTCCCCAATCTGATAATAATATGACCTTTTGAATTTTTATTTTAGAAAAGCCTATCTGTTGTAGGTCTTGCTAATCCATACTATGGTTTAATAAAATAGATCCGGTTTGAACTAATATTTTTTTATAGTATTCTTGCGTTTTTGTGATGGTCAGGCAAATGATGAAATCCTTTTGGAAAAAATTGATTAGTCAAGAGTCTGGTATCAATGGGTTCTTTCAACTGTTCCTCTTCTAATACTAATAGGTTTTTCTGATTTCTTAGTTTGAACCGGGATTCATAAATTTTTGGTGAGGGTTGTCTTGTCTTTGTAGTAATAGTGGTTGGTGCCTTTGGAGAGGCCACAGAAATGGGCCTTCCTAAAAGGGTAAAGCTATTGGGCAGTTTTGGAGGTGTTTGTGGCTGATTAACAAGGGCTGAGTAATAATTGGTGGTTCTAATATTACTGGTTGAAGGAATATCATTTGTCATTTTGCTAATAGAAGAATTCTGATTGTTACTCCTAAGGGAGTTTTCTCTAATGATCCTTCGGTTCATCATAGTACCTGTTTCTAATTTTGGTCTTTTCCAGCAAAACAAATTTCTAATATAATAATTTTGATAATACAAGGTTAGTTGAAATGTTTAATTATTATCTCTAATAATATTTTTTAATTCTCTTATTAATACAACTCCTACCCTTTCTCTTATCTTATATTCATTACAATTACATTCTTCTGCTTCTATAATGTCATGCAAGGACATATGATTGTCTACTTCAGCTGATAAATTTAATTTTATTTCTCTAATTAATCTTCTTAATTGATTGATACTAGTGAAATCTATTAATAAGAAGTTTTCTACAAATTTTTGTATAAATTGAGAAGTCATACCTGTTTGTCTTGAAAACCTTCTCTTTCTGTCAAGAATTCTCTAGATAGAAAGTCTGGAAGGTTATTTTCACTTCCTTTGATAAACTCTATCTCAAAGTCAAAATTTGAAAGCAATGCTTGCCATCTTGCAAAGATTTGTTTTGATGCTAAATTCTTAACATCTTTCTCTATTATATATGTGAGACCCCGTCCTTTTGAGAGTCTAGTCAGCACCCGTATTCAGTCAAATTTTTTGGATTGGTCGAATTGAGTAAGTTGACCAAGCGATTGTCAGAGTTGAACTTTTGACCGAGTGACCTGGACATATTCATAGAGCCTAAGTGTCAAGTTTAGGATGTCTAGAACGTCATGTCGTTGGTGGTGTGTCGATAATTTGCACGGCGTGTCGTTTCAGAGTTTTAACGTGCATTAGATTAATTAGTCGATTGGTGCGTTGTTCGAGGCTTGAGTCCAGAGGGTATACCCCATTTCATTCTTTCGACCCGCATATAAGTTTTTGGAGGCCCGTTTTGAGTGGCCGTAGGTCTTTGGGCCGATTTACCTTTCATGGGCCCGATTTCGGTTCTCGAGCCCAATTACGTTTTCAAAGCCTGATTTTTATATTTTGAGCTTTTAAATTTTATTTTAGCCTACTTGGGGCATATGTGAGTCATTTTATGATTATTTCAGATTTTGAGAATTAAAAAAAAAAGTCAAAATCAAAGTCAAAGTCAAAGGGGGCAAAATTCCAGAACTACCCCCACTTACTTTTCCTTCTGTTTCCAGCACGTGAGTGGGCAGAAACCCTTCTGCCCACATTCTTTCCCTTTCCCCATTTCCTTCAAATGTCGAGAGGTTCTAAACCCAAAAATCCTCCCAATTTCATTTTTACTTCAAATTAAAGAGTGAGTTTTGTTCCAAAATCTAAACCTAACCCTCCTCCCTATATTTCCTCAGGTAATAGGTTTATTCATGGTGGTTTTATATTTATTTGAGTATTTTCTTGTAATTTCGGATTTTAGGAGTTTTTGCTTGATTTCTTCATTTTCTTCTTCGATTTGTGGTTGATTTAGCATGATTAGATGTTCATTGACATAGTCTGATACTTTAGATTGCTTGAAAACATCATTTGATCCATGATTGATGATTTTGGGTGTCGATGGCAATTTGGTAAATTCGGGATTTGTGTGATTTTGTGAAATTGGATGAAATTGGTTGATGTCATTGCTTGAGTTAGGTTGTTTGTGTGTTGTAGAGAAGGTTTGTTGATTTAGGAAACCAATTCTGATGATGATGGAGCTTGGAATTGGAAATTTAGCTTAGGATCGATTGAGTATGTGAAGGGAATTGTTTTTTTTCTTAAGGAATTGAATGGTTTGAGTTTCTAGAGGTTGAATTAAATATTTTGGGACTTAGAGTGAGTGTTTAAAGGGTCTCTTAGGTTGTTTTTAATTCTGGTCATTTTTTGAGTTTATTATTTTCGGCTTTGTTCTTAGTGTGGTTTTGTGTGAATGATTGTTTAGGTGGTGCTTCGGCGACCGATAGAGGCAAAGGCTTAGCCGTTGAATCGTCGGCACGTCAAAAGGTGGGAGACTATGTTTCATTTACATGCACGGAAATATTTTGCTTTATTAATTAAAATTGGTAAATGCTTGTTTTTGAATAAAGGCAATACGTGCATCAATGAGTGATTTGGCATGCTAGGTTCATTATGTGTGAGGCATATTTATGATGCATAAAATGTTTGTTTTGAACCTATATGGATATTTGCGATGTGATTTAAAATGGGTTTGAGAATATCCATATATATTGAATTCTTGAGTTGTTGGGGCTCCTAGGGAGCCTTTGAGTTGATTTTGAGTGTTCTACATTTTATTTTAAATTATAACATGATTTGGGATTTGTTTTACTTGTTTGCAAAGAATTCGTATACATATAATTGCTAGGTATAACTTGGAATTGACGGACTGTTCTTGACCAATGCGAAGGTAAGTGGATGAGTATCCTTAGATAGAAGGATAGTCCCTTGCCTAGGAGTATGGATGGGTTATGTATGCCTTGCGGGAGTAGGTGATGGGATAGGCTACATGTGCCTTCGGGCTTGTTGTGTGTGAGTTAGGAATCGTGCGATAATAGTTTTTTCCACTATTCCCGAGGACAACACCGGTGGTAGGGGATTTATTATTATTTTGGAAAGGTGCATTGAATTAACCACCAGTGGGCTTCCGATTTCCCTTGGCCGGGGTTATCAGCGAAGCGGTTTTAGAGGTCCACCCCGATAATTTTTGGGCATAGTAGCCCATGAGAATGTGATTTGGGATTTATTTATTTATTGGGCATGGGCCTGAGATACATGTTGATATTATCAAACTCATGCATATTGTCACGGGACTAGAGTTTTGCGGAATAGAAGCTCTCCGTGCGGCCTTAGACTATCGCACTTGCAATAGACTAAGTCAGCCTTCCTCACAAAGCTAGCTAGAATGCTAAGCTTAGAACACAACCGAAAAGAGAGAGATACACAAGAGAATGGAGAGAAAGCTCTAAACTCTCAATATTGCATGAATTGCTGGATTTGCTGGATTTGCTAGATGATTACAAATGAGGGGAGGCACCCCTTATATAGCCTTTACAACTCCCCAATGGATGGTGGAGATCAAGTCGTATGATCTAACAGTTATATACAAAAGTAGAAATGTGAGGACCCGTTCCCGGTAATCGGGAGCCTCACCGCCGTGCAGCTTCGATTGTCCCAACTGGTGGACCAAGCGGAACTACACAAGGCTTATCCGAAAAACACAACATCTGAATTTGTAGAAATACTCAACATTTGAATCTTTTTGTTTAAAACATGGCATGCATCAATTGGTACTCAGCACAATTACAAACAACGGAGTAACAAACACATGCAGCAAAAATATTAGATCACATACAACGGGCCTTACGGCCTCAAACATACAACACCGTGAGTCCACACTCACAGAGTCCCAGAAATTCACAACAACACTACTTCGTATATATCAAAACATCAGAATATGCAAGCATGAGTTGTACACATATGTACCAGTCAAATACACAAGTATGTAAATATACAAGAAGATGTGAAAGATGCTGAGTCCAAAACATGCATGTGTATTTGTCCAGCCCTACGACCAATACCGGGATAGTAACCTCGAAGTTGCACAACTAATTCTCACAACTTAGTCCTGAAACAAAACAATAGAGAGGGGGAGTGAGATCAAGGACCTCAGTGGAAGTTACTGCGTCATAAGCATAAACGGTGGAATGGAGACAAAACCAAAACATAGTATCAACCATTTATTCAAACCAGTACAATCCATACTCTTCAATGTAGCCATCATAAGTGCACACACCAAAATGCATAAAGAAGTAAAAACAGCTTGATACTTGGCTAGTATGCCCAAAACATAACGGGGTGGACACAAACCAATTTCATGTAACCCCCGCTAAAGGGTTACCTAAAAGCCTACTGATGGTTTTCAGTTGTAGCATATATATAAACAAAACCCCACCATCAGCATTGTCCAAAATTGAATGGAGAAACACAAACTATCACATTCAATTTTGTGCACACGTATATAACGTCGTAAGATATATATGAAGCATTTATAAGGCCTTTCCACTTTCCCTTCATCGTGCACACAGCACTCCACATACATACATATATCCAACCATACCTCTCCAAGGTAAGCAATTGTCCTCTCTATAAGGACTCCATATACTTACCTAACTTGATCAAGTATTCACCGTCAATTCCAATTGATACACACGCATGGGTTATTAAATCTAAAAACTCATCAAAGATTCCATGCATGCATTTAGCCATTTCCATCTCATAAATCAGGTGCCAAACATCTCAAAAGAATATTCAAAGCATTCAGCACAATAGCAAAAATGTCTAAAAAGATGAAAACTCATATCGTATGGAAGGGTGCAAAACACGTATGCAATTTCGTATACCCAATAAATCAGCATGTTTCAGCTTTTGAACATCCAGCTGATACATTCAAACATGGCAAGTAAATGATGATGCTAACAACACATCTGTAACACATTTCAAGTCATGTCTCCATTCAAACCAAAACATGTGATCATATTGTAATTCTGAAAACAAAACATGACGTGTATGCAAATGAAACATAAAACTCCCACCTCTCGTTGTGTCGATGGTTCTCCAACAATATCCTTGCCTATACTGCTCGATCTGGTTCCGCCTAAGCAAGCACAACCATACAGCCATACTAAGCATAATCAATCAAGAAATCAAATGGAAAAGAATTGAAAGCAATCCTATGGACCCTCTCACGCTGCACACACATCTACCTTACATTCAGCTACTCTCAGTACCAGCTCAACATCTACTGACTACAACCACTCCATTAACATGACCAAACACATCAACATGATCAAGAACATGTCTAAACAACCTCCTGGTACTGTTCATCCGAAATTTCTACAAAAATCATAGGTTGTTTTCAGGCATTTCCATCCATCAAAAAACACTCAATTACAGCACTAGCAACCTGAATAAACCAACCAATCCCAAAGAAAACCAAAGAGCAACACTTACCAACAACTCTGAAATTTTCGTCCAGACTGAAGACCACCTCAAAATCAGGCCTTAGACACCAATCTAACAGTGGAAAAGTGTAGAAAATTGATGGGAAAGTGTTTTGGGACAATCCCCCACAAGTTTTTGGGGTTAAAGTGAGCAAAGTGTGGATTTTGGTAGGTTGGAAGGGTGAAGGAAGGAGAGAAACGAGTTAGGTCTGGAATGTGCTCATCACAACTGAGCTCAATGGGTTCGGGAAATGTCAATCAAATGGCCCAACAACTTCTGTACATATGTCCAGCTATAACATCAGGGCTGGACAGGAAAGAAAATAGCAAACAGCCCAAAACATGAAATTGTGGCCCAAACGGCTTGCAGTGGCTTAAAACGACCAAAACTCAATCTGGTTTGTTTTCCACTGACTCAACCTCGATTGTCTAACCTATCTCACTCACAATCATTCTTAAATATCACTCACAAGCATACTTACACACACTCAGATTCGCTCTGGGTTTCCTAAAGGCTTCCTACGGCTGTGTTCCCAAACCAACAGTTTAGCACCGGTGCGTTGCCGCTGGCACTAACGCTACCATTGATGCTGCCACTTACTGGCACTACAATGGACGGGATCTCACATCCTTCCCTCCTTATAGATATTTCGTCTGCGAAATTTGGCTACATTGAAGAGTATGGATTGTACTGGTTTGAATAAATGGTTGATACTATATTTTGGTTTTGTCTCCATTGCACCGTTTATGCTTATGACGCAGTAACTTCCACTGAGGTCCTTGATCTCACTCCCCCTCTCTATTGTTTTGTTTTAGGACTAAGTTGTGAGAATTAGTTGTGCAACTTCGAGGTTACTATCCCGGTATTGGTCGTAGGGCTGGACAAATACACATGCACGTTTTGGACTCAGCATCTTTCACATCTTCTTGTATATTTACATACTTGTGTATTTGACTGGTACATATGTGTACAACTCATGCTTGCATATTCTGATGTTTTGATATATACGAAGTAGTGTTGTTGTGAATTTCTGGGATTCTGTGAGTGTGGACTCACGGTGTTGTATGTTTGAGGCCGTAAGGTCCGTTGTATGTGATCTGATATTTTTGCTGCATGTGTTTGTTACTCCGTTGTTTGTAATTGTGCTGAGTACCAATTGATGCATGCCATGTTTTAAACAAAAAGATTCAAATGTTGAGTATTTCTACAAATTCAGATGTTGTGTTTTTCGGATAAGCCTTGTGTAGTTCCGCTTGGTCCACCAGTTGGGACAATCGAAGCTGCACGGCGGTGAGGCTCCCGATTATCGGGAACGGGTCCTCACAAGGTTGTAGCTCAACAATACAAGTGTCCAAGCTATTGAAGGAGGCAAGGCATTTGGGCTGCCAAAGTTTCTATGGCTCGAGTGATGCATTAGTGGCGAAGCAGTTGAAAGACAAGATTGTCTTGACAGCTCAGGATCTGAGGATTTCAGTTGAGGACCGAGTCATTTTGGCTACCCTTTTACTGGAATGTGATGCAGCTACCTGGTGGGGTTCCATCAGAAACCGTTATGATGGTCAGCCCACGTGGGAAGAGTTCGAAAGGGAGTTTGATTTGCGGTATTTTCCACCTTATTTTCAGAACAATAAACGGTCTGAGTTTTATATGTTTCGACAAGGGAACAAGAACGTGGCAGAGTATGAGATAGAATTCCGGGTACTTGTTCATTTTGTGCCGGAAATTGAACAGGACATGGTTGTCTTGGCGAGTCGATTTGAGTATGGGCTGAATCAGAACATCCTCACCATCATGGGGCCAAACACTAGCACAAACTTTGAGAAGTTAGTTATAGAGGCCGTGAAATCTGAGGAGATAGCACGGGGACAAGTCAGTAGGTTGAGGGACTTTGGTAAGGGCAAGAGACCCTTGAGGTTTGGCAGCCGGTTTGATCGAAGACCAGAAAATAAGAGATACACCCCATATGCTACAGCCCCTACTAGATCACAAGGAACATCTTCCTTTGTGACTGGAATGCAACCTTCCCACTCAATGACAAGTTTTAGCAGACCTTTTGGGTATCCGCGACCGTATCTCAACCGCTGTTATACATGTGGTCAACCCGGGCACTACTCTAGAGATTGTCCTCGGGGCAGCACCGCGAGATCTATGACATATCAGTCGACAGCCTCAGCAATGTCAACAGGTCAGAGGGCTGGTGTAAGTCACATAGACTCACAAGGATCAACATGACCACCGAGTAGAGTACTGGTGGGACGACCATCTAGTAGCCAGGCTACGAATCAGTCTTCCCAACAGCAATCACAATGACCTCAGACGCGCCTATTTACTTTGGCGGATGCAGAAGCGAGCGCCAATCCAGATGTTGTGACAGGTACACTCATTGTCTTTTCCATACCTGCTAAAGTATTAATGAGCCCCGGAGCAAATAGATCCTTTATTGGTCCTAGAGTAGCTGTGAGAGCGGATAGGGAGTTGTCACCCCTAGAGCCACCCATAGAAGTTTTAACTCCGTTGGGTGAACGGTTGGTTTGCGAGAGTGTGTATTTGGGCTGTTTGTTGAGAATGGATTCCGCAGAAATTGAGGTTGATCTGATTCCTTTACATATAAACGAGATAGATGTTCTTTTAGGAATGGACAGTTTGGCTAAGTACCGAGCAAGGATGGACTGCTTCACAAAGAAGGTGCAGTTCCATTTGGCAAATGGGTTAGAATTCTGTTTCGAAGGTGATCGGCGAGTCGTTCCTTCATGTGTCATTTCATGGCTGGATGCCAGGCGTATGATCCGCAAGGGTTATGCAGCTTTCTTAGCACATGTTAGAGATATGATGATTGAACCACCGGAGCTGAGCAGGATACCAGTAGTACAAGATTTTCCCGATGTGTTTCCGGAAGACTTGACAGGGTTACCACCTGAGAGGGAGATTGAATTGTTTCCAGGGACAGCTCCTATCTCCATTGCACCATATCGGATGGCACCAGCTGAGTTGAAAGAGTTAAAGACTCAACTGGAGGACTTAGTAGAGCGAGGATTTATCAGACCTAGTGTTTCACCTTGGGGAGTTCCAGTTTTGTTTGTCAAGAAGAAAGATGGCACGTTGAGACTGTGTATCGATTACAGACAACTGAATCAGGTTACGGTGAAGAACCGGTACCCGTTGCCACGCATTGATGATCTGTTTGATCAGCTGCAAGGAGCCTCGGTATTTTCCAAAATTGATTTGAGATCAGGTTATCATCAACTGAGGGTTCGTAAGTCTGATGTGCCAAAGACAGCTTTCCGGTCACGGTATGGGAATTACAAATTTCTTGTGATGCCATTTGGAGTAACTAATGCGCCAGCCATGTTTATGGACACTTGATCAAGTATTCACCATCAATTCCAATCGATACACACGCATGGGTTATTAAATCTAAAAACTCATCAAAGATTCCATGCATGCATTTAGCCATTTACATCTTATAAATCAGGTGTCAAACATCTCAAAAAAATATTCAAAGCATTCAGCCACAATAGCAAAAATGTCTAAAAAGATGAAAACTCATATCGTATGGAAGGGTGCAAGACACGTATGCAATTTCGTATACCCATTAAATCAGCATGTTTCAGCTTTTGAACATCCAGCTGATACATTCAAACATGGCAAGTAAATGATGATGCTAACAACACATCTGTAACACATTTCAAGTCATGTCTCCATTCAAACCAAAACATGTGATCATATTGTAATTCTGAAAACAAAACATGACGTGTATGCAAATGAAACATAAAACTCCCACCTCTCGTTGTGTCGATGGTTCTCCAACAATATCCTTGCCTATACTGCTCGATCCGGTTCCGCCTAAACAAGCACAACCATACAGCCATACTAAGCATAATCAATCAAGAAATCAAATGGAAAAGAATTGAAAGCAATCCTATGGACCCTCTCACGCTGCACACACATCTACCTTACATTCAGCTACTCTCAGTACCAGCTCAACATCTACTGACTACAACCACTCCATTAACATGACCAAACACATCAACATGATCAAGAACATGTCTAAACAACCTCCTGGTACTGTTCATCCGAAATTTCTACAAAAATCATAGGTTGTTTTCAGAGATTTCCATCCATCAAAAAACACTCAATTACAGCACTAGCAACCTGAATAAACCAACCAATCCCAAAGAAAACCAAAGAGCAACACTTACCAACAACTCTGAAATTTTCGTCCAGACTGAAGACCACCTCAAAATCAGGCCTTAGACACCAATCTAACAGTGGAAAAGTGTAGAAAATTGATGGGAAAGTGTTTTGGGACAATCCCCCACAAGTTTTTGGGGTTAAAGTGAGCAAAGTGTGGATTTTGGTAGGTTGAAAGGGTGAAGGAAGGAGAAAAACGAGTTAGGTCTGGAATGTGCTGGTCACTTCTGGAAGAGAAGCATTTAAGGGATGAAGTGTGGGCTTGTGGGCTTGTGGGCTGATGGGCTTCAGGCCTGAAGTTCAACAAGGCTGGCCCGTGCCATCGACGGCCCGTTTCATCACAACTGAGCCCAATGGGCTCGGGAAATGTCAATCAAATGGCCCAACAACTTCTGTACATATGTCCAGCTATAACATCAGGGCTGGGCAGGAAAGAAAATAGCAAACAGCCCAAAACACGAAATTGTGGCCCAAACGGCTTGCAGTGGCTTAAAACGACCAAAACTGAATCTGGTTTGTTTTCCACTGACTCAACCTCGATTGTCTAACCTATCTCACTCACAATCATTCTTAAATCTCACTCACAAGCATACTTACACACACTCAGATTCACTCTGGGTTTCCTAAAGGCTTCCTATGGCTGTGTTCCCAAACCAACAGTTTAGCACCGGTGCGTTGCCGCTGGCACTAATGCTACCATTGATGCTGCCACTTACTGGCACTACAATAGACGGGATCTCACAAGAAAGCACAAACACGGATCCCAATTGAGTTCCTTGATTCCCTCTCTTAGTGGGGAACATAGTGGGGAACATGGTCCCTGATTCCCTCCTTGATTAGCTCATTGATTCCCTCCTTGATTCCCTCTAAAGGTGGGGAACATATTCCTTAATTTGGGGTACGGATCCCGCATGAAGCCAAATGACGCGTAGTCTGATTTTCGGTCGTGACATTCTCCCCCACCAAACTCAACAACATCCTTGTTGTGTGCTGCCTCAAGAACTCGTTGATTTTGTCTTGGTACTGCCAAAGATCGAAATCTTTCTCCCAGCTTGTCTCGCTAGGAGGGTCGCCTTTCCATCGAACTAAGTACTCCACATGGTTCATGTGCTTCCCACTCTTTTTCACCACCCGCCTTGATAAGATCTCATCAAGCTTCTTATCATGAGCATTGGTCACAGCTGTGGGAGCTCTCTTGGACTTACCCCTCTCCGGATCTTTCATGTCTGCTTGGAATGGCTTCAATAAGCTCACATGGAAGACAAGATGGAACTCCAATCTTGGCGGTAATTCCAGCTTGTTCTGCCATGGCCTGAACTTGGGGTTTTTGTTTCATACCCCCTTGGATACTTTCTAGGAAAGGACTCCGGTTGGCTGATGGCTGCAAGTGTTTTTGCCTTCAGCTCCTTCTCTCGAGCAACAGACACCACGCAACACTGGCTCCCTTCCGAAAGTATGAGGGTATTGGTGCAAGACACTGGGACTGCTTTTGTCTGATCCAGGAATTGCATCCCTAACACAATCGAAAAATCATCCATAGGAACAATGGAGAAGTCAAGTTTACCGTTCCATTCTCCCATTTGTAGCTCGACCCTTCGGGCTACTCCAAAGATTGGCTAGGCTTGAGTGTTCACCGTCTTCAGCCAGCCTTTCTCCTCTTTGAACTTGATGCCAAGTCGTTGTGCTTCCTCCTTCCTCATGAAGTTGTGAGTAGCACCGGTATCGATCAATGCACGGGACTCCCTCTCTTGCACGATGGGTCTAGCAAACATTCTCCCAGTTTGCTCCACCTTGGCATCTTTAGTTGAGGCTCTAACGGCACTCAAAAATTGCATGGAATTCATCCTTGGTGTTTCCATCTCTTCATCCTCCATGACCATGTCTGCCAGCTTATTCCTCATTGGGCAATCCACAGTTTTATGCGGCCCCTCACATAGAAAGCATGAGAGTTTTGGTCTCTCACTTTTGCCTCAATTTTTCACCTCCCCCTTGTGTGGGTTTGGCTGGACGGAAGGACTTGAAGGACTTGAAAGGCTTATCCTTCCACTCCTTGGCTTCATGGACTGCTCCCCCACCTTTAGCCTTGTAGTCGTGGAAACTCTTAGGCTTAGGTGGGCTTGAACCCTCGGGCTTCCTCTCGAATTCCGCCAAGGATTCAGCCTCGGTGATCACATCGTTGAGATCATTGACATTGCGTCGATGAAGCTCCAGCTTGGCCCAACTTTGTAGGCCTCCCAGAAACATGTACATGGCCTCCGTCTCGGGCATGTCTGGGATCTCCAATAAGACTTCTGTAAACTCCTTCATGTAGTCTCGGATGTCACCCTTGTTGGACAACTTGCGAAGCTTCTCCCTTGCTTATAGCTCCACATTTCTCGGTGAGAATTGTGCTCTCAAGAGCCTTTTGAAATCTTCCCACGTCTCCAACTTCAAGGTGCCACGCTTGATTTGAGCATACTTTATCCTCCACCAGGTTGTGGCACTGTCGGTTAGATATAGTGGGGCTTGGGAAAGTCGATCTCCATCGCTCTCCATGCCCACCCCTTGAAAGTATTGTTCAAGGTTGAAAAGGAAGTTGTCCACTTCCTTGGCATTCCTCGTCCCACCAAATGACTTCGGCCTTGGGACATCCAGCTTCAGCTTGGGCTTGGCAACCCCTTGCTCAATGCCCTTCTTGCATTCTTTCCTGATTTCCACCAAGTCATCCTTAAATAAAGAGATTTCAGCAAGAAGATTTACCTTGAAGTCATCTAACTCTTCCCTCCAAGAGTTGATAGCAATGAGGGCACCTTGCATCTCCTCACGAAACTCATTTATGTCCCCTGACTCGAACTCGGTTATGCGTTGGCCATACTCCTCAAGCATATCTTTGTCATCGGCAACCTTAATCTCCACACGAGTGATCCTTGCCTCCAACGATGACAGATGATCAACAGTCTTCATTCTCTTCTTGTTTGGTTCGGGAGCACGTTGGGGTAGTCTCCCCACACGGACCTCCTCGACCTCCTCAACAATAGGGATGTTGGCATCAGAAGTAGTAGACATCTCCATTTCTCTCTTAAAAGATTTGAGCCTTAGCTCCGCTACCAACTGTCACGGGACTAGAGTTTTGCGGAATAGAAACTCTCTGTGCGGCCTTAGACTATCGCACTCGCAATAGGCTAAGTCAGCCTTTGTGAGGACCCGAACCCGGTAATTGGGCTCCTCACCGCCGTGCAGTCCCAATTAAGACCACACAAGGCTTATCCTCAAATCAATCTCATAAAATAAATAAAATTACATATAAATTTGAACCTTCTTAATTTTCTTTAAAATGGAGCATGCATTTAACCGGAAACCTCGACACAACAAAATCAACCACAGAGTGCAATCACAAACAGCGGAAGACTTAATTTCACACACAACAGGCCACACGGCCCCAAACATACTTTATCATAATAAGTCCAATAACATGCATCAACCCAAACCCAATAAGGGATCACAGTTTCAATAAACAAGTATGCAAACAAGATAAGCAAGCATACATAAATCCAAAATAATAATGATAGTGTCGAGTTCTCAAACGTGTCATATGCAGTAGTCCAGCCCTAAGACAAACCAAAAATCTCGACCTCACAAATAAGTCAGCTACACAGGCTCTCGACCTAGTCCTGAAAAATATCAACAAGAGGGGAATGAGATCTCAAGGACCTCAGTGAAAGTCACAGCGTCATAAACAATTCCGGTGGAATAGAGGCACATACGAAAGCAAGTATAAACAATATAATGCTTAATAATAAAATCACATTTAATCCATGATGCTAATCGTGCAACGAACTCATATAAATAAAAATCAATTACGTATGAATGAGTTTGAAATCATAAACCAATATGTCGAACACAAGTCCAATATTACAAAATCTCAAAGTCTCAACCACGTGGCTACTATGCCAAAATCTCTCGGGGAGGACCACTAAAACCGCTTCGCCTGATAACCCGGGCCAAAGGGAAATCGAAAGCCCACTGGTGGCTAATTTAAATACACATTTTCAAATAAATAAAAATCCCCTGCCACCAGTGTTGTCCTAGGGAAATGTGGAGAAAACGCACTATCACACAAATCCAAACTCACGCACAACTCGCAAAGCCCGAAGGCATATCATGTATAGCCTGATACTCACACCGTCACAAGGCCTATACTCACCACCTTATACTCCTAGGCAAGGGAATACCCTTCTATCTAAGGGTGCTCATCCACTTACCTCCGCATTGGCCAAGCGTTGTTATCGTCAATTCCAAGATCAAATCCTAGAAATCGTATATGAATATACGTACTTCGCAATTGTGAAAAAGATCTCAAATCATATCATAATTCAAATCGATTATGATGCAATCCAAAAACAATTCAAAAGCTCGCATAAAAGTCCCACATTTTAAGAAATCAATAAAAATCAATTAATTCTCGCAAAGTATCTCAATCACGTCACAAGCATGCATATAGGTCCATAAAAATATTTTATGCATCATAAACATGCCACATGCATAATGAACCTAATATGCAAAGTCATGCATCAATGCACATATTGCCTCTATTCAAAAACAAGCATATATCCGATTTTAATTAATAAAACCAAAACATTTCCGTGCATGTAAATGAAACATAGTCTCCCACCTCTTGACGCGCAGACGACTCGACGGCTAAGCCTTTGCCCTTATCGATCGCTGAAATACCACCTAAACAATCATACACACAAAATCGTACTAAGAACAAACCCAAAAATAATAAACTCGAAAAATGACCAGAAATAAAAACAACCTACGAGACTCCTCAAACACTCACTCTAAGTCCCAAATTATTCAATTCAACCTCTAGAAACTCAAACCACTCAATTCCTTAAGAAAATAACAAATTCTCTCACATACGCAATCGATCCTAAATTCAATTTCCAATTCCAAGCTCCACCAACATCAAAATTGGTTTCCTAATTCGACCAACCTACTCTACAACACATAAACAACCTAACTCAAGCAAAGGCATCAACCAATTTCACACAATGTCATCCAATTCCATCCAATTTCACAAAATCACATAAATCTCGAAATTACCAAAATGCCATTGATACCCAAAATGATCAATCATGGATCAATTAATGTTTTCAATCAATCTAAGGTATCAGGATATGTTAAGGGACATCTAATCTTGCTAATTCAACCACAAATCGAAAGAGGAATTGAAGAAATCAAGTAAAACTTCATAAAATCCGAAAATACAAAATAATACCTAAATAAATGAAAAAACCCTATAAACAAACACCATACCTGAGGAAATTCAAGGAGGAAGGTTGGTTTTAGATTCTGGAACAAGACCCACTCCTTAATTTGATGTTGAAATGAATTGGGAGGATTTTTGGGTTTTGGGAGCTTTGTGTTCATGGCAAAATAGAACAAAATGGGGGAAATGGCTTGCTTTTTCCTGCTGTCTCCCCGTGCACTAAGGGGGAAGAATAAGTGGGGGTATTTCTGAAATTTTGCATTTTTTTTTACTTTTTACTGTTCATATGTTGACTTTGACCTCTTTTTTTTTTTTTTTTTTAAAATTCTCCTAACCTGCCTTATTAATAAAATAGCCCAATTATATCATAACTGAGGTAAAATAAAAATTAAAAGCTCAAAATATTGAAAATCGGGCTTCTAAAACGTAATTGGGCTCGGGAAACTGAAATCGGGCCCACGAACGGTAAATCGGCCCAAAGGCCTACGGCCACTCAAAACGGGCCTCCAAAAATCTTTATACGGGTCAAAAGAGTAGATTGGGCTATATCCTCAGGACTCAAACCTCAAACAATACATCAATCGACTAATTAATCTAATGCACGTTAAATCTCCAAAATGACACGTCGTGTAAATTATCGACATACCACCAACGACATGACGTTCTAAACATTCTAAACATGACACCTAGGCTCTATGACTATGTCCAGGTCACTCGGTCAAAAGGTCAGCTATGACGGTCAAAGGGTCAACTCACTCAAATCGACCAATCCGAACAATCTAACTAAATTCGAATGCTGACTAGACTCTAAAAAAGATGGGGTCTCACATCCTCCCCTCCTTATAAAAATTTCGTCCCCGAAATTCACTTACCAGAATCCTCAAACAAATGTGGATACTGCTGTCTGATCAACTGCTCTGGTTCCCAAGTCCTCTCTTCCATACGGTTACTACGCCATAAAACATAAACCATAGGCACACTGCGGCTGCGTAACTGTCTCACCGCTCTATCCACTATGGCCACTGGCTGAGTCGAATAAGATAAATCATTGGCAATCTCGATCGGTGGTGTCTCCAATATATGAGATGGATCCGGCACGTACTTCCTCAACATGGACACATGGAAGACGTTATGGATCCTCTCTAACTCTGGTGGTAACTCCAATCTGTATGCCACTGGGCCAACTCTGTCAACAATACGGTAGGGACCAATATACCTCGGGGCTAGCTTGCCCCGCTGCTGAAATCTGATCACTCCCTTCCATGGCGCTACTTTCAAGAATACCCTATCATCCAATGCAAACTCCAAGTCTCGTCTACGGTGATCTGCATAACTCTTTTGTCTGCTCTGAGCTACTCTCAACCGCTCTCTAATCAAAGCAACCTGTTGAGTAGCCTGGTCCACTAACTCTGGACTGTCAAGACGCCTCTCACCAACTTCATCCCAATACAATGAAGTACGACACCTACGCCCATACAGTGCCTCATACGGTGCCATACCAATACTCCTCTGAAAGCTGTTGTTGTAGGCAAACTCCACTAAGGGTAAGCATCGATCCCAAGTGGTTTGCCTGTCCAACACACAAGCTCTAAGCATATCCTCTAGGATCTATATAGTCCTCTCCGACTGACCATCTGTCTGTGGATGAAAGGCTGTACTGAACCTCAGCTCTGTACCCAATGCACTGTGAAACTTCTCCCAAAATCGAGAAGTGAATCTCGGATCTCGATCTGACACTATAGTCACTGGCACACCATGCAATCGGACAATCTCATCCATGTACCTCGATGCTAGTCTCTCGGGTGTGTCTGTCACTCTGATAGGGAGGAAATGCGCAGACTTGGTGAGTCTGTCCACTATCACCCATATGGCATCGTATCCTCGCTGCACACGTGGTAAACCTACCACAAAGTCCATGGTGACATGCTCCCACTTCCACTCTGGAATAGGAAGCGGCTGTAACATGCCTGCTGGTCTCTGATGCTCGGCCTTCACCTGCTGACAAACCAAGCATCGAGCAACAAACTCTGCTATGTGCCTCTTCATGCCTGACCACCAATAAGACTGTCTCAAATCTCTATACATCTTAGTGTTACCCGGATGTACAGAGAATGCTGAACTGTGAGCCTCTGTCTCAACTCCTCATCATCTGGTACACATATACGACCTCGAAAAGTCATAATACCGTCATCTCTAACTCTGTACTCACTAACTGAACTCTCCGTACAATCACTGATGTCCAGACTCTGTCTCACTCTAACCAAAGCTGGATCCTCAAGCTGACCGGCTCGAATCTCATCAATCAATGTCGGTCTCACCACCATTTGTGCAACTAGTGCTCCGGTCTCATCACTATCTAGCTGAACTCCAGACTCCTTCAAACACATCAACAAAGGCATATACTCGGCTCTCACATAAGCCAATGAAGAAGAGTTCTTCCTACTCAAAGCATCTGCAACTACGTTGGCTTTGCCCGGATGGTAGTCAATGATCAAGTCATAATCCTTGATTAACTCAAGCCAACGCCTCTGTCTCAAGTTCAACTCCTTCTGGGTGAGAAGGTACTTGAGACTCTTGTGATCTGTGTAGATATGGCACGTCTCACCATACAAGTAATGACGCCAAATCTTCAAAGCGAAGACCACTGCTGCAAGCTCAAGGTCATGGGTTGGATAATTGCCCTCATGCGGTCTCAACTGTCTAGAAGCATAGGCAACCACCTTCCCATCCTGCATCAACACACATCCCAATCCAACTCTTGAGGCATCACTGAAAACAACATAGCCTCTGCCACTGACTGGTAAAGTCAACACTGGAGCTGAAACCAATCTGGTCTTCAACTCGCTGAAACTCTGCTCACACTTCTCGGTCCACACAAACGAGACACCCTTGCGAGTCAACCGGGTCAAAGGTGCTGCTAAAACCGAGAAGCCCTCTACAAAACCGTCTGTAGTAGCCTGCCAAACCCAAAAAGCTACGCACCTCTGTCACACTGCGAGGCGGTTCCCACGAAACAATAGCCTCTATCTTCTTGGGGTCTACCAATACTCCACTGGCTGACACAACATGCCCCAAGAATCCAACCTCACTCAACCAAAACTCACACTTAGAGAACTTGGCATAAAGCTGTCGTGCTCTAAGTGTGTCTAAAACTGTCCTCAAGTGCACCTCGTGCTCCTCCTGAGTCCTCGAATACATCAATATGTCATCAATGAATACAATGACAAATCGATCTAAAAACTCTCGGAACACCCTGTTCATGAGGTCCATAAACACTGCAGGAGCATTCGTCAACCCAAACGGCATAACAACAAACTCATAGTGTCCATACCTCGATCTGAATGCTGTCTTCGGGATGTCAGACTCCCGAACTCTCAACTGGTGGTATCCCGATCTCAAGTCTATCTTCGAGAACACTGAAGCACCCTGCAACTGATCAAATAAGTCATCTATCCTCGGCAACGGATACCGGTTCTTCACAGTGGCCCGGTTCTTTACAGTGGCCCGGTTCTTCACAGTGGCCTGTAGTCAATACAAAGCCGAAGGGTACCGTCCTTCTTTTTTACGAAAAGGACAGGCGCACCCCAAGGAGAAACACTCGGTCGGATGAATCCTCGATCCACAAGATCCTCCAACTGAGTCTTCAGCTCTCTCAACTCAGCTGGTGCCATCCGATATGGCGGAATAGAAATCGGTGCTGTCCCTGGCAATAACTCAATCTCTCGAGCTGGAGGTAACCCTGTCACATCCTCGGGAAACACATCTGCATACTCTCTGACAACTGGTACACTGCTCAACTCTGGAGGCTCAACTGATGCATCCCGAACATGTGCAAGAAAAGCTGTACAACCCTTGTGAATTAACTATCTGGCACTCATCCAAGAAATCACACAAGTCGGTAATACCCGTCTGTCTCCCTCAAAACAATACTCTGTCCCATCTGGAAGACTGAACCATACCCTCTTCGTGAAACACTCCATACGGGCTCTGTATCTACATAAGCAGTCCATACCAACTATCACATCAAAATCACTGATACCCAATGGTATCAAATCTGCCTCAATCTGTACTGTGCCCACTGTCATCACACATCCCAAGAAAACACTACTGCACGTAATTGCTCACCAAGAGGGGTCAACACAACTATAGGTGGCTCTAAGGGTGACAACACTCTATCAGCACACCTAGCCACTCTAGGACCAACAAAAGACCTATTCGCTTCAGGATCTAACAAGACTTTAGCAGAACAAGAAAATACAGAAATAGTACCTGTAACGACGTCCGAACTAGCACATGCCTCAGCATCTGCTAGTGTGAACAGGCGTGTCTGTGGCCTCTGCTGTTGCTGCTGCTGGGTCTGACCCATAGCCTGGCTACCAGATGGTCGACCAGTCTGTGATCTAGTCTGTGGTCTCGATGATCCCTGTGAACCTATATGGCTCACACCTGCCCTCGGTGCTGCTGGTAATGCTGGGAATCTCGGCTGAGAAGCTGTCACTCTAGATGCACTAGCCCCTGGGCAATCTCTGGCTATGTGCCCAAACTTGTCACAAGTATAACACCTAGGTGGCTGTGGGCATGGAGGAAGATGATGCTGTCTACAGTTCATGCATCGGGGAAGTCCCACTGGCCTGCTGATGCTAGGAGTAAACTTTGTCGTCTGTGTACGGGCTACAAAAGAAGGTGTACCCTGTGAACGAATCTGTACTCCAAAGTATGGGGTGGACACCCTGCTCCTCTGTCGACGGTCAAATCTACCACTATACCTAAAGGGACCCCTACTAGGCACAAAGTCCCTTCTCCATAGCTGTCCACTCTGCCCATGAATGATCTCCTCTGCCTTGACAGCATCTACAACGAGCTCTTCAAAGTCACTGCTAGTCTTTGCACCCAGAACTGTGAGAATGTCCCGGTTGAGGCCCTGCTCAAATCGACTAGCCATCACTGAACCAGCCCTGTCTATCTCTGGTACAAAATGGGCCAAGGCTCTCAACTCAGTCTCGTACTCTGACACTGACCTGTTGCCCTGGCGAAGCAGATAAAACTCTGATCTCTTATTATCTTGGAAGTGATGTGGGAAGTACCTCCTATCAAACTCTCTCTCAAACTCTTCCCAAGTGGGCTGTCCCTCATACCGGTCTCTGACTGTACTCCACCAAGTGGCTGCCTCTCTCTCTAGTAGTCCAGTGGCTAAAGTGACTCTGTCCTCAGAAGATATCCTCAGGGCTTGGGCTGTTAAGACAATCTTGTCTTTCCATATCTTGGCCACCATAGCATCACTGGTTCCATAGAAACTCTCACAGCCTAAATGTCTGGCCTCCTTCAGTACTTTGGATACCTGGACAGGTAGTCTGGTATCTTGCACCTGCACCTGCTGAACTCTGGGCTCAGGCTATGTCTCAGGCTCTGCTATAATCTCTGGCTGTACAGGTACATGAGTCTGTCCCTGTGGCTGCTGAGCCACTCCACTCTGTACTAACTGTTGTAGTGTGGCCTGCATAGCCTGCATAGTCGCCAACATCTGAATCATAACAGGGTCCTGTGTTGCCTGGCCTGCCTGTACCCCTGGTGTAATCTGTAGTTGTTGCACCTCAGTTGCCTGACCTGCTGGCCCACGAGCATCTGATCGCTCATCTACCTCATCAGACTGTGCACGGTCTCCCTGGCCTCTAGCTGCTCTACGAGGTCTACCACGAGGCATATCTATCAACTGGACATATAGTCATATAATGAGCCCTAAAACAAAATTAGACTACTAGACAAAACTCTATACTGGACTATGCACGTGCAATGTGAGTGTGATGCACCTTTAAAATATGCTATTTTAAACCATTTTTGAAAACATTGCACACATAAACAACCAGGCTCCGCTACCAACCTTGTGAGGACCCGAACCCGGTAATTGGGCTCCTCACCGCCGTGCAGTCCCAATTGGACCAACTCGTGGCCCAATTAAGACCACACAAGGCTTATCCTCAAATCAATCTCATAAAATAAATAAAATTACATATAAATTTGAACCTTCTTAACTTTCTTTAAAATGGAGCATGCATTTAACCGGAAATCTCGACACAACAAAATCAACCACAGAGTGCAATCACAAACAGCGGAAGACTTAATTTCACACACAACAGGCCACACGGCCCCAAACATACTTTATCATAATAAGTCCAATAACATGCATCAACCCAAACCCAATAAGGGATCACAGTTTCAATAAACAAGTATGCAAACAAGATAAGCAAGCATACATAAATCCAAAATAATAATGATAGTGTCGAGTTCTCAAACGTGTCATATGCAGTAGTCCAGCCCTAAGGCAAACCAAAAATCTCGACCTCACAAATAAGTCAGCTACACAGGCTCTCGACCTAGTCCTGAAAAATATCAACAAGAGGGGGATGATATCTCAAGGACCTCAGTGAAAGTCACAGCGTCATAAACAATTCCGGTGGAATAGAGGCACATACGAAAGCAAGTATAAACAATATAATGCTTAATAATAAAATCACATTTAATCCATGATGCTAATCGTGCAACGAACTCATATAAATAAAAATCAATTACGTATGAATGAGTTTGAAATCATAAACCAATATGTCGAACACAAGTCCAATATTACAAAATCTCAAAGTCTCAACCACGTGGCTACTATGCCAAAATCTCTCGGGGAGGACCACTAAAACCGCTTCGCCTGATAACCCGGGCCAAAGGGAAATCGAAAGCCCACTGGTGGCTAATTTAAATACACATTTTCAAATAAATAAAAATCCCCTGCCACCAGTGTTGTCCTAGGGAAATGTGGAGAAAACTCACTATCACACAAATCCCAACTCACGCACAACTCGCAAAGCCCGAAGGCATATCATGTATAGCCTGATACTCACACCGTCACAAGGCCTATACTCACCACCTTATACTCCTAGGCAAGGGAATACCCTTCTATCTAAGGGTGCTCATCCACTTACCTCCGCATTGGCCAAGCGTTGTTATCGTCAATTCCAAGATCAAATCCTAGAAATCGTATATGAATATACGTACTTTGCAATTGTGAAAAAGATCTCAAATCATATCATAATTCAAATCGATTATGATGCAATCCAAAAACAATTCAAAAGCTCGCATAAAAGTCCCACATTTTAAGAAATCAATAAAAATCAATTAATTCTCGCAAAGTATCTCAATCACGTCACAAGCATGCATATAGGTCCATAAAAATATTTTATGCATCATAAACATGCCACATGCATAATGAACCTAATATGCAAAGTCATGCATCAATGCACATATTGCCTCTATTCAAAAACAAGCATATATCCGATTTTAATTAATAAAACCAAAACATTTCTGTGCATGTAAATGAAACATAGTCTCCCACCTCTTGACGCGCAGACGACTCGACGGTTAAGCTTTTGCCCTTATCAATCGCTGAAATACCACCTAAACAATCATACACACAAAATCGTACTAAGAACAAACCCAAAAATAATAAACTCGAAAAATGACCAGAAATAAAAACAACCTACGAGACTCCTCAAACACTCACTCTAAGTCCCAAATTATTCAATTCAACCTCTAGAAACTCAAACCACTCAATTCCTTAAGAAAATAACAAATTCTCTCACATACGCAATCGATCCTAAATTCAATTTCCAATTCCAAGCTCCACCAACATCAAAATTGGTTTCCTAATTCGACCAACCTACTCTACAACACATAAACAACCTAACTCAAGCAATGGCATCAACCAATTTCACCCAATTTCATCCAATTCCTTCCAATTTCACAAAATCACATAAATCCCGAAATTACCAAAATGCCATTGATACCCAAAATGATCAATCATGGATCAATTAATGTTTTCAATCAATCTAAGGTATCAGGATATGTTAAGGGACATCTAATCTTGCTAATTCAACCACAAATCGAAAGAGGAATTGAAGAAATCAAGTAAAACTTCATAAAATCCGAAAATACAAAATAATACCTAAATAAATGAAAACCCCTATAAACAAACACCATACCTGAGGAAATTCAAGGAGGAAGGTTAGTTTTAGGTTCTGGAACAAGACCCACTCCTTAATTTGATGTTGAAATGAATTGGGAGGATTTTTGGGTTTTGGGAGCTTTGTGTTCTTGGCAAAATGGAACAAAATGGGGGAAATGGCTTGCTTTTTCCTGCTGTCTCCCGTGCACTAAGGGGGAAGAATAAGTGGGGGTGTTTCGGAAATTTTGCATTTTTTTTTTGACTTTGACTTGTTACTGTTCATATGTTGACTTTGACCTCTTTTTTTTTTTTTTTTTTAAATTCTCCTAACCTGCCTTATTAATAAAATAGCCCAATTATATCATAACTGAGGTAAAATAAAAATTAAAAGCTCAAAATATTGAAATCGGGCTTCTAAAACGTAATTGGGCTTGGGAAACCGAAATCGGGCCCACGAACGGTAAATCGGCCCAAAGGCCTACGGCCACTGAAAACGGGCCTCCAAAAATCTTTATACGGGTCAAAAGAGTAGATTGAGCTATATCCTCAGGACTCAAACCTCAAACAATACATCAATCGACTAATTAATCTAATGCACGTTAAATCTCCAAAATGACACGTCGTGTAAATTATCGACATACCACCAACGACATGACGTTCTAAACATTCTAAACATGACACCTAGGCTCTATGACTATGTCCAGGTCACTCGGTCAAAAGGTCAGCTATGACGGTCAAAGGGTCAACTCACTCAAATCGACCAATCCGAACAATCTAACTAAATTCGAATGCTGACTAGACTCTCAAAAAAATGGGGTCTCACAGCCTTCCTCACAAAACTAGCTAGAATGCTAAGCTTAGAACACAACCGAAAAGAGAGAGATACACAAGAGAATGGAGAGAAAGCTCTAAACTCTCAATATTGCAAGAATTGCTGGATTTGCTGGATTTGCTGGATTTGCTGGATGATTACAAATGAGGGTAGGCACCCCTTATATAGCCTTTACAACTCCCCAATGGATGGTGGAGATCAAGCCGTATGATCTAACGGTTATATACAAAAGTAGAAAGCACAAACGCGGATCTCAATTGAGTTCCTTGATTCCCTCTCTTCCTGGGGAACATGGTCCCTGATTCCCTCCTTGATTAGCTCCTTGATTCACTCCTTGATTCCCTCTAAAGGTGGGGAACATATTCCTTGATTTGGGGGACGGGTCCCGCACAAAGCCAAATGACGCGTAGTCTGATTTTCGGTCGTGACAATATGCATTCGATCATGTTCAAATATGATATTTCTTACACGATTAGTATAATGTGACTTAAGTGGTTTCTATTATAAAATATTTATATTGGTTTTCGTATATGCCTCTATTCCACCGGAATTGTTTATGACGTTGTGACTTTCATTGAGGTCCTCGAGATCTCACTCCCCTCTTGTTGTTGCTTTCAGGACTAGGACGAGCGCCTGTATAGCCGTCTATTTTTTAGGTCGAGGTTTCTGGTTTGTCATAGGACTGGACTACTGCACATGACACGTTTGAAAACTCGACATGCTCTTTTGTATTTTGGATTTGATTATGCTTGCTTATCCTAATTGCATGCTGGCTCATTGACATTGTGACCCCTTAGTGGGCTTGGGTTGATGCATGCTATTGGATGTTGATGTATTGTTTTGAGTTTGCGATATATGAGATGAGCATGATGCCTTGGGCATGTTTTGTTTTTCTTGGGTTTTGAGTTGGTTGGACTTATTCTGATAAAGCATGTTTGGGGCCGTGTGGCCTATTGTGTGTGTGATTTAAGACTTCAGCTGTTTGTGATTATATTATGTGCTTGTATTTGTGGTGTCGAGATGCTTGTTTAAATAGATGCTCCTTTTTTTAAAAGAAAGTGAAAAGTTTCAAATTTACTTGTGTTTTTATATAATTTCTGAATTTTTTTTGAGGGTAAGCCTTGTGTAGTTTTGATTGGGCCACGAGTTGGGCCAATTGGGGTTGCACGGCGGTGAGGAGCCCAATTATCGGGTTCGGGTCCTCACAATATATTTGATGGATTTGCAATGTACTCTGAGTAGAAATTGCTTGTTGAATAAGTCATTTTGAAAAAAAGTGATACATATCAGGACTAACAGTATCTCTTGTTTAATAGTGGAAAACTTTAATTGTGTCGTATTCCAGATTCCCGAGTGATATCTGACTAATTGTTCTTTGTCTTTAAGTTTTAATTTTAAGATTCCTCGATATCCAATTTCTGACGCATCTGTTTCTACTATTAGATATGCATCTTTATTGGGTATCCTTAGGCAAGGTAATAACTTTATCTTTTTCTTTATATCTTTAACTAGTGTTGTCAATTCTTCTATTCAGGGATCAGATTCTTTTCTCAACCTTTTGTATAATGGAAGACACATGGTCCTTAAGTTAGGTACAAAGTCAGATATATAATTGAGGAATCCTAAGAATCATTGTAGCTGGGTTTTATCTTTTATCTCATCTAGAAATTTTGATGTAAAGTTTAAACTTCTGTTAATGGGAGTGTAACTTCCTTGATAAATATCGAATCCTAAAAATCTAATTTTTGTTTGGAATAACTTCATTTTTGGGGTTGATAGTACTATATCATTTTGCTTAGCTATGTTTAACATTTTATTTAAATGTACAAAGTGTTCTGTTATACTCTTTGAAAATAATAGTACATCATCAATATAGACTATAGTAAATTTTGTATAAGGAACTAATATGTTATTCATAATGTTTTGGAATTCTTATAGGACATTTTTTAATCCAAACGGCATTACATTCCATTCGTAATGCCCAAATGGTGTGGTGAAAGCTGTTTTATACTTATCCTTTTTATCTATTTGAATCTGCCAATAACCTGATTTCATATCAAACTTGGAAAATATTTTGGCATTTGATAATTTTTTGATTAAATCTCTTTTGTTTGGGAAAGTTACCTAATCTATTATAATACTCTATTTAAAGGTTTGTAATTAATTACTAATCTTGGTGCTCCTCTTTCTATTTTAGTTTAGTTTTTCATATAAAATGAGGCACATGACCACGGGGATTTACTAGGTCTAATCAATCCTTTATCAAGTAATTCAGTTATTTCCTTTTTGTAATATTCTAATAGTTCTCTATTCATTTAAATAGGTCTGGCCCTAGTAGGTGTACTCCGTTCATTGAAATCTTTTTCATATCGAAATGTTATTATGTGTTGTTTTCTGTTCCAAAAAGCATTAGGTAGGGTTCCACATACTTCTTGTTCAGAGGACATGTTTTTATCTAAGATATTCTTTAGAGAAGATTGTCAACAATCATATTGGAAAGAAAGATTCATAGAAGACTTACCTAGATTTTTTGCTAATAGAGTCAGAAATAGAATAAAAAGTAAGTTTAATGATAATAGTATACATTACAATATGATAACTTATGGAGACTTAATTACAAAAGTTAATACAGAAGGTTTAAATCTATACAATGAATTAAAACTAAAATCGAAACTTAAACAAAACAGGCTTAGTGAAAGAAAAGAATTAGGATCTTTCTGTACTCAGTATGGATATGAGAAGATATCGGCTCCTTTTGCAAAATATAAAGAAAAAAGAATTAAGAAAACAAGAACAAATAAATATCAAAAACCCTATAGGAAATCATATGAAAGACCAAAACATAATAAAAACAAGAAAATAATGAGAAAAAATAACGATGATGGGAAACAAGGATCAACATACTACAAATGTGGAAGATTTGGTCACTATAAAAAAGATTGCCCCCTAATTAAAAGAATAAGAGCCTTAGAAATCAATGACAGTGATTTAGAGGAAATGCTTAATTTAATAAGAAAATAAATTAATGATAATAGTGCTTTTGATGATAACGTAAGTATAGAAGATTGTGGATGTGTAGGCCTTTGTCAGTGTTATGAGATAAATACCATAACTAAAGAAAATAATTTACTCGACTTAATAATGAAAGAACAAGATAGAGATTTACAAAAAAGATATTTGCTAGAATATGATGCTTACGTTAGTAATAATAAAGAAGTAAGAAACAAAGATAATAAAACATATAATCTAAATAAAATATTTAAAAAGGAAAATAAGAAAGAGTTGTTAACTTTAGAAGGCCTAAAACAAAAAATACAGTATATTAAAGAAGAAATAAAAGTCCTTAAAGAAGAACTAAGTAATATACAGTATAATATAAAAGGGAAAGTAAAAATAGAAGACTTTCCGGAAAGTAGCAATTAAAATAAGGAATTTGTTAATGATATATCAAAAATAGAATTCTAGAAATAGTATACTTATGTAATCATAGTCATAAAAGATTTTAAAATACAAACAGAAATAATCCCTACTAGGTATTATGAGAAAACTAGAGAAAGCCTACATGCAGCGAACAAACAGAAATTAAAAGTTAAATATAAAATATCAGATGCACATATATGTAACCAAGGATATGTTTTAAAAATACTTTCTTATCAGTTAAAAATATATCCCAAGATTTAATATTAGGTACCCCTTTTCTTACTTAGATATACTGGTTTTCAGTAAATAATAATGAACAAAATACTGAAATTCTAGGAAAGCAAATTACTTTTGAGTTTTGTAAAAGCATACAAGAAAGAGACATAGACATGATAAAAGAATTATGAATTAAGAAAGAAATCATGTTAATAAATAAAAAGAAATATTTACATTCATTAACTAATAAATTAAATTATGTTAAAATATAAGAGGATTTACGCAACATAGAAGTAGTAAAACAAATAAAGAAATTACAAGAACAAATAGAAGATGAAGTATCTTCAAACATACCTAATGCTTTTTGGAAAAGAAAGAATCATATTATTAGACTACCATATGAAAAAGACTTTAGAGAAAAAGATATACCAACAAAGGCTAGACAAATACAAATTAATTCAGAATTATTAGAGTATTATAAATAGGAAATAAAAGAATTATTAGATAAAAAACTTATAAGAGTTAATAAATCTCCATGGTCGTGTGCAGCCTTTTATGTTCGAAACCAAGCCGAGATAGAAAGAGGAGCCCTTAGATTAGTAATAAACTATAAACCTTTAAATAAAAGTTTACAATGGATTCGATATCCTATTCCAAAAAAGAGAATTGATAAAAAGACTATCAAGAGCAATTGTATTTTCAAAATTTGATATGAAGTCAAAATTGTGGCAAACACAAATATACGAAGAAGATAAATATAAAACTGATTTTACTGTCCCATTCGGACACTATGAGTGGAATGTGATGCCATTTGGTTTAAAAAATACACTGTAAGGATTTCAAAATATTATGAATGATATATTTATTCCTTATCATAAGTTTACTATTGTTTATATTGATGACGTGCTAGTATATTCAAAGTCTATTATTGAGCATTTTAGACATGTTAGAAATTAAATAAAATAGATTGGTAGTATCAGCTACAAAAATAAAATTATTTCAAACAAAAATAAGGTTTTTAGGTTATAATATAATTCAAGGAACCTTTACTAAGAAAGAAGTATAGAATTTTTTGATAAATTTTATAATAAAATAAAAGATAAACAACAGTTACAAATATTTTTAAAATGCCTTAATTTCATAACAGATTTCATTCCAATGATAAGAATAATATGTAAACCCTAATATAATAGGCTAAAGAAGAATGCCCCTGCCTGGAATGAGTGGATGACAAAAATAGTTAATGAAATAAAATCAAAAGTTAAACAACTACTGTGCCTAGGAATTCCTCTACCAAATGCTTATCCAATAGTCAAAACAGATGCATCTGAATACAGATACGGAGGAATATTAAAATAAAGGATAAACGGTACAGAACAACTGGTAAGATAATATTCTAGAATCTGGAATGGAGCTCAAGGTAATTATTTTATCGTAAAAAAGGAAGTTTTAGCTATTGCTTTATGTGTTAATGCTTTTCAGGATGGTTTTTTTAATAAAACCTTCTTAGTAAGGGTTGATTGTCAATCAAAAAAATTCATATTAGAAAAAGATGTTAAAAATTTAGTATCAAAACAAATATTTGCTAGATGGCAAGCTTTATTATTTAATTTTGACTTTAACATTGAGTTCGTTAAAAGAAAATTAAATAACTTACCAGATTTCTTATCCAGAGAATTTTTGCAAGGATTTAAAGATAAAAAGATCGATGAATAAAAGTCAACCATCAAAGAAACATAAAGGTAACTATGGCTAACCTTGTTGTTTATGCACAAGTTAGAACCATAGAAAAATGTGTTGAAAAACTGATGGAAATAGACTTCTCAAGAATTAACGAAGTAAGAGTACTATTAAGAACTAAGTTAATAAAAGGGATAAATCAAAGCATAGATGACCATATGATTAATCATACTACTCTGTTAGAATACTGCAACTGTGAAGAGTATAATAAAAGAGAGAAATTTAGAAGAAAAATGATAAGAATAATTGAGGAAACCATAGAAGAACATGAAAGAGAGAATAATTAAATTAGTAAAGATAAAACAAAAAATTGGTATAAAAATAGATGAAAATTGGGAAAAATATAAAAGATATAGAAAAAGAAAATACTTGCAGAAAATAAATTCAAATATTAAAATACTATGTGAATTGGAAAATGATATAGATAAATTGTTAATAGGAAAATGAGGTATCAAAGACTTGTCTTAGAAGTAGTGGCATTCGATGAAAACGCCCAAGGAGTTATGGGTTAAACAAATATTGGGTTACTGAAAAATTAACTAAGGATAAAAAGAAATTCATAAAGACTTTCTGTTATCAAAGGATATTTAATACAAAAGAACAAGCAAAAAGATAAGAAGAAGAAATAAGAGGCCTTAAGAGAGATTTGAAAAGTATTCGAAGAATAATAAATAGAAAGATAGAAGCACGAAAAAGTATTACAGAACCACTGGAACTGGAAAGATACGTCCAGAATAGCTTTAACAAGGTCACTATATTGACAGCATAAAATGGACAAAAGGAAGTCATTAACCGCAATGCCGGCATCATCGTCAAAAGGCAGGTATTCAAATTCTCCTCCCTCTTCTTCCTCTTCTCCTTTTTCTCTAATTCAACCCAATTACTATTCTGCTTTAGTAACTGCACCAGTCACTCCGGACTAATTAAAAAGAAAAACTCTTGTCCCATTACCTTTATACCCATAAAGAGCTCCCCAGACAATCACCTCCAGAGTACCCCCCTCCTATCATAAGAGAGCTAGCTAATCAGAGAGAAAAAATAGATTTATATACCCATAAATCTGATATCAAAATAATTGAGCTCGAGAGGAAAGATGAAAAAAAAGAAATAAAGGAGCTCACGATTCAGATCTTTCCTCCTAAAGAATATCATCTAATAGATCATCCTTATAAAAGTCGTTTATTTTATGAGCAGATCCTATTAGAAACCCAATATGTGGAGATTATTCATACTATGGATAAAAAATTACCATATCAAATTGCATTCTCGAGGATAAAAATTATGAGAGTTATGACCAAAAAAAAATGGAAATAACATCCGTTCACAAATAAAATCTTTTCAGCCAAAATCCCTGAACAACAATTTTTAGGATACAATTATTATAACTACCAAAAAGTTTGACTAAGAATCCTTTGGTATAAACCAACGTATCACACCTGGTTTATATATTTTTCAAAAACCTGTCAAAGGACCTTTCCTCAGTGGTGGATTGGCTGGTTCAATACCATGAAATCAATTTCAGGATTATTTCAAAAAGATATTGAAGAGGCAATAAAAGTTTTTTCCTGTCATTCAAATTTAGAGGATATGACCCCCAATCCTCTATTACAATTCTTAATCACCTTTGTCGTCCCATGGATTGTATGTTGGGACTTAGCAAAACATTATGACGCCACTACACAGATCACCTACTTGGTTCAAAGAATGAAGTAGAAGATTTGACGAAAGTATGAGACAAAGTAAGCTGATGTCCAAGCTGTAAAAATGAATTATTAAAGCTCAACAATAAAGAAATCAAAAGGCTGCTTATCCCTACTGAAAAACAAAAGGATAAAGAAGACGAAGACATGGCCTCAAGAGCATCTTCTCTAGAAAACTTAAAAGAAATCTATGGTCAGAAAAGAAAAGATAAAGTTGCTAAAGAAGATGACGATGATGATCCTTTTGCAAATCACGATCCTGATCGACACCTATTACTAGCCTATCATAATGGCTAGTCAAATGAAAAAAGAAGATATGACAGCTGACCAGCTAAAAGTGATAAAAAGAAGATAAGATGGCAGACAAGATGTGACAGGTGACCAGCCAGAGATGATAAAAATAAGATAAGATGGTCGACAAAAGATAAAAAGACTCCTTCAAAAGAAGTGCAGAATAAAACTACTCTTTCCAAAAGGGTATGCATTATTAGATAAAAGCAAGGATAAAATTGTAAGCTCCAGCCAATGATCAGCTATATAAAGAGCCCTCTTGTTTCATATTGGACACGCTTGAATCATTCTATGAAATACTCAGTTTGAATATATGTCCAGACTCTCCAGCTTTTATTTCTTGATTTATATGATCTACATAAAAATGTATAGCTAAACATACTATATATCCTTAAGAGTCACCAAATTCATACTCAATCCTCATATTCGAAAATTATCCTATACATATGGTAGCGGAGCCAGATTGCAAGGCAACACTAAGTATAAAAGGAGCAATGGAAAGCTTGGTACGGTATTCCCGGCAATAGCAGGAAGCAAAGTAAAACCGTTGGTAAGCCACAAGTGTTCCAGTCCCTGAAATCCAAGGTATTGTTTTATAATTCAACTCTTCTATTATGCAGACTCGATTAAATTCAGTATGACAAGTATGAGTATAGAATTGGATAGATTGTTAAGGATAGATTCTTACATTTGAATCTCAATCTCTGAAATTAAATTACTTGTGTTTATCTAATGGATTTTGATAATACCTGAGAATTGCATATTTCTGCTATAGAGCAGAAACTACAAAACTGGAATATACCTAAGGTACCTACAAATAAAATTTATGAAACCGGACTAGGTTTTAAAAATTTATTTACACATGATTACGTAATAGAAACCACTGAAAAGTCTTTACCTGTTAATCCACAGATCGAACAATTAGAACTAATAGATAACAATAGATTATTAAGGTTCAAAGGAAAATATAAGTTTATGCATATTGGATTAGTTCAAATAGCAATAAAACCACTACATAGAATAGGGCTAGATACACCCATACTTATGTGTTTAAGAGATGCTAGGTTCACTTCGTTTACTCACTCTTTATTAGCAGTATGCGAATCAAACTTAGCAACCGGACCAGTATATTTTAATTGTTACCCAAACTTTTTGATCAATTTATTTGACGAAAACTTAAGCAAAACTTTGACATTAAATATGAAGATACCAACCACAATGATGGAAAGCTCGAAAAATGTAGCCATAATATATAGAATTCATTATAAGGTAATGAAATCAAACTTAAGTCCTAAGGCTAAAATAGAATCAGCTAAAGAAACGACAGTCTTAATAACAGCTAATTATGAACATGTTAATGTTCACACACCTAAGTTAATAAAATGGGATCAAATAATATATCCAGATAATTGGCAGATAATGAACATAGTTCCTCCAAGACCAATAAAACCTAGAACTCAACCTATAGAAATAATAGAAAATGAAAAAGGCCATGCAGAGATAATATTTAAACAAAATAGGATAGAACCCTCTAGAAGATCTCTGTCTAGTAGATATGAAACACTACTAAGATCAGAGAAACAACCTTCGTTAAAAGGAGTAGATTGGAATAAAAATATTCCTCAATCTTACTATATGGCCAACTCATCAGAAAATGATAAAAAAGAGGCACCACCTATGTCTCTGACACATAGCGATATGACTAACCCCAGTAATTACAATGAACAACTGTAAAAATGGCTGAATTTGAATTAGATATGGAAGTAATAATTGAAAAAATTTTAGCTATTAAAAATGATAATCAACGACATCAGTATCTTCATGAAGTGCCCTCTAAGATAAGAGGGAGATATGGGAAGATTATAAAGACGAACTAACATATTATGAAGCACATACAAATTTCTTTATCTGGTGGAATACCAGAAAAGAAAAATATATAAGAGATATAATAGAAGCAACCCAAGAAATAAATGAAACCTCTTATAGTTACAAATCATAGGTTAAAACAAAAACTTAAACGATAGAAAAATCTAGATATCCACTTTTGAAGAAGTAGCTATTGATTGGAATGGAAATACCATAGTAGCTAGTCCCTTTAAAGAATTTGATAATTCAGGCCTAGGAAAAATAAAAAATCAAAACAATTATACAAATTAAATGTTACAATTAATAGCACAGTAACTAGAATACTTAGAATTAAACTAAGAGAAAAAGGAAGTAAAAATAGAGAAACCATTAATAAAACCAAATGAAGATATAAAGAACTTTAAATTAGGACATGAAGACGAGTTACTTAAAAAGATTACAAAACAGTTAGAATTCCTAGAATTATCCTCAAAATCACAGATAACAGCTATATCTGAAACAAATAGTGAGTCTGAATCAAATAATTCTAAGATAGAAGAAATAATATAGCAATTTGAAGAAAAATTAGAAGTAGATAGGATAAAATTATATGATAGACCTAGAATACCACATTATTACCCAAAACCTTCATTATCCGACATACAAACAAAAGAAAAATATTCTCAAGGTAACTACGACGATAAAAGTATATATGAATGGAACTTAGACAGTAAAATAGAACACAGAATAACAGACATGTTAAATGAAATGTATATGGCAGCCACTGCTTACAAAATAATAAATAATAATGAAAGAGAAATAACTAGGATAATAACCTCTAGATTCACAGGACAATTAAAAGGAAGGTGGGATAACTACTTATCCCCATTAGAAAAAAATGAGATACTTATGACAATAAAACCAAAAATAAGAGGACAAACATACACAGTAGAAAACTCTTTTGCAACATTAATATACGCCATAACCAAACACTTCATAGGAAACCCTCAAAGTATAGAAGAAAAAGTTTCGATAATCTTGACAAACTTAACCTGCCCAAAGCTACAAGACTTTAGGTGGTATAAGGACCTGTTTTTATCTAAGATATTCCTTAAAGAAGATTGTCAACAATCATATTGGAAAGAAAGATTCATAGCAGACTTACCTAGATTGTTTGCTGATAGAGTCAGAAATAGAATAAAAAGTAAGTTTAATGATAATAGTATACATTACGATATGATAACTTGTGGAGACTTAATTACAGAAGTTAATACAGAAGGTTTAAATCTATGCAATAAATTAAAACTAAAATCGAAACTTAAGCAAGACAGACTTAGTGGGAGAAAAGAATTAGGATCTTTCTGTACTCAGTACGGATATGAGAAGATATCGGCCCCTTCTGCAAAACATAAAGAAAACAAGAACAAATGAAAGACCCAAACATAATAAAAACAAGAAAATAATGAGAAAAAATAACGATGATAGGAAACAAGGACCAACATGCTACAAATGTGGAAGATTTGGTCACTATAAAAAAGATTGCCCCCTAATTAAAAGAATAAGAACCTTAGAAATCAATGACAGTGATAAAGAGGAAATGCTTAATTTAATAGGAAAAGAAATTAATGATAGTAGTACTTCTGATGATAACGTAAGTATAGAAGACTATGGATGTGTAGGCCCCTGTCAGTGTTATGAGATAAACACCATAACTAAAAAAAATAATTTACTCGACTTAATAATGAAAGAACAAAATAGAGATTTACAAAAAAGATATTTGCTAGAATATGAAGCTTACGTGAGGAATAATAAAGAAGTATGAAACAAAGATAATAAAACATATAATCTAAATAAAATATTATTAAAAAAACAAAATAAGAAAGAACTGTTAACTTTAGAAGGCCTAAAACAAAAAATACAGTATATTAAAGAAGAAATAAAATTCCTAAAAGAAGAATTAAGTAACATACAGTATAATATAAAAGGGAAAGCAAAAATAAAAGATTTTTCCGAAAAGTAGAAATAAAAATAAGGAATTTGTTAATGTTATATCGAAAATAGAATTCCAGAAATGGTATACTTATGTAACCATAGTCATAAAAGATTTTAAAATACAAATAAAAACTTTGTTAGATTCAGGAGCTAATCATAATTGTGTTAGAGAAGGACTAATCCCTACTAGATATTATGAGAAAACTAGAGAAAGACTACATGCAGTGAACAAATAGAAATTAGAAGTTAAATACAAAATATCAGATGCACATATATGTAACCAAGGGATATGTTTTAAAAATACTTTTTTATTACTTAAAAATCTATCCCAAGATTTGATATTAGGTACCCCCTTTCTTACTCAGATATACCCGTTTTCAGTAAATAATAATGGACTAAATACTGAAATTCTAGGAAAGCAAATTACTTTTGAGTTTTGTAAAAGCATACAAGAAAGAGACATGCACATGATGAAAGAATTAGGAATTAAGAAAGAAATCATGCTAGTAAATAAAATGAAATATTTACATTCGTTAACTAATGAATTAAATTATGTTAAAATAGAAGAGGATTTATGCAACATAGAAGTAGTAAAACAAATAAAGAAATTACAAGAACAAATAGAAGATGAGTATGTTCAAACTTACCTAATGCTTTTTGGAATAGAAAGAAACATATTATTAGACTACCATATGAAAAGGACTTTAGAGAAAAAGATACACCAACAAAGGCTAGACCAATACAAATGAATTCGGAATTATTAGAGTATTGTAGAAAGGAAATAAAAGAATTATTAGATAAAAAACTTATAAGAGTTAGTAAATCTCCATGGTCGTGTGCGGCCTTTTATGTTCAAAACCAAGCCGAGATAGAAAGAGAAGCTCCTAGATTAGCAACAAACTATAAACCTTTATATAAAAGTTTACAATGGATTCGATATCCTATTCCAAATAAAAGAGATTTGATAAAAAGACTATCAGGAGCAATTGTATTTTCAAAATTTGATATTAAGTCAAGATTCGAGCAAATATAGATATACGAAGAAGATAAATATGAAACCATTTTTACTGTCCCATTCAGACACTATAAGTGGAATGTGATGCCATTTGGTTTAAAAATGCACCGTCAGAATTTTAAAATATTATGAATGATATATTTAATCCTTATCATAAGTTTATTATTGTTTATATTGATGATGTGCTAGTATATTTAAAGTCTATTACTGAGAATTTTAGACATGTTAGAAAGTTTTTGAATATAATTAAAGAAAATGAATTGGTTGTATAGGCTACAAAAATAAAATTATTTAAAACAAAAATAAGGTTTTTAGGTTATAATATAATTGAAGGAATTCCTTTACCAAATGCTTATCTAATAGCCGAAACAGATGCATCTGAATACAGATATGGAGGAATATTAAAACAAAGGGTAAACGGTACAGAACAACTGGTAAGATATTATTCCAGAATCTGGAATGGAGCTCAGAGTAATTATTCTATCGTTAAAAAGGAAGTTTTAGCTATTGTTTTATGTGTTAATGCTTTTCAGCAACTTCTTCTTCAGCAACTTTATCTTTTCTTTTCTGGCCATAGATTTCTTTTAACTTTTCCAGAGAAGATGCTCTGGAGGCCATGTCTTCGTCTTCTTTATCCTTTTCTTTTTCAATAGGGATAAGCGTCCTTTTGATTTCTTCATTGGTGAGCTTTAATAATTCTTTTACAGCTTGGACGTCAGCTCGCTTTGTCTCATACTTGGGCCAATTCTTCTGCTTCATTCTTCGAACCAAGTAGGTGATCTGTGTAGTGGTGTCATGATTTTTTGCTATGTAACATACAATCCATGGGATGGCAAAGGTGATTAAGAACTGTAATAGAGGATAGGGGGTCATATCCTCTAAATAGGAATGACAGGAAAATTTTTTATTGCTTCTTCAATATTTTATTGAACCAGCCGATCCACCACTGAGGAAAGGTCCTGTGAGATCCCGTCTATTGTAGTGCCGGTTAGAGGCAACGTCAATGGTAGCGTTAGTGCCAGTGGCAGCGCGCTGATGCTACGCTGTTGGTTTGTGAACACGGCCGTAGGAAACCTTTTAGTAACCCATAGTGAATCTGAGAGTGTTTAAGTATGATTGCGAGTGAGATAGGTTAGACGATCGAGATTGAGTCAGTGGAAAACAAACCAGGTTGATTTCGGTCCGTTTTAAGCGACCGCGGGCCGTTTGGGCCAAAATTTTGTGTCTTGGGCTGTTTACGATTTTGTTTTTTTTTCAGGCCCAATCCTTATGTTATAGCTTTACATACTCAAAGAAGTTGTTGGGCCATTTGGTTGACATTTCACGAGCCCATTGGGCTCATTTGTGATGAAACGGGCCATCGATTGCCCAGTCCAGCCTTGTTGAACTTTTGGGCCCAAAATCCATCAGCCCAAGCCCACACTTCATCCTTTAAACACTTCTCTTCCAGAAGTGACCAGCACATTCTAACCCTAACTCGTTTTTCTCCTTCCTTCACCCTTCCAACCTACCAAAATCCACACTTTGCTCAATTTTACCCCAAAAACTTGTGGGGGATTGTTCCAAAACACTTTCCCATCAATTTTCTACACTTTTCTACTGTTAGATTGGTGTTTAAGGCCTGATTTTGAGTTGTTCTTCATTCTAGACGAAAATTCCAGAGTTATTGGTAAGTGCTTAATCGTTCGTTTTCTTTTGGATTGGTTGGTTTATTCAGGTTGCTAGTGATGTGATTGAGTGTTTTTGATGTATGGAAATGCATGGAAACAACCTCTGATTCTTGTATGAATCTCGGATGAACAGTATCAGGGGGGTTGTTTCTTCATGTTGTTGATCATGTTGGTGTGGTTATTCTAGTTAATTGAGTGGTTGTGGTCAGTATTGATAGGAAGCGTGTTGATTATGTGCGGAAGTGAAGTTGGGCTGGTAATGAGGGTATCTGAAGTACTGTGATTTGGTTGTTTAGATTGGATATGATTTGATTGTTTAGATTGGATATGATTTGACGGTTTAGATTGGATAGGGGAATGTAGATGTGTGTGCAGCGTGAGAGGGTCCATAGGATTGCTTTCAATTCTTTTCCATTTTGATTCCTGGATTGGTTATGCTTAGTATGGCTGTATGGTTTGTGCTTGTTTAGGCGGTACCGGATCGATCAGTAGAGGCAAGGATATTGTTGGAGAACCATCGATGCAACGAGAGGTGGGAGTTTATGTTTCATTTGCATACGCGTAACGTTTTGTTTCAGAATTAAAATATGATCAAATGTTTTGGTTTGAATGGAGGCAGGACCTGAATTGTGTTTAATCTAGAATCCTAATTTGCTTGCCATGTTTGAATGTATCATCTGTATGTTCAAAAACTGAAGCATGCTGATTTGTTTGGTGTACATGAAATTTGACACGTGTTTTGCAACCTTCCATACGATATGATTTTTCATCTTCTTAGACATTTTTGCTATTGTGGCTGAATACTTCGAATATTATTTTGAGATGTTTGTCACCTGATTTATAAGATGGAAATGTTTAAATGCAAGCATGAAATATTTGATGAATTTTTAGAATTAATAACCCATACTTGATAAATTCACTCTTTGGTTACTAACCGGTTAAACTCCCTAATTTCCAGTATGGACCTTGATGATGTTTATACCCTTTTGTACTACCTGGATGAGTGTTTTCAACCCCGGGGAGTCTTATGTCGAGTGTGATAAATTATGCTATGTGTTTATGCATTATGTTTTCAAAAAGAAAGGTGCCACATATAAGTGTTTTCTCGGCACTGTACCGACTGGAATTGACGGTTAATGTTGGATCCAGTTAGGTAAGCATATGGAGTCTTTATAGAGAGGACAGTTGCTTACCGTGTAGAGATATGGTTGGATATATTTATGTATCTTGAGTGCTGTGTGCACTATGAATGAAGGGGAGTGTTGTGTGCACTATGAATGAAAAGGCCGTGCAATTGCTTCGTATATATAGTACGACGTTATATACGTGTGCACAAAATTGAATGTGATCGCTTGTGTTTCTCCATTCAATTTTGGACAATGCTGATGGTGGGGTTTTGTTTATATATATGCTATAACTGAAAACCATCAGTAGGCTTTTAGGTAACCCTTTTGGCGGGGGTTACGTGAAAGTGGTTTGTGTCCACCCCGTTATGTTTTGGGCATAGTAGCCAAGTATCAAAGCTGTTTTTACTTCTTTATGCATTTTGGTGTGTGCACTTATGATGTCTACATTGAAGAGTATGGATTGTACTGGTTTGAATAAATGTTTGATACTATGCTTTGGTTTTGTTTCCATTCCACCATTTATGCTTATGACGCGGTAACTTCCACTGAGGTCCTTGATCTCACTCCCCCTCTCTATTGTTTTGTTTCAGAACTAAGTTGTGAGAGTTAGCTGTTCAACTTCGAGGTTACTGTTCCGGTATTGGTTGTAGGGCTGGACAAATGCACATGCATGTTTTTGGACTCAGCATCCTTCACATCTTCTTGTATATTTACATACTTGTCTATTTTGCTGGTGCATATGTGTGAGATCCCGTCTATTGTGGTGCCGGTCAGTTGCAGCGCCAACGGTAGCGTTAGTGACACCGGCTGTGTGCCGATGCTAAACTTTTGGTTTGTGAACACAGCTGTAGGAAGCCTTTAAAGAACCCATAGTGAATCTTAGAGTGTTTACGTATGAGTGTGAGTAAGATAGGTTAGACGATCGAGGTTGAGTCAGTGGAAAACAAACCAGGTTGCTTTTGGTCCATTTGTAGCGACCACGAGCCGTTTGGGCTTGTTTGTGTGAAACGGGCCGTCGATGGCACGGTCTAGCCTTGTTGAATTTTTGGGCCTGAAGCCCATCAGCCCACAAGCCCACATTTCATCCTTTAAATACTTCTCCTTCAAAAATAACCAGCACATTCCAACCCTAACTCGTTTTTCTCCTTCCTTCACCCTTCCAACCTACCAAAATCCAACCCTTGCTCAAATTGATCCCAACAACTTGTGGGGGATTGTCCCAAAACACTTTCCCATCAATTTTCTACACTTTTCCACTGTTAGTTTGATGTCTAAGGCCTGATTTTGAGGTGTTCTTCATTCTGGACGAAAATTCCAGAGTTGTTGGTAAGTGCTTAATCTTTGGTTTTCTTTTGGATTGGTTGGTTTATTAAGGTTGCTAGTGATGTGATTGAGTGTTTTTGATGGATGGAAATGCATGGAAACAACCTCTGATTCTTGTATGAATCTCGGATGAATAGTATCAGGGGGTAGTTTCTTCATGTTCTTGATCATGTTGGTGTGGTTATGCATGTGAATTGAGTGGTTGTGGTCAAATGAGGGTATCTGAAGTACTGTGATTTGGTTGTTTAGATTGGATATGATTTGGTTGTTTAGATTGGATATGAATTGGTTGTTTAGATTGGATATGAATTGGTTGTTTAGATTGGATATGATTTGAGTGTTGAGATTGGATAGGGGAATGTAGATGTGTGTGCAGCGTGAGAGGGTCCATAAGATTGCTTTCAATTATTTTGCATTTTTGATTCCTGGATTGGATATGCTTAGTATGGCTGTATGGTTTGTGCTTGTTTAGGAGGTACTAGATCGATCAGTAGAGGCAAGGATATCGTTGGCGAACCATCGACGCAACGAGAGGTGGGAGTTTATGTTTCATTTGCATATGCGTAACATTTTGTTTTCAGAATTCATATATGATCTAATGTTTTGGTTTGAATAGAGGCATGACTTGAATTGTGTTTAACAATTGTGTTCAAATGATAGTTTTCTGGCCATGTTTAAATGCTGGATATTCAAAAGCTGAAACATGCTGATTTGGTTGGTGTACATGAAATTTCATACGGGTTTTGCAACCTTTCATACGATATGATTTTTCGGCTTCTTAGACATTTTTTCTATTGTGGCTGAATACTTCGAATATTATTTTGAGATGTTTGGCACCTGATTCTAAGACGGCAATGTTTAAATGCATGCATGGAATATCTTATGAATTTTTAGTTTTAATGACCCATACTGGATAAATTCGTTTTTGGTCACTGTACCGATTGGAGTTGACGGTTAACGCTTGATCAAGTTAGGTAAGTATATGGAGTCCTATAGAGAGGACAGTTGCTTACCTTGGAGAGGTATGGGTGGCTATGTGATTGAGTGCTGTGTGCACTATGAAGGGAAAGGCCTGATACATGCTTCATATATATCTTACGACATTATATACGTGTGCAAAATTGAATGTGACAGATTGTGTTTTCTCCATTCAATTTTGGGACAATGCTGATGGTGGGGTTTTGTTTATAGATATATGCGACAATTGAAAACCATCAGTAGGCTTTTATGTAGCCCTTTAGCGGGGGTTACGTGGAAGTGGTTTGTGTCCACCCCATTATGTTGGGCATAGTAGCCAAGTATCAAAACTGTTTTTACTTTCTTTTGCATTTTGGTGTGTGCACGTATGATGGCTACATTGAAGAGTATGGATTGTAATGGTTTGAATAAATGTTTGATACTATGCTTTGGCTTTGTCTCCATTCCACCGTTTATGCTTATGACGCGGTAACTTCCACTGAGGTCTTTGATCTCACCCCCTCCCTTTTTGTTTCAGGACTAAGGTGTGAGAGCTAGCTGTTCAACTTTGAGGTTACTATCCCGGTATTGGTCGTAGGGCTGGACAAATGCACATGCACGTTTTGGACTCAGCATCTTTCACATCTTCTTGTATATTGAAATACTTGTGTCGTTTGCTGGTGCATATGTGTATAACACATGCTTGCATATTCTGATGTTTTGATATATACAAAGTAGTGTTGTTGTGAATTTCTGGGAATCTGTGAGTGTGGACTCACGGTGTTGTATGTTTGAGGCCGTATGGCCCATTGTATGTGATCTGATATTTCCTCTGCAGGTGTTTGCTACTCCGTTGTTTGTAAATTGTGCTGAGTACCAATTGATGCATGCCATGTTTTAAACAAAAAGATTTAAATGTTGAGTATTTCTACAAATTCAGATGTTGTGTTTTTCGGATAAGCCTTGTGTAGTTCTGCTTGGTCCACCAGTTGGGACAATCGGAGCTGCACGGCGGTGAGGCTCCCAATTACCGGGAACGGGTCCTCACAATATGTGTACAACTCATGCTTGCATACTCTGATGTTTGGATATATAAGAAGTAGTGTTGTTTTGAATTTCTGGGAATCTGTGAGTGTGAACTCACGGTGTTGCATGTTAGAGGTCGTAACGCCCATTGTATGTGATCTGATATTTTCGCTGCATGTGTTGGTTACTGCGTTGTTTGTAAGTTATGCTGAGTATTATTTGATGCGTGCCATTTTTTGAAAGAAATAAGTTAAATGTTGTGTATTTCTACGATTAGCAAAACAAAATTAAGCCTTGTCGCTTGGTCCACCAGTTGGGACAATCGGAGCTGCACGGCGGTGAGGCTCCCGATTACCGGGAACGGGTCCACAGAAGGTTGGTAACGGAGCATGGTTATTTGTGTGAGCATGGTTATTTTGTGTGCATTGAGTGCAAACTAGTCTTTTTGACAACAAGTACATCACACTCACGGCACCTGCATTGTCCAGCATAGAGTGTGTCTAGTTTTTTTTGTTTCTATTAGGCTTATACCTATGGCTGCGTGTTCCGTGGTTTTAGATGGCACCTAAAAAGAAGGTGGGGAGACCACGCCGAGTACAGGCAGAAGATGTTGAGGAAAGGTACGATGCCTGTGGACCAACGGAAGAGGCACAAACAGAACAGACAGCACAGGTAGGACAGGCAGCACCTATGGCCCAAGACCCGGTTTTGATTGAGATGTTGACTGCGTTACAGAAAACTCTAGGTCAGATGCAGCAAACAATGCAACAGATACAAACTGCAGCTACTCAGCAACCACAAGTGCAAGTACCAGTATAGCCTGAACTAGAAGTACAGCCAGAGGGAAGGCAAGCTGATGTCCAAGGCGGTAGGGTACCAATACAAGTGTCCAAGCTATTGAAGGAGGCAAGGCACTTGGGCTGCCAAAGTTTTTATGGCTCGAGTGATGCATTAGTGGCGAAGCTGTGGAAAGACAAGATTGTATTGGTAGCTCAAGATTTGAGGATTTCAGTTGAGGACCGAGTCATATTTGCTACCTGCTTACTGGAATGTGATGCAGCTACCTGGTGGGGTACTATCAGAAACCGTTATGGCAGTCAGCCCACGTGGGAAGAGTTCAAAAGGGAGTTTGATTTGCGGTATTTTCCGCCTCATTTTCAGAACAATAAGCGGTCTGAATTTTATATGCTTCGACAAGAGAACAAGACCGTGGCGGAGTATGAAACAGAGTTTCGGGCACTTGTTCATTTTGTGCCGGAAATTGAACAAGACATGCTTATTTTGGCGAGTCAGTTTGAGCATGGGCTGAATCAGAACATCCGCACCATCATGGGGCCAAATACTAGCACAGACTTCGAGAAATTGGTTGTAGAGGCCGTGAAATCTGAGGAAATAGCACGGGGACAAAGTGGACAAGTCAGTAGATCGCGGGACTTTGGTAAGGGAAAGAGCCCCATGAGGTTTGGCAACCAGTTTGATCGAAGACCAGAAAGTAAGAGATACACTCCATATGTTACAGCCCCGACTAGATCACAAAAAACATCATCCTTTGTGACTAGAACGCAACCAGCCCACTCGACATCAAGTTTTAGCAGACCCTTTGGGTATCCGCGATCGCATCCCAACAGGTGTTACACATGTGGTCACCCCGGGCACTTCGCGAGAGATTTTCCTCGGGACGGCACCGCGAGATCGATGACATAGCAGTCGAAAGCCTCAACAATGTCAACGGTTCAGAGGGCTGGTGTGAGTCAGACGGGCTCACAAGGATCAACAAGACCACCGAGTAGAGTACAGGTGGGATGGCCATCTAGTAGCCAGGCTGCAGGTTAGTCTTCACAACAGCAATTACAACGACCTCAGACAGGCCGGTTTACTTTGGCGGATGCAGAGGCGAGTGCCAATCCAGATGTGAGGACCCGAACCTGGTAATTGGGCTCCTTACCGCCGTGTAGTCCCAATTGGCCCAACTCGTGGCCCAATTAAAACCACACAAGGCTTATCCTCAAATCAAACTCGTAAAATAAATAAAATTACATATAAATTTTTTCTTTAAAATGGAGCATGCATTTAACCGAAAACCTCGACACAACAAAATCAACCACAGAGTGCAATCACAAACAGCGGAAGACTTAATTTCACACACAACAGACCACACAGCCCCAAACATAGTTTATCAAAATAAGTCCAATAACATGCATCAACCCAAACCCAATAAGGGATCACAGTTTCAATAAACAAGTATGCAAACAAGATAAGCAAGCATACACAAATCCAAAATAATAATGATAGTGTCGAGTTCTCAAACGTGTCATATGTAGTAGTCCAGCCCTAAGACAAACCAGAAATCTCAACCTCACAAATAAGTCAGCTACACAAGCTCTCGACCTAGTCCTGAAAAATATCAACAAGAGGGGGATGAGATCTCAAGGACCTCAGTGAAAGTCACAGCGTCATAAACAATTCCGGTGGAATGGAGGCACATACGAAAACAAGTATAAATAATATAATGCTTAATAATAAAATCACATTTAATGCATGATGCTAATCTTGCAACGAACTCATATAAATGAAATCAATTACGTATGAATGAGTTTGAAATCATAAACCAATATGTCGAGCACAAGTCCAAATATTACAAAATCTCAAAGTCTCAAACACGTGGCTACTATGCCAAAATCTCTCGGGGAGGACCACTAAAACCGCTTCGCCTGATAACCCGGGCCGAAGGGAAATCGGAAGCCCACTAGTGGCTAATTTAAATACACATTTCCAAATAAATATAAATCCCCTGCCACCAGTGTTGTCCTAGGGAAATGTGGAGAAAACGCACTATCACACAAATCCCAACTCACGCACAACTCGCAAAGCCCGAAGGCATATCATGTATAGCCTGATACTCACACCGTCACAAGGCCTATACTCACCACCTTATACTCCTAGGCAAGGGAATACCCTTCTATCTAAGGGTGCTCATCCACTTACCTCCGCATTGGCCAAGCGTTGTTATCGTCAATTTCAAGATCAAATCCTAGAAATCGTATATGAATATACGTACTTCGCAATTGTGAAAAAGATCTCAAATCATATCATAATTCAAATCGATTATGATGCAATCCAAAAACAATTCAAAAGCTCGCATAAAAGTCCCACATTTTAAGAAATCAATATAAATCAATTAATTCTCGCAAAGTATCTCAATCACGTCACAAGCATGCATATAGGTCCATAAAAATATTTTATGCATCATAAACATGCCACACGCATAATGAACCTAATATGCAAAGTCATGCATCAATGCACATATTGCCTCTATTAAAAAACAAGCATATATCCGATTTTAATTAATAAAACCAAAATATTTCCGTGCATGTAAATGAAACATAGTCTCCCACCTCTTGACGCGAAGACGACTCGACGGCTAAGCCTTTGCCCTTATCTATCGCTGAAATACCACCTAAACAATCATGCACACAAAATCGTACTAAGAACAAACCCAAAAATAATAAACTCGAAAAATGACCAGAAATAAAAACAACCTACGAGACTCCTCAAACACTCACTCTAAGTCCCAAATTATTCAATTCAACCTCTAGAAACTCAAACCACTCAATTCCTTAAGAAAATAACAAATTCCCTTACATACGCAATCGATCCTAAATTCAATTTCCAATTCCAAGCTCCACCAACATCAAAATTGGTTTCCTAATTCGACCAACCTTCTCTACAACACATAAACAACCTAACTCAAGCAATAGCATCAACCAATTTCATCCAATTTCACAAAATCATACAAATCCCGAAATTACCAAAATGCCATTGACACCCAAAATGATCAATCATGGATCAAATGATGTTTTCAAGCAATCTAAAGTATCAGACTATGTTAATGAACATCTAATCTTGCTAAATCAACCACAAATCAGCCCAGAAAATGAAGAATTCAAGTAAAAATTCATAAAATCCGAAAATACAAAAAAATACTCAAATAAATATAAAAACTCCATAAATAAACCTATTACCTGAGGAATATAAGGAGAAGGGTTAGGATTAGGTTTTGGAACAACACCCACTCCTTAATTTGATGTAGAAATGAAATAGGGAGGATTTTTGTGTTTGGGAATTTGGGAGGAAGTCTCGGCAACAAAGAAAGAAAGGGGAAAATGGGGGAGGAACCTGCCAACTCCCGTAGAAAAAGAAAGGAAAGCAAGTGGGGGCATTTTTGGATTTTTGCCCTCTTTGACTTTGACTTTGACTTTTTGACTTTTTGACTATTTTTTTTTTTTTTTTAAACTTCCCCTAATTTGACTTATTAATAAAATAGCCCAATTATGTCTTAAATGAGGTAAAATAAAAATTAAAAGCTCAAAATATTGAAATCGGGCTTCTAAAACGTAATTGGGCTCGAGAAATCGAAATCGGGCCCACGAACGGTAAATCGGCCCAAAGACCTACGGCCACTCAAAACGGGCCTCCAAAAATCTTTATACGGGTCAAAAGAGTAGATTGGGCTATATCCTCAGGACTCAAACCTCAAACAATGCATCAATCGACTAATTAATCTAATGCACGTTAAATCTCCAAAACGACACGTCCTGCAAATTATCGACATACCACCAACGACATGACGTTCTAAACATTCTAAACATGACACCTAGGCTCTATGACTATGTCCAGGTCACTCGGTCAAAAGGTCAACTATGATGGTCAAATGGTCAACTCACTCAAATCGACCAATCCGAACAATCTAACTAAATTCGACTGCTGATTAGACTATCAAAAAGACGGGGTCTCACACCAGATGTTGTGACAGGTACTCTCATTGTCTTTTCCATACCTGCTAAAGTATTAATGGACCCCGGAGCGAATAAATCCTTTATTGGTCCTAGAGTTGCTGTGAGCACGGATAGGGAGGTGTTACCTCTAGAACCACCCATAGAAGTTTTAACTCCGTTGGGTGAACGGTTGATCTGCGAGAGTGTATATTTGGGCTGTTTGTTGCGAATGAGTTCTGCAGAAATTGAGGTTGATCTGATTCCTTTGAATATAAACGAGATAGATGTTCTTTTAGGAATGGACAGTTTGGCTAAGTACCGAGCAAGGATGGACTGCTTCACAAAGAAGGTGCAGTTCCGTTTGGAAAATGGGTTAGAATTCTGTTTCGAAGGTGATCGGCGAGTCGTTCCTTCATGTGTCATTTCATGGCTGGATGCCAGGCGTATGATCCGCAATGGTTATTCAGCTTTCTTAGCACATGCTAGAGATGTGACGATTGAGCCACTGGAGCTGAGCAGGATACCAGTAGTACAAGACTTTCCCGATGTGTTTCCGGAAGACTTGGCAGGGTTACCACCGGAGAGGGAGATTGAATTTGAGATTGAGTTGTTGCCAGGGACAGCTCCTATTTCCATTCCACCATATCGGATGGCACCAACTGAGCTGAAAGAGTTGAAGACTGAACTGAAAGACTTAGTGGATCGTGGATTTATCAGACCTAGTGTTTCACCTTGGGGAGCACCAATTTTATTTGTCAAGAAAAAAGATAGCATATTGAGACTGTGTATTGATTACAGGCAGCTGAATCAGGTTACGGTGAAGAACCGGTACTCGTTGCCACGCATTGATGACCTGTTTGATCAACTGCAATGAGCCGTGGTATTTTCTAAAATTGATTTGAGATCGGGTTATCATCAACTGAGGGTTCGTGAGTCTGATGTGCCAAAGACAGCTTTCCGGTCACGTTATGGGCATTACAAATTTCTGGTGATGCCATTTGGAGTGACTAATACGCCAGTCATGTTTATGGATTTGATGAATAGAGTCTTTCGTGAATACGTAGATCAGTTTGTCATTGTATTTATTGATGACATCTTGATCTATTCAAAGTCGGAGGAGGAGCACTTGGTACATTTCAGGGCTGTGTTGGACAGACTTAGAGCGCAGCAGTTGTATGCCAAATTCACTAAGTGTGAATTTTGGCTGAAGGAAATAGGTTTCTTGGGACATGTGGTATCAGCAGAAGGTATACTTGTCGACCTCAAGAAGATAGAAGCCATTGTGTCATGGGAACCTCCTCGTAGTATCACGGAAATCTGAAGTTTTCTTGGTTTGGCTGGCTACTATTGGAGGTTTGTGGAAAACTTCTGCGTCTTGGCAGGTCCGTTGACGCGTCTAACAAGCAAGGGAGTTCCGTTTGTATGGTCAGAGGCATGTGAGAAGAGTTTTCATGAAGTCAAGGCCAGGCTTGTATCGGCACCGGTTCTTACCTTGCCGGTCAGCGGCAAGGGGTACATTGTGTATAGCGATGCATTAAAGATGGGATTAGGTTGTGTGCTGATGCAAGATGGTAAGGTAGTGGCCTACGCATCAAGACAGTTGAGACCGCATGAGACCAACTACCCGACTCACGATCTTGTGTTGGCTGCGGTGGTGTTCGCACTCAAGATTTGGCGGCATTACCTATATGGTGAAACGTGCAAGGTGTTCACCGATCATAAGAGACTCAAATACCTTCTCACCCAGAAGGATTTGAACTTGAGACAACGAAGGTGGTTGGAATTGATCAAAGATTATGACTTGGTGATTGACTACCATCCGGGCAAGGCGAATGTCGTCGTTGATGCATTAAGTAGAAAGACATCATCTTCCTTAGCCTATGTTTGCACCGAGTACATGCCTATGTTGATATGTCTGAGAACATCTAGAGTACGACTTGATAGTGATGACTCTGGAGCTTTAATAGCACAGTTGATTGTGAGGCCGACTTTACTAGACGAGATTCGGACCAAGCAACGTGAAGATCCAGTGTTGAGTCAAATAAAGCAACAGTTGGAGGAAGTAGACAGTGGTACTAGTACAGTAAGTGAGTATCGTATGAGAGAGGATGGTATCCTTATATTTCGAGGACGAGTGTGTATCCCTCATGACGAAGAGCTAAGGCAATTGATTTTGATGGAGGCACATAGTTCAACGTTTTCCATTCATCCGGGCAGCACCAAGATGTACAGGGACTTGCGAGAACAATATTGGTGGTTCGGAACGAAGAGGCATATTGCTGAGTTTGTAGCAAAGTGCCTAGTGTGTCAGCAGGTTATGGCGAAACATTAGAGACCTGTGGGATTACTACAGTCATTACCCATTCTAGAGTGAAAATGGGAGCATGTGACGATGGATTTCGTAACAGGGTTGCCGAGATCACAGTGAGGTTATGATGCGATATGGGTGATAGTGAACAGACTGACCAAGTCTACACACTTCCTCCCCATTAAGGTGACAGATATGCCGGAGAAGTTGGCAGTAAAGTATCTTGACGAGATTGTCAGACTTCATGGCGTGCTAGTGTCGATTGTGTCGGATAGGGATCCGAGATTCACGTCCAGATTTTGGGGGAAACTTCGTAGTGCTTTAGACACTTGACTAACTTTCAGCACCGCATTCCACCCACAGACAGATGGCCAATCTGAGAGAATGATTCAGACCTTGGAAGATATGCTGCGAGCATGTGTGTTGGATAGGCAGAAAGCATGGGATCGATGCCTGTCGTTAGCTGAGTTCGCCTATAACAACAGTTTTCAAGTGTCTATTGGCATGGCACCATATGAAGCATTGTATGGCCTACGGTGTTGGACACTTTTGTGTTGGAATGAGGTTGGAGAATGGAAACTGGATAGTCCCAAATTAGTTGAACAAGCGACAGAGTTGTTGTTACTGATTCGATAAAGGCTGAAAACAGCGCAAGATAGACAGAAAAATTACGCTGATAATCGCCAGCAAAACTTAAAATTTTTTATGGGAGACAAAGTCTTTTTGAAAGTGGCACCGTGGAAAGGAGTTCTTCGGTTTCAACAGCGAGGCAAGTTGGCACCAAGGTTCATTGGACCTTACAGCATTACAGCCAGACTTGGACCAGTGGCATACCGGTTGGACATGGAGGAACGAACATGGGAAACCGAGCAGATGATGAGACAGCAGTATCCACAGTTATTCGACAGCCTTGGTAAGTAAATTTCGCGGATGAAATTTCTATAAGGAGGGGAGGATGTGAGATCCCGTCTATTGTAGTGCCAGTTAGAGGCAGCGTCAATGGTAGCGTTAGTGCCAGCGGCAGCGCGCCGATGCTACGTTGTTGGTTTGTGAACACGGCCGTAGGAAACCTTTAAGTAACCCATAGTGAATCTGAGAGTGTTTAAGTATGATTGTGAGTGAGATAGGTTAGACGATCGAGGTTGAGTCAGTGGAAAACAAATCAGGATAATTTCGGTCCATTTTAAGCGACCGCGGGCCGTTTGGGCCAAAATTTTGTGTCTTGGGCTGTTTGCGATTTTGTTTTTTTTTCAGGCCCAATCCTTATGTTATAGCTTTACATACTCAAAGAAGTTGTTGGGCCATTTGGTTGACATTTCACAAGCCCATTGGGCTCATTTGTGATGAAACGGGCCATCGATTGCCCAGTCCAACCTTGTTGAATTCTTGGGCCCAAAACCCATCAGCCCAAGCCCACACTTCATCCTTTAAACACTTCTCTTCCAGAAGTGACCAGCACATTCTAACCCTAACTCGTTTTTCTCCTTCCTTCACCCTTCCAACCTACCAAAATCCACACTTTGCTCAATTTTACCCCAAAAACTTGTGGGGGATTTTCCCAAAACACTTTCCCATCAATTTTCTACACTTTTCCACTGTTAGATTGGTGTCTAAGGCCTGATTTTCAGGTATTCTTCATTCTGGACGAAAATTCCAGAGTTGTTGGTAAGTGTTTAATCGTTCATTTTCTTTTGGATTGGTTGGTTTATTCAGGTTGCTAGTAATGTGATTGAGTGTTTTTGATGTATGGAAATGCATGGAAACAACCTCTGATTCTTGTATGAATCTCGGATGAACAATATCAGGGGGTTGTTTCTTCATGTTCTTGATCATGTTGGTGTGGTTATTGTCACGACCGAAAATTAGACTACGCGTCATTCGGCTTCGTGCAGGACCCATCCCCCAAATCAGGGAACATGTTCCCCACTATGTTCCCCACTAAGAGAGGGAATCAAGGAACTCAATTGGGATCCGTGTTTGTACTTTCTACTTTTGTATATAACCGTTAGATCATACGGCTTGATCTCCACCATCCATTGGAGAGTTGTAAAGGCTATATAAGGGGTGCCTCCCCTCATTTGTAATCATCCACCAAATCCAGCAATACTTGCAATATTGAGAGTTTAGAGCTTTCGCTCCATTTTTTTGTGTGTCTCTCTCATTTTGGTTCGGTTCTAAGCTTAGCATTCTAGCTAGCTTTGTGAGGAAGGCTTACTTAGCCTATTGCGAGAGCGATAGTCTAAGGCCGCACGGAGAGTTTCTATTCCGCAAAACTCTAGTCCCGTGACAGTTGGTAGCGGAGCTACGGCTCAAATCCTTTGAGAGAGAAATGGAGATGCCTACTACTTCTGATACCAACATCCATATTGAAGAGGAGGTCGAGCAGGTCCGTGTGGGGAGACTACCCCAACGTGCTCCCGAACCTAAGAAAAGAATGAAGAGTGTTGATCATCTGTCATCATTGGAGGCAAGGATCACTCGTATGGAGATGAAGGTTGCCGATGACAAAGATATGCTTGAGGAATATGGCCAACGCATAAGCGAGCTCGAGTCAGGGGACGTGAATGAGCTTGGTGAGGAGATGCAAGGCGCCCTCATTGCTATCCACTCTTGGAGGGAAGAGTTAGATGACTTCAAGGTAATTCTTCTTGCTGAGATCTCTTCATTTAAGGATGATTTGGTTGGAATCAGGGAGGATTGCAAGAAGCGAATTGCGCAAGGGGTTGCTAAACCCAAGCTGAAGCTGGATGTCCCAAGGCCGAAGTCATTTGGTGGGACGAGGAATGCCAAGGAAGTGGACAACTTCCTTTTCAACCTTGAACAATACTTTCAAGGAGTGGGCATGGAGAGCGATGGAGATCGACTTTCCCAAGCCCCACTGTTAATTGAGTGGTTGTGGTCAGTATTGATAGGAAGTGTGTTGATTATGTACGAAAGTGATGTTGGGCTGGTAATGAGGGTATCTGAAGTACTGTGATTTGGTTGTTTAGATTGGATATGAGTTGCTTGTTTAGATTGTATATGATTTGACGGTTTAGATTGGATAGGGGAATGTAGATGTGTGTGCACCGTGAGAGGGTCCATAGGATTGCTTTCAATTCTTTTCCATTTTGATTCCTGGTTTGGTTATGCTTAGTATGGCTGTATGGTTTGTGCTTGTTTAGGCGGTACCGGATCGATCAGTAAAGGCAAGGATATTGTTGGAGAACAATCGACGCAACGAGAGGTGAGAGTTTATGTTTCATTTGCATACGTGTAACGTTTAGTTTCAGAATTAAAATATGATCAAATGTTTTGGTTTGAATGGAGGCAGGACCTGAGTTGTGTTTAATCTAGAATCCTAATTTGCTTTCCATGTTTGAATGTATCATCTGTATGTTCAAAAGCTGAAGCATGCTGATTTGTTTGGTGTACACGAAATTTCATACGTGTTTTGCAACCTTCCATACGATATGATTTTTCATCTTCTTAGACAATTTTGCTATTGTGGCTGAATACTTCGAATATTATTTTGAGATGTTTGGCACCTGATTTATAAGATGGAAATGTTTAAATGCATGCATGGAATATTTGATGAATTTTTAGATTTAATAACCCATACTTGATAAATTCACTCTTTGGTCACTAACCGGTTAAACTCCCCGATTTCCAGAATGGACCTTGATGATGTTTATACCCTTTTGTACTACCTGGATGAGTATTTTCAACCCCGGGGAGTCTTATGTCGAGTGTGATAAATTATGCTATGTGTTTATGCATTATATTTTCAAAAAGAAAGGTGCCACATATAAGTGTTTTCTCGGCACTGTACCGACTGGAATTGACGGTTAATGCTTGATCCAGTTAGGTAAGCATATGGAGTCCTTATAGAGAGAACAGTTGCTTACCGTGGAGAGGTATAGTTGGATATATTTATGTATCTTGAGTGCTGTGTGCACTATGAATGAAGGGGAGTGTTGTGTGCACTATGAATGAGAAGGCCGTGCAATTGCTTCGTATATATAGTACGACGTTATATACGTGTGCACAAAATTGAATGTGATCGCTTGTGTTTCTCCATTCAATTTTGGACAATGCTGATGGTGGGGTTTTGTTTATATATATGCTACAACTGAAAACCATCAGTAGGCTTTTAGGTAACCCTTTTGGCGGGGGTTACGTGAAAGTGGTTTGTGTCCACCCCGTTATGTTTTGGGCATAGTAGCCAAGTATCAAAGCTGTTTTTACTTCTTTATGCATTTTGGTGTGTGCACTTACGATGTCTACATTGAAGAGTATGGATTGTACTGGTTTGAATAAATGTTTGATACTATGCTTTGGTTCTGTCTTCATTCCACCGTTTATGCTTTGACGCGGTAACTTCCACTGAGGTCCTTGATCTCACTCCCCCTCCCTATTGTTTTGTTTCAGGACTAAGTTGTGAGAGTTAGCTATTCAACTTCGAGGTTACTATCCCGGTATTGGTCGTAGGGCTGGACAAATGCACATGCACGTTTTTGGACTCAGCATCCTTCACATCTTCTTGTATATTTACATACTTGTCTATTTTGCTGGTGCATATGTGTACAACTCATGCTTGCATACTCTGATGTTTGGATATATAAGAAGTGGTGTTGTTTTGAATTTCTGGGAATCTGTGAGTGTGGACTCACAGTGTTGCATGTTTGAGGCCGTAAGGCCCGTTGTATGTGATCTGATATTTTCGCTGCATGTGTTGGTTACTCCGTTGTTTGTAAGTTATGCTGAGTATTATTTGATGCGTGCCATGTTTTGAAAGAAATAAGTTAAATGTTGTGTATTTCTACGATTAGCAAAACAAAATTAAGCCTTGTGTAGTTCCGCTTGGTCCACCAGTTGGGACAATCGGAGTTGCATGGCGGTGAGGCTCCCGATTACCGGGAACGGGTCCTCACAGGTCCTTCGACAAGTTTTTGAAAAATATATAAACTAGGTGTGAGATGTTGGTTTATACCAAAGGACTCTTAGCCAAGATTTTTGGTAGTCATAATAATTGTATCCTAAAAGTTGTTGTTCAGGGATTTTGGCTGAAAAGATTTTATTTGTGAATGGATGTTGTTTCCATTCTTCTTTGGTCATAACTCTCATAATTTTTATCCTCGAGAATGCGATTTGATCTGGGAATTTTTTATCCATAGTATGAATGATCTCCACAGATTGGGTTTCTAATAGGATCTACTCATAAAATAAACAACTTTTATAAGGATGATCCATTAGATGATATTCTTTGGGAGGAAAGACCTGAATCGTGAGCTCTTTTATTTCTTTTTTCTCATCTTTTCTCTCGAGTTCAATTATTTTGATATCAGATTTATGGGTATATAAATCTGTTTTTTCTCTCTGATTGGCTAGCTCTCTTATGATAGGAGGGGGTAATCTGGAGGTGATTGTCTGGGGAGCTCTTTGTGGGTATAAAGGCAATGGGACAAGAGTTTTTCTTTTTATCTGGTCTAGAGTGACTGGTGCAGTTACTAAAGCAGAATAGTAACTGGGTTGAATTAGAGAAGAAGGAGAAGAGGGAGGAGAATTTGAATACCTGCCTTTTAACGATGATGCCAACATTGCGGTTAATGACTTCATTTTGTCCATTTTACGCTGTCAATATAGTCACCTTGTTAAAGCTATTCTGGACGTACCTTTCCAGTTTCAGTAGTTCTGCAATACTTTTTCGTGCTTCTATCTTTCTATTTATTATTCTTCGAATACTTTTCAAATCTCTCTTAAGGCCTCTTATTTCTTCTTCTTCTCTTTTTGCTTGTTGTTTTATATTAAATATTCTTTGATAACAAAAAGTCCTTATGACTTTCTTTTTATCCTTGGTTAACCTTTTGGTAACCCAATATCTGTTTAACCCATAACTCCTTGGTTATTCGTTTTCATCGAATGCCACTACTTCTGAGACAAGTCTTTGATACCTCATTTTCCTGTTAACAATTTATCTATATCATTTTCCAATTCACTTAGTATTTTAATATTTGAATTTATTTTCTACAAGTATTTTTTTTCTGTATCTTTTATATTTTTCCTAATTTTCATCTATTTTATTCCAATTTTTTGTTTTATCTTTACCAATTTAATTATTCTCTCTTTCATATTCTTCTATGGTTTCGTCAATTATTCTTATCATTTTTCTTCTAAATTTCTCTCTTTTATTATACTCTTCACAATCGCAGTATTCTAACAGAGTAGTATGATTAATCATATAATCATCTATGCTTTGATTTATCCCTTCTATTAACTTAGTTCTTAATACTCTTACTTCGTTAATTCTTGAGAAGTCTATTTTCATCAATTTTTCAACACATTTTTTTATAGTTCTAACTTGTGCATAAACAACAAGGTTAGCCATAGTTACCTTTGTGTTTCTATCGTTAAATCCCTGCAAAAATTCTCTGGATAAGAAATATGGTAAGTTATTTAACTTTCCTTTAATGAACTCAATGTTAAAGTTAAAATTAGATAATAAAGCTTGTCATCTAGCAAATATTTTTTTTGACACTAAATTTTTAACATCTTTTTCTAATATGAACTTTGTCGATTGACAATCAACCCTTATTAAAAAGGTTTTATTAAACAAATCATCCTGAAAAGCATTAACACATAAAACAATAGCTAAAATTTCCTTTTTAACAATAAAATAATTACCTTGAGCTCCATTCCAGATTCCAAAATATTATCTTACCAATTGTTCTGTACCGTTTATCCTTTATTTTAATTGAAGCATCCTAAGAATCACTGTAGTTGGGTTTTATCTTTTATCTCATCTGAAAATTTTGATGTAAAATCTAAACTTCTATTGATGGGAGTGTAACTTCCTTGATAAATATCGAATCCTAAAAATCTAATTTTTGTTTGGAATAACTTTATTTTTGGGGCTGATACTACTAGACCATTTTGCTTAGCTATGTTTAACATTTTATTTAAATGTACAAAGTGTTCTGTTATACTCTTTGAAAATACTAGTACATCATCAATATAGACTATAATAAATTTTGTATAAGGAACTAATATGTTATTCATAATGTTTTGGAATTCTGATAGGGTATTTTTTAATCCAAACAGCATTGCATTCCATTCGTAATGCCCAAATGGTACGATGAAAGCTATTTTATACTTATCCTTTTTATCTATTTGAATCTGCCAATAACCTGATTTCATATTAAACTTGGAAAATATTTTGGCATTTGATAATCTTTTGATTAAATCTCTTTTGTTTGGTAAAGGGTACCTAATCCATTGTAATACTCTATTTAAAGGTTTGTAATTAATTACTAATCTTGGTTCTCCTCTTTCTATTTCAGGTTGGTTTTGCACATAAAACGTGGCATATGACCACGATGATTTACTAGGTCTAGTCAATCCTTTATCAAGTAATTCAGTTATTTCCTTTTTGCAATATTCTAATAGTTCTCTATTCATTTAAATAGGTCTACCCTTGTAGGTATATTACGTTCATTGAAATATTTTTCATATGAAAATGTTACTATGCGTTGTTTTCTATTCCAAAAAGTATTAGGTAGGGTTGCACATACTTCTTGTTCAAATCTTTTTTCAACTTTCCTAATCTTTTGTTTTACTTCATTCGTACCTAATTCCTGGTTAATTCTCTGGTAGTCTAATTCTTGATTTAATAAATAAACATGTTTCTTCTTTTGAATTATCATAATCTCTCTTATTCCTATATTTTTTATTCTATTTAAATCCTTTTCTCTAATGGTATTGATAAATTCAATAATTAACTCCTTACCATAAATATTAGTAATAATTCCTCTATGGTTTACTATAAAGGGATATATCTGTGTAATGAAAGGGCTACCTAATATAACTTGTTGAGCCAAATCTTTTACTAATAAAAAAGAGCTCTTAAAACATATACCATTATTGCAAATATGAACATCTGATATTTTATATTTTATTTGTAATCTTTGATAACTGGCTATGTGTAATCTTTCTTTGGTTTTTTCAAAATATTTTGAAGGAATTATTCCTTCTTGTATATAATTTTGATCAGCTCCTGAATCTATTAAGGCTTTTGCCGTAATTTTAAAATCTTTTATTACTATCGTCACATAGGTGTACCATTTTTTATACTCTATTTTAGATAAGGTTGATACAAAATTATTATTGCTCGACTCTAGTTGGTCATTTTTTAATCTTTTAATTTTGTCATCCTATATCTTAATTCTTCATTTTCTTCTTTTAACGTCCCAATTTCCTGTTTTACTATTCTGATTTCTTGAGCTAAGTCTTCTACTGAAGTATTTTCTTTTTTTTTTCTTTCCTATATATTATTTCATTTAAGTTATAATATTTTGTTCCTTGGAATTGATTATTTTCATTTTCTTCTATTAATTTATTTTTGAATTCTAATAAATATTCCTCAGGATTTTTTATTTTTGTAATTAAGTCTATAATTAATTCTATGTCTGATGCTAACATATGTATATTATATTATACATTCACATATATCGGATTCTATTTCTATGCTACTATCTGATTCTTCTAGTGGTCGAATTTGATCGCTATCTTTTGATGTATTTAGCATCTCTAAAAGTTCTTCTTTTTCTTTGTCGTTTATGCCTAATTTATTTATTCTTTAGACTAGTGAACAATTCTTTTTGTAGTAACCTGGTTTGTTGCATTTGTAACAGATAGGTCCTTTTCTTTCAAATTTTTTCTTTTTAAAGTTTTGTGGGTTTCTTTTTCTAAAGTTATATGGAGTGTTTTGTCTATGTGGGATTTTTTCTTTTTTATAGCTTTTGAATTTCTTTATCTTTTTTCTGTGATGAGTTGATGAGGCTATTATTTTTTCATACCCATATTGTTCACAGAAAGATCCCAATTCTCTTCTACTATGTATCCTATCTTGTTTTAATTTAGTTTTTAACTTGTAATCGGTACACAAAGCTAAACCTTCTTCATTAATCTCAGCTATTATATCTCCATAAGTAATTTTATCATACAGAATTAATCCTCCACTGTGAGGACCCGAACCCGATAATTGGGCTCCTCACCGCCGTGCAGCCCCAATTGGCCCAACTCGTGGCCCAATCAAAACTACACAAGGCTTACCCTCAAAACAAATTCAGAAATTATATAAAAACACAAGTAAATTTGAAACTTTTCACTTTCCTTAAAAAAAAGGAGCATGTATTTAAACAAGCATCTCGACACCATAAATACAAGCACGGAGTACAATCACAAACAGCGGAAGTCTTAAATCACACACACAACAGGCCACACGGCCCCAAACATGTTTTATTCGAATAAGTCCAATCAACTCAAAACCCAAGAACAACAAAACATGCCCAAGGCATCATGCTCATCTCATATATCGCAAACTCAAAAGAATACATCAATATCCAATAGCATGCATCAACCCAAGCCCACTAAGGGGTCACAATGTCAATGAGCAAGCATGCAAACAGGATAAGCAAGCATAATCAAATCCAAAATACAAAAGAGCGTGTCGAGTTTTCAAACGTGTTATATGCAGTAGTCTAGCCCTATGACAAACCAGAAACCTCGACCTCAAAAATAGACGGCTACACAGGCGTTCGTCCTAGTCCCGAAAACAACAACAAGAGGGGGGTGAGATCTCGAGGACCTCAGTGAAAGTCACAGCGTCATAAACAATTCCGGTGGAATAGAGGCATACACGAAAACCAGTATAAACATTTTGTAATGAAAATCACAGTAAGTCCATGCTACTAATCATGTAAACAATCTCACATTGAATATAATCAAATGCATATGCATGAGTTTGATCATAACACCATGTATCACATGCCCATGCCCAATAAGTATAAAAATCTCAAATTTTCATTCTCATGGGCTACTATGCCCAAAAACTATCGGGGTGGACCTCTAAAACTGCTCCACTGATAACCCCGGCCAAAGGGAAATCGGAAGCCCACTGGTGGCTAATTAAATGCACATTTCCAAAATATTAATAAATCCCCTACCACCAGTGTTGTCCTCGGAAAAAGTGAAGAAATCTGTTATCACACGATTCCCAATGCACACACAACTCGAAAAGCCCGAAGGCACATGTAGCCTATGACATCTCATACTCCCACACAAGGCATACATAACTCATTTGTACTCCTAGGCAAGGGATTATCCTTCTATCTAAGGATACTCATCCACTTACCTTCGCATTGGCCAAGCGCAGTCCGTCAATTCCAAGTCATACCTAGCAAATATAGGTATACGTTTTCTTTGCAAACATGCAGATAAATTCTCAAATCATGTTATAATATAAATAAAATGTAGTGCAATCAAAATCAAATCAAAGACTTCCTAGGAGTCCCAACAACTCAAGAATTCGATGCGTACGAATATTCTTAAACACATTTTAATCATATCACAAATATGCGTATAGGTTCAAATAAATATTTTATGCATCATAAATATGTCTCACACACAATGAACCTAGCATGCCAAGTTATAAGTCAATGTACGTATTGCCTCCATTCAAAAACAAGCATTTATCAATTTTAATTAATAAAGCAAAATATTTCCGTGCATGTAAATGAAACATAGTCTCCCACCTCTTGACGCGCTGACGATTCAACGGCTAAGCCTTTGCTTCTATCGTTCGCCGAAGCACCACCTAAACAATCATACACACAAAACCACACTAAGAACAAAGTCGAAAATAATAAACTCGAAAATAACCAGAATTAAAAACAACCTAAGAGACCCTTTAAATACTCACTCTAAGTCACAAATTATTCAATTCAACCTCTAGAAACTCAAACCACTCAATTCCTTAAGAAAAACAACAATTTCCTTCGCATACTCGATCGATCCTAAGCTAAATTTCCAATTCCAAGCTCCATCATCATCAGAATTGGTTTCCTAAATCAACAAACCTTCTCTACAACACAAAAACAACCTAACTCAAGTAATGACATCAACCAATTTCATCTAGTTTCACAAAATCACACAAATCCTGAAATTACCAAAATACCATCGACACCCAAAATGATCAATCATGGATCAAATGATGTTTTCAAGCAATCTAAAGTATCAGAATATGTCAATGAACATCTAATCATGCTAAATCAACCACAAATCGAAGAAGAAAATGAAGAAATCAAGCAAAAACTCCTAAAATCCGAAATTACAAGAAAATACTCAAATAAATATAAAACCACCATGAATAAACCTATTACCTGAGGAAATATAGGGAGGAGTGTTAGGTTTAGGTTTTGGAACAAAACCCACTCCTTAATTTGAAGTAAAAATGAAATTGGGAGGATTTTTGGGTTTGGGAGCTCTCGACATTTGAAGGAAATGGGGAAAGGGTAAGAATGTGGGCAGAAGGGTTTCTGCCCACTCACGTGCTGGAAAAAGAAGGAAAAGTAAGTGGGGGCAGTTCTCGAATTTTTCTTCCTTTGACTTTGACTTTTTTTTTTTAATAAATTCTCAAAATCTGAAATAATCATAAAATGACTCACATATGCCCCAAATGGGCTAAAATAAAATTTAAAAGCTCAAAATGTAAAAATCAGGCTTTTAAAACGAAATTGGGCTCGAGAACCGAAATCGGGCCCACGAAAGGTAAATCGGCCCAAAAACCTACGGCCACTCAAAACGGGCCTCCAAAAACTTATATGCGGGTCAAAAGAATGAAATGGAGTATATCCTCTGGACCCAAGCCTCAAACAACGCACCAATCGACCAATTAATTTAATGCACGTTAAAACTCCGAAACGACACTCCGTGCAAATTATCGACACACCACCAATGACACGACGTTTTAGACATCCCAAACTTGACACTTAGGCTCTATGACTATGTCCAGGTCACTCGGTCAAAAGGTCAACTCTGACAATCGCTTGGTCAAGTCACTCAAATCGACCAATCCAAACAGTCTGACGGAATCCGAGTGCTGACTAGACTATCAAAAAGACGGGGTCTCACATCCACACTTTTGTTTAATCCTATTTCTCACCTTTTCTGCAAATAATCTAAGTAATCCTGCTATAAACCTTTCTTTCCAAAATTTTTGTTGACAGTCTTCTCTTATCATAACCTTGGTTAAAAATATATCCTTATATTATCTAAAATCCTGTAATTTTGGGCAAGTTAAGTTCGATAATAACTCTGAGGTTTTATCTTTAAATTGTTGAGGATTTCCTATAAAATTTTTTGATATAGCATATATAAGATTGGCAATGCAATCTTCCTGAGTAATAACTTCTATGGTTTCTATTTTAATTGATGTTAGAATAGTGGTTCGCTCATGCGATGTTAAGTAATTATCTCATCATCCTTTCCACTGTCCAATGAATCCTGATATTAAGGCGTGTACTGCATTGGATTCTAAATTTCCATGGGTTTTATAGGCCAAAGCAGCCATACATATTTTATTTAACATATTTAATATTCTATGTTTTGATTTACTATCTATATTCCACTCATAAAGGCTTTTACCATGAAAACTGTGAGGACCCGTTCCCGGTAATCGGAAGCCTCACCGCCGTGCAGCTCCGATTGTCCCAACTGGTGGACCAAGCGGAACTACACAAGGCTTATCCGAAAAACACAACATCTGAATTTGTAGAAATACTCAACATTTAAATCAGATTTTCCCGATGTGTTTCCGGAAGACTTGACAGGGTTACCACCTGAGAGGGAGAGTGAATTTGAGATTGAATTGTTGCCAGGGACAGCTCCTATCTCCATTGCACCATATCGGATGGCACCAGCTGAGTTGAAAGAGTTAAAGACTCAACTGGAGGACTTAATGGAGCGAGGATTTATCAGACCTAGTGTTTCACCTTGGGGAGCACCAGTTTTGTTTGTCAAGAAGAAAGATGGCACGTTGAGACTGTGTATCGATTATAGACAACTGAATCAGGTTACAGTGAAGAACCGGTACCCGTTGCCACGCATTGATGATCTATTTGATCAGCTGCAAGGAGCCTCGGTATTTTCCAAAATTGATTTGAGATCAGGTTATCATCAACTGAGGGTTCGTAAGTCTGATGTGCCAAAGACAGCTTTTCGGTCACGGTATGGGCATTACGAATTTCTGGTGATGCCGTTTGGAGTGACTAATGCGCCAGCCATGTTTATGGATTTGATGAATAGAGTCTTTCGGGAATACGTAGATCAGTTTGTCATTGTGTTTATTGATGACATTTTGGTCTATTCAAAGTCGGAGGAGGAGCACTTGGTACATTTGCGAGTTGTGTTGAACAGACTTAGAGCGCAGCAGTTGTATGCCAAATTCACTAAGTGTGAATTTTGGCTGAAAGAAATAGGTTTCTTGGGACATGTGGTGTCAGCAGCAGGTATACTTGTTGACCCCCAGAAGATAGAAGCCATTGTGTCATGGGAACCTCCTCATAATATCAAGGAAATCCGAAGTTTTCTTGGTTTGGCCGGCTACTATCGGAGGTTTGTGGAAAACTTTTCCATCTTGGCAGGTCCATTGACGCGTCTAACACGCAAGGGAGTTCCGTTTGTATGGTCAGAGGCATGTGAGAAGAGTTTTCAGGAAGTGAAAGCCAGACTTGTATCAGCACCGGTTCTTACCTTGCCGGTCAGCGGCAAGGGGTACATTGTGTATAGCGATGCATCAAAGATGGGATTGGGTTGTGTGCTGATGCAAGATGGTAAGGTAGTGGCCTACGCATCAAGACAGTTGAGACCGCATGAGAGCAATTACCCGACTCACGATCTTGAATTGGCTGCGGTGGTGTTCGCCCTCAAAATTTGGCGGCATTACCTATATGGTGAAACGTGCAAGATGTTCACCGATCACAAAAGCCTCAAATACCTTCTCACCCAGAAGGATTTGAACTTGAGACAGCGAAGGTGGCTGGAATTGATCAAAGATTATGACTTGGTGATCGACTACCATCCGGGTATGGCGAATGTTGTCGCTGATGCATTAAGTAGAAAGACATCATCTTCCTTAGCCTATGTTCGGACCGAGTACATGCCTATGTTGATGTGCCTGAGAACATCTAGAGTGCGACTTCATAGTGATGATTCTGGAGCATTAATAGCACAACTGATGGTGAGGCCGACTTTACTAGATGAGGTTCGAACCAAGCAATGTAAAGATCCAGTGTTGAGTCAAATAAAGCAACAGTTGGAGGAAATAGACAGCGGTACTAGTACAGTAAGTGAGTATCGTGTAAGAGAGGATGGTATCCTGATGTTTCGAGGACGAGTGTGCATCCCTCAGGACGAAGAGCTTAGGCAATTGATTTTGATGGAAGCACATAGTTCGACGTTTGCCATTCATCCGGGCAGCACCAAGATGTACAGGGATTTGCGGGAACAATATTGGTGGGCTGGAATGAAGAGGCATATTGCTGAATTTGTAGCAAAGTGCTTAGTGTGTCAGAAAGTTAAGGCGGAACATCAGAGACCTGCGGGATTACTACAGTCATTACCCATTCCGGAGTGGAAATGGGAACATGTGACGATGGATTTTGTAACAGGGTTGCCGAGATCACAACGAGGTTATGATGCGATATGGGTGATAGTGGACAGACTGACCAAGTCTGCACACTTCCTCCCCATTAAGGTGACAGATACGCCGGAGAAGTTGGCAGTAAAGTATCTGGAAGAGATTATCAGACTTCATGGCGTGCCAGTGTCGATTGTGTCGGATAGGGATCCGCGATTCACGTCCAGATTTTGGGGGAAACTTCATAGTGCTTTAGACACACGACTAAATTTCAGCACCGCATTTCACCCACAGACAGATGGGCAGTTTGAGAGAACAATTCAGACCTTGGAAGACATGCTCCGAGCATGTGTGTTGGATAGGCATAAGGCCTGGGATCGATGTCTACCGTTAGCTGAGTTCGCCTATAATAACAGTTTTCAAGTGTCTATTGGCATGGCACCATATGAGGCATTGTATGGCAGACGGTGTCGGACACCTTTGTGTTGGAATGAAGTCGGAGAACGGAAACTGGATAGTCCCGAATTTGTTGAACAAGCGACAGAGTTGTTGTTACTAATTTGACAAAGGCTGAAAACAGCGCAAGATAGACAGAAAAATTACGCTGATAATCGCCGCCGAAACTTAGAATTTTCTGTGGGAGACAAAGTCTTTTTGAAAGTGGCACCGTGGAAAGGAGTTCTTCGGTTTCAACAGCGAGGCAAATTGGCACCAAGGTTCATTGGACCTTACAGCATTATAGCAAGAGTGGGACCAGTGGCATACCGGTTGGATTTACCACCGGAATTGGAGAAAATCCACAATGTCTTCCATGTATCTTTGCTACGGAAGTACATGCCAGATCCGTCCCATGTGTTGACGTCACCACCAATCGAAATTGCCAACGACTTGTCATACAAGACGCAGCCTGTTGCAATTGTAGACAGAGCGGTAAAATAGTTACGGAATCGCACAGTGCCAATGGTATCCGTATTGTGGCGTAGCGATGTCATGGAGGAACGGACATGGGAAACTGAACAGATGATGAGGCGGCAGTATCCACAGTTATTCAATGACCATGGTAAGTAAATTTTGTGGACGAAATTTCTATAAGGAGGGCAGGATGTGAGATCCCGTCCATTGTAGTGCTAGTTAGTGGCAGCGTCAACGGTAGCATTAGTGCCAGCGGCAACGCACCGATGCTAAACTGTTGGTTTGAGAACACAGCCGTAGGAAGCCGTTAAGGAACCTATAGTGAATCTGAGAGTGTTTACGTATGAGTGTGAGTGAGATAGGTTAGACGATCAAGGTTGAGTCAGTGGAAAACAAACCAGGTTGATTTTGGTCCGTTTTGGGGCATCGCGGGCCGTTTGGGCCAAATACGAGCCCATTGGGCTCATTTGTGACGAAACGGGCTGTCGATTGGCCAGTCCAGCATTGTTGAACTTTTGAGCCAAAACCTATCAGCCCTTGGGCCTGAAACCCATCAGCCTAAGTTCACTACATCCTTTACCCATCAGCCCAAGTTTACACTTCACCCTTTAAACATTCCTCTTGCATAAGTGACCAGCAGAATACACACACACCACCAGCCCTAACTCGTTTTTCTCCTTCCTTCACCCTTCCAACCTACCAAAATCCACACTTTGCTCCATTTGACCCCAAAAACTTGTGGGGGATTGTCCCAAAATACTTTCCCATCAATTTTCTACACTTTTCCACTGTTAGTTTGATGTCTAAGGCCTGATTTTGAGGTGTTCTTCATTCTGGACGAAAATTCCAGAGTTGTTGGTAAGTGCTTAATCTTTGGTTTTCTTTTGGATTGGTTGGTTTATTCAGGTTGCTAGTGATGTGATTGAGTGTTTTTGATGGATGGAAATGCATGGAAACAACCTTTGATTCTTGTATGAATTTCGGATGAACAGTATCAGGGGGTTGTTTCTTCATGTTCTTGATCATGTTGGTGTTGTTATTCATGTTAATTGAGTGGTTGTGGTTAGTACTGATAGGAAGTGTGTTGATTATATGCGGAAGTGATGTTGGGCTGGTAATGAGAGTATCTGAAGTACTGTGATTTGGTTGTTTAGATTGGATATGATTTGAGTGTTTAAATTGGATAGGGGAATGTAGATGTGTGTGCAGCGTGAGAGGGTCCATAGGATTGCTTTCAATTATTTTGCATTTTTGATTCCTGGATTGGTTATGCTTAGTATGGCTGTATTGTTTGTGCTTGTTTAGGAGGTATTGGATCAATCAGTAGAGGCAAGGATATCGTTGGCGAACCATCGACGCAACGAGAGGTGGGAGTTTATGTTTCATTTGCATATGCGTAACGTTTTGTTTTCAGAATTCATATATGATCTAATGTTTTGGTTTGAATGGAGGCATGACTTGAATTGTGTTTAACAATTGTGTTCAAATGATAGTTTTCTGGCCATGTTTAAATGCTGGATATTCAAAAGCTGAAACATGCTGATTTGTTTGGTGTACATGAAATTTCATACGGGTTTTGCAACCTTCCATACGATATGATTTTTCGGCTTCTTAGACATTTTTTCTATTGTGGCTGAATACTTCGAATATTATTTTGAGATGTTTGGCACCTGATTCTAAGACGGCAATGTTTAAATGCATCCATGGAATATCTTATGAATTTTTACTTTTAATGACCCATACTGGAAAAATTCGTTTTTGGTCACTGTACCGATTGGAGTTGACGGTTAATGCTTGATCAAGTTAGGTAAGTATATGGAGTCCTATAGAGAGGACAGTTGCTTACCTTGGAGAGGTATGGGTGGTGCTGTGTATGTATATTGAGTGCTATGTGCACGATGAAAGGAAAGGCCTTATAAATGCTTCATATATATCTTACGACGTTATATACGTGTGCAAAATTGAATGTGATAGATTGTGTTTTCTCCATTCAATTTTGGGACAATGCTGATGGTGGGGTTTTGTTTAGATATATGCTGGAACTGAAAACCATCAGTAGGCTTTTAGGTAACCCTTTAGCGGGGGTTACATGAAAGTGGTTTGTGTCCACCCCGTTATGTTTTGGACATAGTAGCCAAGTATCAAAACTGTTTTTACCTCCTTTTGCATTTTGGTGTGTGCACTTATAATGGCTACATTGAAGAGTATGGATTGAACTGGTTTGAATAAATGTTTGATACTATGCTTTGGTTTTGTCTCCATTCCACCGTTTATGCTTATGACGCGGTAACTTCCACTGAGGTCTTTGATCTCACCCCCTCCCTTTTTGTTTCAGGACTAAGGTGTGAGAGCTAGCTGTTCAACTTTGAGATTACTATCCCGGTATTGGTCGTAGGGCTGGACAAATGCACATGCACGTTTTGGACTCAGCATCTTTCACATCTTCTTGTATATTTATATACTTGTGTCGTTTGCTGGTGCATATTGTCACGGGACTAGAGTTTTGCGGAATAGAAACTCTTCGTGCGGCCTTAGACTATCGCTCTTGCAATAGACTAAGTAAGCCTTCCTCACAAAGCTAGCTAGAATGCTAAGTTTAGAACACAACTGAAAAGAGAGAGACACAAGAGAATGGAGAGAAAACACTAAACTCTCAATATTGCAAGTATTGCTGGATGATTACAAATGAGGGGAGGCACCCCTTATATAGCCTTTACAACTCCCCAATGAATGGTGGAGATTAAGCCGTATGATCTAACAGTTATATACAAAAGTAGAAAGCACAAACACGGATCCCAAGTAGGGAATATATTCCCTCTCTTAGTGGGGAACATAGTGGGGAACATAATGGGGAAAGATTCCCTCATTGATTAATGTGATCCTCGATTTGGGAGTCGGGTCCCGCACGAAGCCGAATGACTCGTAGTCTGATATCATGAATGACATGTAGTCTGATATTCGGTCGTGACAATATGTGTACAACACATGCTTGCATATTCTGATGTTTTGATATATACAAAGTAGTGTTGTTGTGAATTTCTGGGAATCTGTGAGTGTGGACTCACGGTGTTGTATGTTTGAGGTCGTATGGCTCATTGTATGTGATCTGATATTTCTGCTGCAGGTGTTTGCTACTCCGTTGTTTGTAAATTGTGCTGAGTACCAATTGATGCATGCCATGTTTTAAACAAAAAGATTTAAATGTTGAGTATTTCTACAAATTCAGATGTTGTGTTTTTCGGATAAGCCTTGTGTAGTTCCGCTTGGTCCACCAGTTGGGACAATCGGAGCTGCACGGCGGTGAGGCTTCCGATTACCGGGAACGGGTCCTCACAAGGTTGGTAGCGGAGCATGGTTATTTTGTGTGTACTGCGTGCAAACTGATATTTTGAAAAGTGCATCACACTCACGGCACCTGCATTGTCCAGCATAGAATGTGTCTAGTTGTTTTGGTTTCTTTTAGGCTTATACATATGGCTGCGTGTTCTCTGATTTTAGATGGCACCTAAAAAGAAAGTGGGGCTTATACATATGGATTATACATACACAGCACCACCCATACCTCTCCAAGGTAAGCAACTGTCCTCTCTATAGGACTCCATATACTTACCTAACTTGATCAAGCATTAACCGTCAACTCCAATCGGTACAGTGACCAAAAACGAATTTTTCCAGTATGGGTCATTAAAAGTAAAAATTCATAAGATATTCCATGGATGCATTTAAACATTGCCGTCTTAGAATCAGGTGCCAAACATCTCAAAATAATATTCGAAGTATTCAGCCACAATAGAAAAAATGTCTAAGAAGCCGAAAAATCATATCGTATGGAAGGTTGCAAAACCCGTATGAAATTTCATGTACACCAAACAAATCAGCATGTTTCAGCTTTTGAATATCCAGCATTTAAACATGGCCAGAAAACTATCATTTGAACACAATTGTTAAACACAATTCAAGTCATGCCTCCATTCAAACCAAAACATTAGATCATATATGAATTCTGAAAACAAAACGTTACGCATATGCAAATGAAACATAAACTCCCACCTCTCGTTGCGTCGATGGTTCGCCAACGATATCCTTGCCTCTACTGATTGATCCAATACCTCCTAAACAAGCACAAACCATACAGCCATACTAAGCATAACCAATCCAGGAATCAAAAATGCAAAATAATTGAAAGCAATCCTATGGACCCTCTCACGCTGCACACACATCTACATTCCCCTATCCAATTTAAACACTCAAATCATATCCAATCTAAACAACCAAATCACAGTACTTCAGATACTCTCATTACCAGCCCAACATCACTTCCGCATATAATCAACACACTTCCTATCAGTACTAACCACAACCACTCAATTAACATGAATAACCACACCAACATGATCAAGAACATGAAGAAACAACCCCCTGATACTGTTCATCCGAAATTCATACAAGAATCAAAGGTTGTTTCCATGCATTTCCATCCATCAAAAACACTCAATCACATCACTAGCAACCTGAATAAACCAACCAATCCAAAAGAAAACCAAAGATTAAGCACTTACCAACAACTCTGGAATTTTCGTCCAGAATGAAGAACACCTCAAAATCAGGCCTTAGACATCAAACTAACAGTGGAAAAGTGTAGAAAATTGATGGGAAAGTATTTTGGGACAATCCCCCACAAGTTTTTGGGGTCAAATGGAGCAAAGTGTGGATTTTGGTAGGTTGGAAGGGTGAAGGAAGGAGAAAAACGAGTTAGGGCTGGTGGTGTGTGTGTATTCTGCTGGTCACTTATGTAAGAGGAATGTTTAAAGGGTGAAGTGTAAACTTGGGCTGATGGGTAAAGGATGTAGTGAACTTAGGCTGATGGGTTTCAGGCCCAAGGGCTGATAGGTTTTGGCTCAAAAGTTCAACAATGCTGGACTGGCCAATCGACAGCCCGTTTCGTCACAAATGAGCCCAATGGGCTCGTATTTGGCCCAAACGGCCCGCGATGCCCCAAAACGGACCAAAATCAACCTGGTTTGTTTTCCACTGACTCAACTTCGATCGTCTAACATATCTCACTCACACTCATACGTAAACACTCTCAGATTCACTATAGGTTCCTTAACGGCTTCCTACGGCTGTGTTCTCAAACCAACAGTTTAGCATCGGTGCGTTGCCGCTGGCACTAACGCTACCGTTGACGCTGCCACTAACTAGCACTACAATGGACGGGATCTCACAAAAACTAACTTGACTTCTAAAAGGATAATTTTCTATTTGGACATCGGGTAATGAACGTCTACTATAGTAATGAGGTATCTTTGGGTTTGTGTAGTTTTAATTTTTTATTTTTCTTGAAACTATTCGTCTAATTATTTAATTTCATTATCAGATTCTTTAGTTTCAGATATAGTAGCTATTTGTTTATCTTTTCCTAATTTTAATTTCTGTAATTGTTGAGTTATCTTATTTAATAATTGTTTATTATCATCTAGTTTTATTCCTGGAAAATAATATGGTTCAAATAATGGTCTTTCTAATCTTTTTTCATTTTTAGGTTCTATCTTTGCTATAGCAGTGGTTTCTTGGTTGGCTTCTAGTATTTCTAATTGTTGAGCTATGATATGTAACATTTGATTAGTATAATTATTTTGTGATTTAAATTGATTAATATCTAAATTGCTATCTATTAATTTTAGTGGGCTAGCCAATATTTCATGGTTTTTCCAATTTAAATTTATTTCTTCTAAAGGTGGATATACTAAACTAATTTTTAATTTATTGGCAGTAGTAGTCCATATTTTTTTACTACTCCTAGTTTCTTTTATACTATCAGATGATATTCTCTTTTTATTATGTTTAAACCAAATATAAAAACTGACATGAGATTTAAGTTGTTTAAGATCAGAAAGATAATATTCTCATATTTCCCCCCTCATTTTATCATTGTAATCGAGAAAATATTGACTTCGTAATTCATTGTAATAACTATCATTGAATTTATTATATAATAATTTTTCATCTAGTGTAAAACTATCAAGTACTAATAATTGTTTTTTGTAGGGTTCTGATGGTCTTGCTATGTCACTAGTGGTTGGTGACATTAGATTTGATGGTGACTTATTATCAATAATTGAAGATACTCTGTTGGTGGTGGGGTGATAATACGGTTGAGGGACTATGTTTTCCCATTCAACTCCTCTAAGAAAGCTATGTCTCTGTAATGGAGTTTGATAGGATATATCACTGGTAGATTTCCTGCTAGGTGTTGGTGTTCTAATGGTTTCTCTTATAAAGTTTATTCGAGCTTTAAATAATAATTCTGCCTTCCTGTTACTGACTCTATTATTTCTATTGGCTGTGTTCTTGGTCTAATTCGTGTGGGTGGAATGACATTAGGTATTTCCCAACTATCGGAAAAACTAACTTGGTTCCATTTTAATAACCTAGGTACTTGTATATTCATCTTATCATAGTTAGCTTCTATTAATATAGTATTATTCTTGGCTGATTATTTCTTAGCCTTAGGACTAAGATTAGAACTCATAATCTTATAATGGACTCTATAAATGATAACTGCATTTTTTTATGTTTCCATCATTGTTATAGGTATCTTTAAGTTTAATGTTAATGTTTTCGTAATATTCTCATCATATAGATCTACCGAGAAATTCGGGTAACAATTAAAATATACTAGACCATTTGCTAAGTTTGATTCACATACTGCTAATATTGAATCTGAAAAAGACGTGAATATGGCATCTCTAAGACACATTAAGATCTGACTATCTAATCCTAATCTATGTAAAGGTTTAATGACTACTTGAACTAATCCTATATGAAGGAATTTATATCGTCCTTTAAATCTATTGATTTTTATTCTATCTAATAACTCTAATTGTTCAACATGAGAATTTACTGGTAATGAATATTTTGTCGTTTCTATTATATAATCATGAGTAAACAGATTTCCAAATCATACTTCATAAATCTTATAATTGGATATCTTTTGTATAGACCAATTATTTAATCTCTGTTCTATTTGAGCTATATGAAGTTCTCTACTATTGTTTTCTTCTAACAAATTCTCATTAATAAACATACTCGTATTATTAGACATATTTCTTAACAATCTATCCATAACATCAGTTCAAGATCATAGATTAATATCAGAGACAACTTAAACAAGGAATTAACAACTTACCTTCTTCTTCGATGAATATCGGGACCACCTTGGCTGACCAACGGATTTATGCTCGATTAACTCCATATGCTACCTGGACCACCTTTCCTGGCTGACCAACACTATTCATCGATGAATTAAATATGATGTTTTGTTCCTTCGCCTAACTTGGCTCCCATATTTCCCCCCTCATTTTCTCATTGTAATCGAGAAAATATTGAGTTCGTAATTCACTGTAATAACTATCATTGAATTCATTATATAGTAATTCTTCATCTAGTGTAAAACTATCAAGTACTAATAATTATTTTTTGTAGGGTTCTGATGGTCTTGCCATGGGTGTTATTCCCATTCTGATAATAGAATAACCTTTTGAATTTTTATCTTCAAAAAGACTATCTATTGTAAGTCCTGCTGATCCATGGTATGGTTTAACAATACTTAGTCGGTTTGTACTAATATCTTTTCGTAATATTCTCGGATTTTTAACTGATGGTCTAGATGGTAATGGAAATTCTTGGGAAATAATTGAGTGACTAGTGTTAGAATAACAAGAATTAGACTTATACTAACAATAATAATAACAACAATAACAACAATAACAACAATAACAACAATAACAACAATAACAATAATAACAATAATAAGAATAAGAATAAGAATACGAATAATAATAATAATAATAATAATAATAATAACAACAATAACAATATCAATGACAATAACAGTAACAATAACAACAACAACAACAATAATAACAACAACAACAACAACAACAACAACAACAATAACAACAACAACAACAACAACAACAACAACAACAACAACAACAATAAAAATAATAATAACAATAACAATAATAATAATAATAATAATAATAATAACAATAACAATAACAAAACTAGGAGTAGTAAAAAGATATGGACCATAACTGCAAATAAATGAAAGATTAGTTCAGTATATCCACCTCTAGAAGAAATAAAATTAAATTAGAAAAAATCATGAAATATTGTCTAGCCCACTAAAACTAATAGATAGCAATTCAGATATCAATTAGCTTAAATCACAAAAAAATTATGCAAATCAAATGTCATACATCATAGCACAACAATTAGAAATACTAGAAGCAAATCACAAAAATATTATAACAAGAAAAATAGAAACTAAAAGTAAAAAAAGATTAGAAAAACCATTATTCGAACCACATTACTTCTCATGAATAAAATTAGATAATAATAAACAATTATTAGATAAGATAACTCAACAATTACAAAAATTAGAATTAGAAAATGAAAAATAAATAGCTGTTATATCTTAAACGGAAGAATCTGATTATGAAATTAAAGAATTAGAAGAACAGTTTCAAGAAAAATTAGAGATTAATAAAATTAAAAATCAAAGCTACACAAAACCAAAGATACCTCACTATTATAATAAACCTTCACTACCAGACGTCCAAACAGAAGAGTACCTTTTTAGAAGTCAAGTTAGTTATGATGGTAAAAGCTTTTATGATTGAAACGTAGATAGTAAATCAGAACATGGAATATTAAATATGTTAAATGAGATGTGTATGGCTGCTTCGGCCTATAAGACCCATGGAAATTTAGAATAAAGTGCAGCACAAGCCTTAATATCAGGATTCACTAGACAATTGAAAGGATGGTGGGACAACTACCTAACCTCACATGAGTGAACCACTATTTTAACATCAATTAAGATAGAGACTATAGAAGGACAAGCTATTACTCAGGAAGATTGCATTGTCAGTTTAATATATGCTATACCAAAATATTTTATAGGAAATCCTCAACAATTTAAAGATAAAGCCTCGGAGTTATTATCAAATTCGTATAAAGATATGTTATGAACCAAAGTTATGATTAGAGAAGTTTTTCAGCAATAATTTTGGAAAGAAAGGTTTACAGCAGGATTACCTAGGTTATTTAAAGAAAAGGTAAGAAATAGGATTAAGAAAAAGTGTGGAGGATTAATTCCAAATGATAAAATTACTTACGGAGATATAATAGCTGAGATTAATGAAGAAGGATTAGCTTTATGTACCAATTATAAGTTAAAAGCTAAATTAAAATAGGTTAGAATACACAGTAGAAAGGAATTAAGATCCTTCTGTGAACAATATGGGTATAAAAAAAAAATAGCACCATCAACTCATTACAAAAGGAAGATAAAGAAATTTAAAGGTTATAAAAGAGAAAGGACCACATATAGAGAGACAAAACACTCTACAAAACTTTAGAAAAAAAAATCCACAAAACTTTAAAAAGAAAAAGTTTGAAAGAAAAGGACCTGTCTGTTACAAGTGTAACAAACCAGGTCACTATAAAAAAGACTGTCCACTAGTTAAAAGGATAACGAATTAGACATAAACAATAAAGAAAAGGAAGAACTTTTAGAGATGCTAAACACATCAGATGAAAGTAACCATACTCAACCACTAGAAGAGTTAGATAGTAGCATAGAATTAGAGTTCGATGTGTGCAAATGTATAGGACCTTGCTCTTGTTATAGTATAAATATGTTAACATCAGAAAAAGAATTAATTGTAGATCTGATTATAAAAATAAAAAATCTTAAAGAACAGAATAAATATTTATTAGAATTCAAAAATAAATTAATAGGTGGAAATAAAAACAATCAATTCCAAGGAACAAAATATTATCACCTAAATGAAATAGTATATAGAAAAGAAAAATCAAAAGAAGACATCTCAGTAGAAGACATATCCCAAGAAATTAGAATAGTAAAATAAGAAATTAGAACATTAAAAGAAAAAAATGAAGAATTAAAATATAGACGAACGAAATTAGAAGATATAAAAGAAGATCAACCCGAATCAAGCAACAGTAACTTTGTATCAGCCTTATCAAAAATAGAGGATCAAAAATGGTATACATATGTTATCATAATAATAAAAGATTTTAAAATAAACGTAAAAATCTTATTAGATTCAAGAGCGGATCAAAATTGTATACAGGAAGGAATAATTCCTTTGAAATATTTTGAGAAAACCAAGGAAAAATTACACACAGCTAGTCATCAGAGAATGCAAATAAAATATAAAATTTCAGTCGCCTATATTTGTAATAATGCTATATGTTTTAAGAATTCCTTTTTGTTAGTAAAAGATTTAGCCCAGCAGGTTATATTAGGTATGTGAGACCCTGTCCTTTTGAGAGTCTAGTCAGCACTTGGATTCAGTCAGATTTTTCTGATTGGTTGGTTTGAGTGAGTTGACCATTAGAGTTGACATTTTGACCAAGTGACCTGGACATAGTCATAGAGCTTAGGTGTCGGGTTTAGGATGTCTAGAACGTCATGTTATTGGTAGTGTGTCGATAATTTGTGCGTCGTGTCATTTTGAAGTTTTAGTGTGTAATAGAATAGTTAGTCGATTGGTGTGTTGTTCGAGACTTGAGTCCAGTGGACATACCAATTTCTACTCCTTTGACCCGCATATGAGTTTTGGAGGCCCGTTTTGAGTGGTCAGAGGTCTTTGGGCCGACTTATCTTTGGTCTGACTTATCTTTGGTGGGCCTGATTTTTTGTTTCTCGAGCCCAATTACGTTTTAAATACCTAAATTCCATATTTTGAGTTTTTAAATTTTGTTTTGGCCCACTTGGGACACATGTGAGTCATTTTATAATTATTTCAGATTTTGTGAATTTTTTTTTTAAAAAAAATCAAAAGTAAAAAAAAGTCACAATTTCAGAAATGCTCTTACTTTTCCCCCTTTTCTGCACTTGAGTGGGCAGAAATCCAAAGAACTCTCCTCACCTTTTCCCCTTTCTTTTCCCTCGGCTGGGAACATCACCAAAGCCCTCAAAGCCTCAAAATTCTTTTTTCCTTCAAATTGTTGCGTGGGTGTTGTCCCAAAACGTAAACCCAACCCCTCTCTCCATATTTCCTCAAGTATGGTGTTGATTTATTGTGATTTTACCTAAATTTGGGTATTTTTAGTAAAATTCAGATTTTGGTGGTAAATGCTTAAATTCTTTCTTTTCCTATGCGATTTTTAATTATTTTAACATACTTAGATGTTTTTTGTGATGAACTGATGTTTTAGATTGCATGAAAACAATAATTAATCCATGGTTGATCATTTAGAGTTTTCGATGGTAATTTTGGTAATTTCGGAAAATTTATGTTTTTGTGGAATTGGATGAAATTAGTTAATTCAATTACTTGAGTTAGGTTGTTTTTGTGTTGTAGAGAAGGTTTGTGGATCGAGGAAACCAATTTCGATGTTGTTTGAGCTTGGAATTGAAATTTGAGCTTAGGAAGGCTTGGGTGAGTGAAGAGGTTGGTTGTTCCTCTTAAGGGATTGAGTGGTTTTTGTTTCTAGAGATTGTATTGAGTGAATTGAGACTTAGAGTGAGTGTTTAGGGGGTCTCTTAGGTTGTTTTTCATTCTGGTTATTTTCGAGTATATTATTTTTGATTTTGTTCTTAATGTGGTTTTGTGTGAATGGTTGTTTAGAAGGTGCTTCGGTGGCCAATAAGGGAAAGGGTTTAGCCTTTGGGTTGTCGGCGCGTCAAGAGGTGGGAGACTATGTTTCATTTAAATGCACGGAATTATTTTATTTTATTAATTAAAATTGGATAAATGCTTGTTTTTGAATTGAGACAATATGTACATTGATGAATGACTTGGCATGCTCCGTTCATTATGTGTGAGGCATATTTATAATGCATAAAATATTTATTATGGACCTATATGCAAGCTTGAGATGTGACTAAAATGCATTGCGATAATAACTATATATATTGATTTCTTGAGTTGTAGGGGCTCTTAGGGAGCTTTTGAGTTGATTTTGAGTTCACTATATTTTATTTAAATTATAACATGATTTGGAATTTATTCTACATGTTTTTAAAGAATACATATACATATAATTTCTAGGCATGACTTGGAATTTACGAACTGTGCTTGGTCAATGCAAAGGTAAGTGGATGAGTATCCTTAGATAGAAGGATAGTCCCTTGCCTAGGAGTATGGATGGATTATGTATGCCTTGTGTGAGTATATGATACGATAGGCTACATATGCCTTCGGGTTTTTTGAGTTGTGTGTGAGTTGGGAATCATGTGATAGTTGATTTCTCCACTTTTTCCGAGGACGACACTGGTGGTAGAGGACTTATTCTTATTTTGAAAATGTGTATTAAACTAACCACCAGTGGGTTTTCGATGTTTTTTTGGCCCGGGTTATCAGTGAAGTGATGTTAGAGGTCCAGGCAGATAGTTTTTAGGCGTAGTAGCCCACGAGAATGAGATTTTGGATTTGTATACTAGTTGGTTATAGACCTGAGATACACGAATATATTATCAAACTCATGCATATGTATTTGATCATATTTACATGTGAGGTTGTTTGCACGATTAGCATCATGGTCTTACTGTGATTTTATTATAAAATAGTTATACTTGTTTTCATATATGCCTCTATTCCACCGGAATTGTTTATGATGCTGTGATTCTCACTGAGGTCCTCGAGATCTCACCCCCGATTATTGCTGTCTTTTTCAGGACTAGGTCGAGAACTTGTGTAGCTGACTTCCTCTTAAGGTCGAGGTTTCTAGCTTGTTATAGGGCTGGACTACTGCATATGAAACGTTTGAAAACTCAACATTTTCTTTTGTATTTTGGATTTTGTTATGCTTGCTTATCTTTATTTGTATTCGTGCTCATTGACATTGAACCCCATATAGACAAAGCACCCCATATAACTTTAGAAAAAGAAACTCACAAAACTTTAAAAAGAAAAAGTTTGAAAGAAAAGGACCTGTCTATTACAAGTGTAATAAACCAGGTCACTATAAAAAAGACTGTCCACTAGTTAAATGGATAAATGAATTAGACAAACAATAAAGAAAAGGAAGAACTTTTAGAGATGCTAAATACCTCAGATGATGATAGCGATAATATTCAACCAATAGAAGAATCAGATAGTGACATTAAGTTAGAATCTGATGTCTTCGAATGCATAAAACCTTGTCCCTGTTATAGCATAAATATGTTAGCATCAGAAAAAGATTAAGTTATAGACTTAATTACAAAAATAGAAAATTTTGAAGAAAAGAAAAAATATTTATTAGAATTCAAAATAAATTAATACATGAGAATGAAAGTAACTAGTTCCAATGAACAAAATGTTATAATCTAAATAAAATAATATATAAAAAGAAAAATTGAAAGAAGACATCTCAGTAGAAGACTTAGCCTAAGAAATAAGAATAGTAAAACAAAAGATTAGAGAAGTTGAAGAGAAGTTTGAACAAAAGGTATGTGCAACTATACCTAACGTCTTTTAGAATAGAAAGCAACACATAGTAAAATTACCATATGACAAAGACTTTAAAGAAAAAACTCTACCCATTAGGGCCAGACCTATTCAAATGAATAAAGAATTATTAGAATATTATAAAAAAGAAATTACTGAATTATTAGATAAAAAATTAATACGACCTAGTATTTTATGTACAAAATCAGGCTGAAATAGAAAGAGGAGCCCTTTGACTAGTAATTAATTACAAATCTTTAAATTAAGTATTACAATAAATTAGGTACTCTTTACCAAACAAAAGAGATTTAATTAAAAGATTATCAAACGCTAAAATATTCTCTAAGTTTGATATGCAATCAAGATATTGACAAATTCAAATAGATAAAAAGAACAAGTATAAAACAATTTTTATTGTACCTTTTGGGCATTACGAATGGAATGTAATACTATTTGGGTTAAAAAATACACCATCAGAATTTCAAAATATTATGAATGATATATTAACTCCTTATACAAAATTTATTATAGTATATATTGATAATGTGTTAGTATTCTAAAAAAGTATAATTGAACATTTTTGACATTTAAACAAAATGTTAAACATAGTCAAGCAAAATGGTTTAGTATTATCAGCCCCAAAAATAAAATTATTCCAAACAAAAATTAGATTTTTAGGTTTTGAAATACATCAAGGTATTTATACCCCAATCAGTAGAAGTTTAGAATTTACAGCAAAATTTTCAAATGAGATAAAAGACAAAAATCAGCTATAGAGACTTTAGGGTGTCTCAATTTTCAAATGACATCATACTCATTATAGTTGCATCCTTCTATTCCTATGATATCATCTAGAGTCATGTGATTGTCTACTTCTGTTGATAAATTTAACCTTATTTCTCTAATTAATCTTTTTATCTGATTGATATTAGTGAAATCTATTAATAAAAATTTCTCTATAAATTTTTGAATAAATCGAGAAGTCATACCTGGGTGTCTTGAAAACCTCCTCTGGTTAAGAACTCTCTGGATAGAAAGTCTGGTAGATTGTTGTCGGTTCCTTTCTTGCCACCTAACAAAGATTTGTTTTGATACCAATTTCTTAACATCTTTTTCCAATATATATTTGACTGATTTACAGTCCACTCTTAATAAAAAAAATTATTAAATAAGTCATCCAGATTCCTTAGTGATAGCTAACTAGTTGTTCTTTTTCTTCTAGTTTTTGCTTCAAGATTCCTCCATATCCTTTATCTTAGGCGTCTGTTTCTACTATTAAATAGGCATCATTATTGGGTATTCCTAGACAATGTAAAGACTTTATCTTTTGCTTTATTTCTTTTATCAGTGTTGTCAATTCTTCTGTCTATGGACCAGTTTTTTTCTTAATCTTTTATATAAAGGGAGACACGTAATTCTTAGGTTCGGTACAAAGTCTGCTATATAATTGAGACATCCTAGAAATCTTTGTAGCTGATTTTTGTCTTTTATCTCATCTGGGAACTTTGCTGTAAATTCTAAACTTCTAGTAATTGGGATATAAATTCCCTGATATATTTTAACTCCTAAAAAATCTAATCTTTGTTTAAAATAATTTCATTATTGGGACTGATAATATGTGAGATCCCTTCTATTGTGGTGTCGGTCAGTTGCAGCGCCAACGGTAGCGTTAGTGACACCGGCTGTGTGCCGATGCTAAACTGTTGGTTTGTGAACACAGCTGTAGGAAGCCTTTAAGGAACCCATAGTGAATCTTAGAGTGTTTACGTATGAGTGTGAGTAAGATAGGATAGACGATCGAGGTTGAGTCAGTGGAAAACAAACCAGGTTGCTTTTGGTCCATTTTTAGCGACCACGAGCCGTTTGGGCTTGTTTGTGTGAAACGGGCCGTCGATGGCACGGTCCAGTCTTGTTGAATTTTTGGGCTTGAAGCCCATCAGCCCTTGGGCCTGAAGCCCATCAGCCCACAAGCCCACAAGCCCACATTTCATCCTTTAAATACTTCTCCTTCAAAAATAACCAACACATTCCAACCCTAACTCGTTTTTCTCCTTCCTTCACCCTTCCAACCTACCAAAATCCAACCCTTGCTCAAATTGATCCCAACAACTTGTGGGGGATTCTCCCAAAACACTTTCCCATCAATTTTCTACACTTTTTCACTGTTAGTTTGATGTCTAAGACCTGATTTTGAGGTGTTCTTCATTCTGGACGAAAATTCCAGAGTTGTTGGTAAGTGCTTAATCTTTGGTTTTCTTTTGGATTGGTTGGTTTATAAAGGTTGCTAGTGATGTGATTGAGTGTTTTTGATGGATGGAAATACATGGAAACAACCTCTGATTCTTGTATGAATCTCGGATGAACAGTATCAGGGGTTAGTTTCTTCATGTTCTTGATCATGTTGGTGTGGTTATGCATGTGAATTGAGTGGTTGTGGTCAAATGAGGGTATCTGAAGTACTGTGATTTGGTTGTTTAGATTGGATATGAATTGGTTGTTTAGATTGGATATGAATTGGTTGTTTAGATTGGATATGAATTGGTTGTTTAGATTGGATATGATTTGAGTGTTGAGATTGGATAGGGGAATGTAGATGTGTGTGCAGCGTGAGAGGGTCCATAGGATTGCTTTCAATTATTTTGCATTTTTGATTCCTGGATTGGTTATGCTTAGTATGGCTGTATGGTTTGTGCTTGTTTAGGAGGTACTGGATCGATCAGTAGAGGCAAGGATATCGTTGGCGAACCATCGACGCAACGAGAGGTGGGAGTTTATGTTTCATTTGCATATGCGTAACGTTTTGTTTTCAGAATTCATATATGATCTAATTTTTTGGTTTGAATGGAGGCATGACTTGAATTGTGTTTAACAATTGTGTTCAAATGATAGTTTTCTGGCCATGTTTAAATGCTGGATATTCAAAAGCTGAAACATGCTGATTTGTTTGGTGTACATGAAATTTCATATGGGTTTTGCAACCTTCCATACGATATGATTTTTCGGCTTCTTAGACATTTTTTCTATTGTGGCTGAATACTTCGAATATTATTTTGAGATGTTTGGCACCTGATTCTAAGACGGCAATGTTTAAATGCATGCATGGAATATCTTATGAATTTTTAGTTTTAATGACCCATACTGGATAAATTCGTTTTTGGTCACTATACCGATTGGAGTTGACGGTTAATGCTTGATCAAGTTAGGTAAGTATATAGAGTCCTATAGAGAGGACAGTTGCTTACCTTGGAGAGGTATGGGTGGCTATGTGATTGAGTGCTGTGTGCACTATGAAGGGAAAGGCTTGATACATGCTTCATATATATCTTACGACGTTATATACGTGTGCAAAATTGAATGTGACAGATTGTGTTTTCTCTATTCAATTTTGGGACAATGCTGATGGTGGGGTTTTATTTATAGATATATGCGACAAATGAAAACCATCAGTAGGCTTTTATGTAGCCCTTTAGCGGGGGTTACGTGGAAGTGGTTTGTGTCCACCCCATTATGTTGGGCATAGTAGCAAGTATCAAAACTGTTTTTACTTCCTTTTGCATTTTGGTGTGTGCACGTATGATGGCTACATTGAAGAGTATGGATTGTAATGGTTTGAATAAATGTTTGATACTATGTTTTGGTTTTGTCTTCATTCCACCGTTTATGCTTATGACGCGGTAACTTCCACTGAGGTCTTTGATCTCACCCCCTCCCTTTTTGTTTCAGGACTAAGGTGTGAGAGCTAGCTGTTCAACTTTGAGGTTACTATCCCGGTATTGGTCGTAGGGCTGGACAAATGCACATGCACGTTTTGGACTCAGCATCTTTCACATCTTCTTGTATATTGAAATACTTGTGTCGTTTGCTGGTGCATATGTGTACAACACATGCTTGCATATTCTGATGTTTTGATATATACAAAGTAGTGTTGTTGTGAATTTCTGGGAATCTGTGAGTGTGGACTCACGGTGTTGTATGTTTGAGGCCGTATGGCCCATTGTGTGTGATCTGATATTTCCGCTGCAGGTGTTTGCTACTCCGTTGTTTGTAAATTGTGCTGAGTACCAATTGATGCATGCCATGTTTTAAACAAAAAGATTTAAATGTTGAGTATTTCTACAAATTCAGATGTTGTGTTTTTCGGATAAGCCTTGTGTAGCTCCGCTTGGTCCACCAGTTGGGACAATCGGAGCTGCACGGCGGTGAGGCTCCCGATTACCGGGAACGGGTCCTCACATAATACCAAACCATTTTGTCTGGTTATATTTAGCATTTTATTTAAATGATTAAAATATTATGTTATGCTCTTTGAAAATACTAATACATCGTCAATGTATACTATAATGAATTTTGTGTAGGGATTTAGTATACCATTCATAATATTTTGAAATTTTGATGGTGCATTCTTTAAGCTAATTGACATCACATTCTATTCGTAATGCCCAAAAGGTACAGTTAAGTCTATCTTATACTTATCCTTTTCTTCTATTTGAATTAGCCAATATCTTGATTTCATATCAAATTAGAGAATATGTTTGCTTTTAATAATATTTTAGTTATATCATTTTTATTTGGTAAAGGATATCTAATCCATTGTAACACTTTATTTAATGATTTATAATTAATTACTAATCGCGGAGCTCTTCTTTCTATTTTAACCTGATTTTGTACATAAAAATCTACACATGACCATGGTGATTTGCTGGGTTGTATTAATCTTTTATCCTATAATTCCTTATTTATTTGAATAGGTCTAACTCTAGTGGGTATATTTTTCTCACTAAAGTCTTTTTCATATGGTAATTTTACTATGTGTTATTTCTATTCCAAAAGGCATTAGGGATGGTTGCACATACTTCCTGTTCAAACTTCTTTTCAATTTCCCAAATCCTCTATCTTACTTTATCTGTACTCAATTCTTGTCTAATTTTCTGATAGTCTATTTCTTGATTTAATGAATGGACACATTTTTTCTTTTGAATTATCATAATTTCTCTTATTCCTATACTTTTGATTCTATTTAGATTTTTTTCTCTAATGGTGTTGATAAATTTAAAAACTAATTCTTTACCATAAATATTGGTAATGATTCCTCAATGGTCAACTATAAAGCGATATATTTGAGTAAGAAAAGGGCTGCCTAATATAACTTGTTGAGCTAAATCTTTTACTAACAAGAAAGAATTCTTAAAACATATACTATTATTACAAATATAGGCATCTAAAATTTTATATTTTATTTGTAATCTCTGATGACTAGCAGTGTGTAATCTTTCTATGATTTTCTTGAAGTATTTTGAAGGAATTATCCCTTCTTGTATACAGTTCTGATCAGTTCTTGAATCTAATAAGACTTTTACTTTTATTTTCAAATATTTTATCACTATGGTAACATAGTGTATCATTTTTGGTATTCTATCTTTGATAAGGCTAACACAAAGTTATTAATACTGGATTCTAGTTGATCATTTTTTATGTCTTCTAACTTTGTCATTTTATATTTTAATTCTTTATTTTATTTTTTAATATTCTAATTTCCTATTTTACTATTCTGATTTCTTGAGTTAATTCTTCTATGGAGATGTTGTCTTTAAATTTTTATTTTTTATATATTATTTCATTCAAGTTACAGTACTTTGGACCTTGAAATTAATTACTTTCATTTCCATATATTAATTTGTTTTTAAATTCTAATAGATACCTTTTCTGTTCTTCAGGGTTTTCTATTTTTGTAATTAAATCTATAATTAATTTTTTTTTATGATATCATATTTATGGTACTCACTCACAGACATCGGATTCTTATTCAATACTACTATCTGATCCTTCTAATGGTTGAATGTTGTCGTTATCATCATTTGATGTATTTAGCATTTCTAAAAGTTCTTCTTTTTCTTTATTGTTTATGTCTAATTCATTTATCCTTTTAACTAATAGACATTCTTTTTTTGTAATGGCCTAGTTTATTACACCTGTAATAGATAGGTCTTTTGCTCTCAAATTTTTTCGTTTTGAAGTTCTATGAGCTACTTTTTCTAAAGTTTTGTACAGTACTTTGTTCGTATTTATTATATGGAGTTCTTTCTCTTTTATAACTTTTAAATTTCTTTATTCTCTTCTTGTGATGGGATGATGGGCTGATTATTTTTTTATAACTATATTGTTCGCAAAAAGATCCTAATTCTTTTCTGCTATGTATTATATCTTGTTTTAATTTAGCTTTCAACTCATAATCAATACATAATGCTAATCCTTCTTCATTAATTTCAGCTATTATGTCTCCATAAGTAATTTTATCATATGGAATTAATCCTCTGTATTTTTCTTAATTCTATTTCTTACTTTTTCTGCGAATAAACTAGGTAATCCTACTATAAATCTTTCTTTCTGGAATTGTTGCTGGCAATCTTCCCTAATCATAACTTTGGTTAAAAATATATCCTTATATCATTTAAAATCTTTTAAGTTTGGACAAGTTAAATTTGATAATAAGTCTAAAGCTTTATCTTTGAATTGCTGAGGATTCCCTATGAAGTGTTTTGATATAGCATAAATTAAACTAGCAATATATTCTTCTTGAGTAATAGCCTATCCTTCTATAGTTTCCATCTTAATTGATGTTAAAATAGTTCGTTCAGGAGATGTTAAATAATTGTCTCACCAATCTTTTAATTGTCTAATGAATCTTGATATTAGGGCTTGTACTGCACTAGACTCTGAATTTCCATGAGCCTTATAGGCTGAGACGGCCATACACATTTCATTTAATATATTTAATATTCTATGTTCTGATTTACTGTCTACATTTCACTCATAAAGGGTTGTTTGTTTGTCTTTTCCTAATTCTAATTTTTTCAATTGTTGAGTATCTTATCTAATAATTGTTTATTATCATCTAATTTTATTTTTGGAAAATAATGTGGTTCGAATAATGGTTTTTCTAATCTCATTTCATTTTTAGTCTCTATTTTTCTTTCTATAACATTTTCTTGATTTGCTTCTAATACTTCTAATTGTTGTGCAATGACATATAACATTTGGATTGTATAATTATTTTGTAATTTAAGCTGACTAATGTCTGAAGTATTTTCTATTAGTTTTAATGGGCTAGCTAATATTTCATGATATTTTCAATTTAGACTTATTGCTTATAATGGTGGGTATACCGAACTAATTTTAAATTTGTTTGCAGTTGTGGTCCAAAACTATTTACTACTTTTAGTTTCTTGTATCCTATCAGCTGATATCTTATCTTTATTATGCTTAAACCAAATGAAGAAACTGATGTAAGATTTAATCCTTTTGAGATCAGAAAGATAATATTCCCATATTTTCCCCCTCATTTTCTCATTGTAGTCGAGAAAATATTGAGTTCGTTTTTCCTTAAAATAACTATCATTGAATTTTTTATATAATAATTCTTCATTTAATATGAAATTATCAAGCACTAATAATTGTTTTTTGTAAGGTTCTGAAGGACCTGCCATGTCACTAGTGGTTTTGGAGGTGACGAAGACTTATTATCAATAATGGAAGATGTTGTACTAGTAGTGCGATCATAATAAGGTTTGAGGGATCCTCTTTTCCCAATCAACTCCTCTAAGAAAGCTGAGTCTTTGTGATGGAGTTTGATAAATCATGTCACTAGTAGATTTTCTGCTTGCTGTCGGTGTTCTAATAGTTTCTCTCATGGAATTTAGTCGAGATCTAAATAATAATTCTGTATTTCCTGATGACGAATCTATTATTTCTATTGGTTGTGTTCTAGGTTTAATTTGCCGATGTAGAATGACATTTGGTATTTTCCAGTTATCCGAAAAACTAACTTGATTCCATTCTAATAACCTAGGTACTTGTACAATCATTTTATTATAATTAGCCTCGATTAATATGGTATTATTCTTTGCTAATTCCATTTTAGCTTTGTTTCAAGAATTCTTTCTTTTTAGTAAAAGATTTAGCTCAACAACTTATACTAGTAGGCCCTTTTCTTATTCAAATATATCCCTTTATAGCTAACCACAGAGGAATCATTACCAATATTTGTGGAAAAGAATTAGTTTTTGAATTTATCAACACTATTAGAGAAAAAGATCTAAATAGAATCAAAAGTATAGGAATAAGAGAAATTATGATAATACAAAAGAAAAAACATGTTCATTCATTAAATCAAGAAATAGATTATCAGAGAATTAATCAAGAATTAAATAAAGATAAAGTAAAACAGAAGATTTGGGAAATAGAAAAGAAGTTTAAACAAGAAGTATGTGCAACCATCTCTAACATCTTTTGGAATAGAAAACAACACATAGTAAAATTGCTATATGAAAAAGACTTTAGTGAGAAAAATATACCCACTAGGGCTAGACCTATTCAAATGAATAAGGAATTATTAGAATATTATAAAAAGGAAATTATTGAATTATTAGATAAAGGATTAATACGACCAAGCAAATCACCATGGTCATGTGTAGCATTTTATGTATAAAATCAGGTTGAAATAGAAAGAGGAGCTCCACAATTAGTAATTAAATATAAACCTTTAAATAAAGTATTACAATGGATTAGATACCCTTTACCAAACAAAAGAGGTCTAGTTAAAAGATTAGCATGAGCAAAAATATTCTATAAGTTTGATATGAAATCAGGATATTGGCAAATTCAAGTAGATGAAAATGATAAGTACAAAACAACCTTCACTATACCTTTGGGGCATTACGAATGGAATGTGATGTCATTTGGCTTAAAGAATGCACCATCAAAATTTCAAAATATTATGAATGATATACTAAATCTCTACACAAAATTCATTATAATATACATTGATGATGTATTAGTATTTTCAAAAAGCATAACATAATATTTTAGTCATTTAAATAAAATGCTAAATATAGAAAAAAAATGGTTTTGTATTATCTGTCTCAAAAATGAAATTATTTCAAACAAAGATTAGATTTTTAGGATTTGAAATATATCAGGGTAGTTACACCCCAATTAGTAGAAGTTTAGAATTTAAAACAAAATTCTCAGATGTGATAAAAGGCAAAAATCAGCTACAAAGATTTCTAGGTTACCTCAATTATATATTAGACTTTGTACCGAACCTAAGGACTATGTGTCTCCTATTATATAAAAGATTAAGAAAGGAAACCGGCCCCTGGACAGAAGACTTGACAACAATGATAAAAGAAATAAAGCAAAAGATAAAGTATTTACCTTTTCTAAGAATACCTAATAATGATGCACATCTAATAGTAGAAAAATAAACCTCAGATAAAGGATATGGAAGAATTCTGAAACAAAACTAGAAGATGAACAGTTAGTTAGATATCATCACTCAGGAATCTGGAATACAAACCAATCAAAATTCTCCACCATTAAAAAGAAAATACTTTCAATTTTGATGAATATTAGTGCTTTTCAAGATGATTTATTTAATAAGAAATTTTTATTAAGAGTGGACTGTAAATCGGTCAAGTATATATTAGAAAAGGATGTCAAGAACTTGGTGTCAAAATAAATCTTCGCTAGATGACAAGCCTTATTATCAAACTTTGATTTTGATAATGAATATATCAAAGGAGCCAACAACAATCTACCAGACTTTCTATCCAGAGAATTCTTAATAGAAGGAGGTTTTCAAGACACCCAAGTATGACTTCTCGATTCATTTAGAAGTTTGTAGAGAACTTTTTATTAATAGACTTCACTAATATCAACCAGATAAGAAGACTAATCAGAGAAATAAGGTTAAATTTATCAGCAGAAGTAGACAATCACATGACTCTCAATGATATTATAGGAATAGAATGATGTAATTGTAATGAGTATGAAATAAGACAAAGGATAGAAAATGTATTGATAAGGGAGTTAATAAATATTATTAGAGAAAATAATTAATACTTGTACTAACCAAATACCGTCAAGCTCATCATATTAGAGAATTTGTTTTATAGGAGAAGACCAATATTAGAAGCAAGTACCATGAGTAAGAGGATTATAAGAGAAAATTCCTCCGGGAGTAATCACAATTATTCTATTAGTAAAAAAATAAGTGAGATCCCATCCGCCCATAATATCAGAACATCTAATATTCAGCTTTGATTAGTCAACCACAAACACCACCCAAACCATCTAACAAATTTCACCTCTTTAGGAAGGTCCATTCCTATTGCCCCCTAAATAGTGCCAACCACCTCGGGCAAGACAATCATCACCAGATATCTTTGAATCTTAGTTTAAACCTAAAAACCAAAAAAATTTACTGGTATTAGAAGATGAGCACTTGAAAGAACCTCTTGATATTACACTTTTGATAATTCATGTTATTATTATTATTATTATTATTATTATTATTATTATGTCCAATATATATATTTCGAACTTATACTCCATTTGGTAGCGGAGCCAAGTTAGGCAAAGAAATTAGTTATCATACAATCTTCATTGAAGAATAGCATTGGTCAGCTAAGAAAGGTAGTCCTAATAGCAAATGGATGTAAGTGTAAATCCGTTAGTCAGCCAAGGTGGTCTTGATATTCATCAATAAGGAAGGCAAGATGCTAATTCTTTGTTTAATTTGTCTTCGATATTAATCGATGGTTTTAAACTAATATTATGGATAAATTGTTAAGAAATATGTCTAGTAGTACAAACAATTTTGTTAATGAGAGTCTGTTAGAAGAAAATAATAGTAGAGAACTACATATAGCACAAATAGAACAAAGATTAAATAATTGGTTTATACCAAAGATACCAAATTATAAGATTTACGAGATAGGATTTGAAAATCCTTTTACCCATGATTATGTGATAGAAACAACAAAACATTCACTACCTATAAACCCTTAAGTAGAACAATTAGAAATGTTAGATAGAATAAAAATTAACAGGTTCAAAGGATGTTATAAATTCCTTCACATAGGATTAGTTCAGGTAGCTATTAAACCTTTACATAGATTTGGATTAGATAGTCTTATTTTAATGTGTCTTAGCGATGCTAGATTTAACTCTTTTTCAGATTCTATATTAGCACTGTGCGAATCAAACCTAGCCAATGGTCCGGTCTATTTTAATTGCTATCCAAACTTTAAAGTAGATTTATATGACAAGAACATTACAAAAATATTAACATTAAATTTAAAGATACCCACAACTATGATAGAAACATCAAAAAATGTAGTTATTATTTATAGGGTTCATTATAAGATTATGAGTTTTAATCTTAGTCCCAAAGCTAAAAAGGAGTCAGCAAAAAACAATACCATATTAATCAAGGCTAATTATGATAAAATGAATATACAAGTACCTAGGTTATTAGAATAGAATCAAGTTAGTTTTTCGGATAGCTGAGAAATACGAAATATCATTCTACCTATGCAAATTAGACCTAGAACACAACCAATAGAAATAATAGAGTCGTCAGGAAATATAGAATTATTATTTAAATCTCGACTAAATTCCATGAGAGAAACCATTAGAACACTGACAACTAACAAAAAATCTACTGGTGATATGTCCTATCACACTCCATTACCGAAACATAACTTTCTTTGAGAAGTAGATTAGGAAACGATGATCCCTCAACCTTATTATCAACCAACTACCAATAGGGCATCTTCCATTATTGATAATAAATCTCTGTCACCTCCAATATCGCCAACAACTAGTGATATGGCAGGCCCATCAGAACCTTACAAAAAAAAATTATTAGTGCTTGATAATTTCACAATAAATGAAGAATTATTATATAACAAATTCAATGATAGTTACTATAAGGACAAACGAACTCAATATTTTCTCGACTACAATGAGAAAATAAGAGGGGAGATATGAGAATATTATCTTTCTAATCTTAAAAAATTAAATCTCACGTCAATTTCTTCATTTGGTTTAAGCATAATACATCATTTGATAGGTTACAAGAAACTAGAATTAGTAAACCTATGGTTTAAAATAAGTATGATGTTCAATAAACGTTTTGTATTTAGTATGGTATCTATCTCAATAAACATTCGCTTTTCCAATGCGAGGTGAGTATGGAGAATCCTATTGATAGGGGAGGTGTTGTCTTCATTTGCCTACCATGTCCTTTGCAGGTTGGTTCGTATTGAGTATTGAGACAGGTACGATACGTGTGTTTTTTCTCTGCCTAGTCTCGAACAACACTGGTAATAGGGGTTGCGCATAAGTATATTATTTTTTAAAAAAAATTTAATTAACAATGCCAGTGGGCTTCCGGTTTCCCTTTAGCAGGGATTACTTATATCCATCTCGATAGGTATTATTAGCCTGTTATCTATTGTGCATTTTGAGTTATAACCTATTGGGCTGGAACTACATTTTACATTATAAAAATCAAAAGCATGAATTCTAAGTTCTTTAAGTTACATTAGTTACGTGCTCGTTTTGATCGTAAATTATTTCTTCTCTACTTAGTTGGTGTCTTTGTTTCCTATATGACGTACGATGTGATAACTCCTGTTGAAATTATTATCTCATCAGTTGTTGTTTCCTTCTTTTATGAGTAGTTCATGAGCCATAGGTAGTGTTTCGAGTTGTGAGTTTCGTATGACTTAGTTGGACTATCGCACCTGCATATTTTACACAGTTTTCTTTTCTAGCATTTCCGTTTTAGACTCAATTTGATCTTTTGATTATTATTATTTCCTTATACGTTTATTACGTCACTAGTTGCGATTTTATGTTGTGGACTTTAAGCCCAGTTTGTGATTTTGGGCTTGTGACTATATGGACCCATCTTTTGTTTTGGGATATTGTTTGTTTAATAAAGTCTTCTGCTGTGGTATTTTTCTCACCCTGATGATATGTCAGATGTTTGTTTCTTATTTGACATGCTTCAATTCTTAAAATATTAAATATGTTTAATTTGGGAATCATGTTTGAAAAATTTTCGAAGCCTTGTGCGATTTGGATTGGTCCACGTGTTGGGCTTGTCCAGGTTTCATGTTGGTAGGGGCCTGGTTTCTGGGTTTGGGTCCGTACAATAGTAGTGTATATTTTGAGCCTACGACGATCGCTGCACAAAATTTTGGGGCCTGGGGCGTGATAGTTTTTGCGTTAATAGAGTGAGGTTTAATCATTATTCTTAGAAACTCATACGTTTCTTATTCACTACTACTCTGCTACCACTCCTTCACCTGTGTGGGTGACCACTTTTATGGCGATTTTTATAACAATGGAGCACATTCCTATCTTTGAACACATTTCTTGCTATTGACTAATCTTTAAGGTGGCATGTTTTTTCTTCTTCCGAGAACGTGAATGAGTCATTCATCTCTATCTTATATTATTTGTTAATGGTGTTTGAAATCTATAATTTGACTTAACTTTGTTCCTTAGGTCGGGCAGTGATTGTTCCGAGAAGCCTCCTTGGTCATAAACATATGCATCTATCGGGTATTTCCCCAATTTGATACATCTTTTATGAAATGAGTTTTCTTTTCACTAGGCCTGATTATAGATTTAATATATTCTTGAGTTTTTGACTGTGTATTGATATGCTTGTGCACTGTGTCTTCCAATTTAGCCCTCTTATATTTACCACTCGAGTGAGTGATAGTTTTATTCTTGGCTCTAAGATATTGATTTATGCATGGTCATTTTTCTTATTAAAATGTCGACCAATAAAAAACTTTCCTAGTTGTGAATTGTTGATTCAAAGGAGAACTATGAATATATGTGTATTGTACCAACATTGGTTTCAGATCAAATGGCCTGGGAGGAGCAAGAAAAGATTGCCCGTCTAACCTGTGGTAAGTATATGTTCTTACTAATGGTTTGAGTACCAAAAGTACCTTGGATTAGGTACAGTTTATCTGAATCATAAGTGATCATAACGTGTTTGAGAATAAATATTCTCTATTAAGGCATTAATTGAGTTTAGTCTGACATACTGATAAAAAATAAGTTGTCTCCTTGAATTCTTACTGGAACTCTACGAACTGCAGTAGGATGAAGCCTATTATAGGCTATTTTTTGGTGAGCTGTAGATGCTAACCCAGAGAATTATGAATAGTTGTGAATGAATAAGAAAGAGAATAGGTACTAAGCATTTTATTATTAGTGTATTCTATATTTATAAGCACACGGAATACACATTATCAAAAGAATAAATGATTATTTAATGGTATAGATAGTCCACGGAGTGCATATCCTTATACTATGTAATTGACAGATGATATGATTCATCGTGTATGGAGTGCATGTATGGTATTCAGGAGTATGGAAGTTATTCTGAAAACTGGTAACAGGTGTCCTATTCCAAAGTATAAGCTTAGATTGATAGCTCTTGGAAATTGGGATAGTTTCCCAACAAATTACACCCGAACTTTGAGGATCTAAAATTTTAGAAGAAGAGTATGTTTGGTAAAGGATTAACTAATGGGTTAATCCATTTGTGGATTTTGGTTATAAGAAACCTATAAGTATGAATCGTAGGAGTATAACCTATGCTGAGGCTAAACAAGCCTAAGGAATAGGTAGGGTTACGAGAATTATAACGATATTCTGAAGTGTGAGATTGATTTACTTAGATCAATGCTTATAATCCTTGTTTTGAGAATGATGACTATTGATTGTAAATGATTGTCAATGATCAATGAGATTTAAACATAATCATAAGTGTGTTTTTAGTAATGCATTGATATAGAAATGAAATACATATGGTTTTGATGGGTTACTCAACTTTGGGTATTAAAATTGACTATGTTGTCGGTTATCTTGCATTATGAGATAATCAAGGAAATTTGATTCATATCAAGAATACAGAAAAGTGTAGTGAGAGACTACATTAAGTTGTGACTACTAGGGATGTAATGTTCATCTTTCTGTGTTAAATCGGCAAATATCGAGTTATTGAGATTCCATGAGTAACAAAATTGGTTGAAGTGTTGTAAATTCAAAGGATTAAACTTTGAATGTATTAGTTGTAAAAGAAAAGAAGGTAAAAGCGAAGTGTAGTGGAAGCGTGGTTTTATAAGTTGGACAATATTTGAGTTAAGTATGATATAAATAAATGATAAAGATATTATCTAGTAGTGATCAGTGCAAGTGTGGTTTTGAGTTAGTAACTCTATAGACTTAGAGTTGATTTTTGATGATAATACTCGTAAATTGATCAAAATTTATGTTATTAGAAAGAACCCGGAACAGGTTCATAAGCAATATAAGGGTGAAACTATCACCTATATAATTATTATAGTCATCACTTTGAAGTTAATAACCCGACATGGTTATTGTGGGAAGACGATTATAATCGTACTATCAAGGATAATAGCAGAGCAGATTTTGGTCAATACAGGGGATAAAGAGGGAGTAGGAATGGATATTGCGTTTTAAAATACGAGTAGACGAATGTGAAAAAGTATGTAAACGTGATCATGGCAGACATAGAAAATAAAGAGAATGCAAAGTATACTGGGAATCTAGCTATGATATAGTGAGTGCGATTTTCACAATAACCATAACCTCGTTGTAACAGAATTTCAAAGACGAAACTTTTATAAGGTGGGTAGGATACGAGAACATGATTTTTTTAGCTACTTGAGCTGGGAAGCCCATTCGAGGACTAACGATGTTAGTGGGCCTTAGTCCACAGATCGGGATCAATTTTAGATTTAAGAAATGAATCGATTTATTTTTGAGGAAAAATATTAATTTATAGGAATTACTTTAATTATCTATTTTTATGATTGAAACATCATATGAAGAGTTGCATTATTGATTTTGAAATTCCAAGGATTGGTCTACTGGGTATGTTTAAGGTTACATGAATTTTTGAAGAATTTTTGGAAGTGTATTTGAAATTATTCTAAAGAAAATATAAAGATATTTGATTTTTAATAAATTGATTATTTATGAGAAAAATATAATTTTTGATTTCGTAGATAGTAATAATTACAAGGAATTTATAAAAAAATTTAGTGTATTTTTTGGAGACGTATGCTAATTTCTATAAATTTTTAATGATTTATTATTTTAGGAAATATATAAATTATTATTATTATTATTATTATTATTATTATTTTAATTTATATAAATATTAGTTTGGTCAAAACGATTCACTGTTGTGCCGTTTTGATCAAGGCTGGTCAAAACAGTAGTAGTTGATGCCATTTTGACATTCGGGAGAACCCCTCCCGAATTCTATCATTTCGAGTAGAAATGAAGCCATTTTACCGAAGGCAAAAACGACGATGTTTTGTCGTTGATTCTGGAACCCGTCCAGATACCTCTTGCACCGTTTGACTCTTGTATTTCTCCCTCAGGTTGAGTTCCTTCCATTCACTGTTGGAGAGCTCATTAAGCTCAAAATTTTCCCTGGAGCTTTGTCTTCGAGTCACGAATTCATACACATAGGAAACGCACAATTTCGGGCTGTAGAGGTGCGTGAGAATTTGATTTTTAGAGCTTTAGTTGCCAGTTTCTTTTTCCGACAAATTGGGTGAATTCCTTTGGTAAAATACTAATCTCTTAGTGTAGTTAGATTATACATGAGTAAAGCTTTAATTTGATATATATTTTGTCAGTTTTGGTGCAATATTTGGCTAGATCAAAAACTGGAAAATTTCTGGTTTTCACTGTTCACCATCCGGCAATCCTGAGGTTGAGCTGTAAGTCAGGCTCAGGCGACTTGGCACGCTTTTGTGAAGCCACATGTCATGTCCTAGCAGTTTTAGATAGTGGGTTGTCAGCTTCTAGTTCCGCGACATGTAAGTTCGGAATAAGGTTCAGATAGGTCTAGTAGCACCATATGCTGCCACGTGGCAAATTCTTTTCGAACCGAATCAAATAAATTCTGGAAAAATGGCCAGAAAATAAATAAAAATAGTAAAAAATAAAAAAAATCAGAAAAAATTACAGAAAATACTAGATTCAATTTGAAAACTAGTGGTATAAAATTGATATGATTTGATCTTGATTTTAGAGGCCAATTAAATTGAATAAAATTCAAAAAATTAAGAGAAAATAGAAAAATCACCCCGTTGGGTCCCGAGTCGATTATCCAGTAGAAACGCATTGAGTTAAACTGTTACGCGCATTATTTTATGTATTATTATGATATGTGAATGGTTTATTGAGGATGCAGAAATATTGTACGTAAGTGGATACCTACAGTGGCAGAACCTCAAGGAATCGGTCTGGAGCGCCATCAAAAGGATATGTGGGCATAGCAAAATTCAGAAAACTGTGAGTGGACGGAATCTTCTTTGTTGTTGTTTAAGTGCTAGCATGAGTAGAAAAATGTGATTAATAGTAAATAATCAATTGAACTGAGTATGTGTGTGCTGAGAGAAGTGCGTTAAGCATGATAGATAATACAACGTGCATCGAGTATGTCATGATTGTCTTAATATGGTGTGAACCTTAAGAATGTGTCATGTTGTTTGTGAATTATTTGGAATGCATTAATTGCACTGTGGGCATTGAGGAATCAACATCGGCATCAGGAATGCATCGAATCTATATAGGGTAACCTATGCAACCCTTGAGAGCTCTCTGGATCTGGTAGCGTGGTATGACGACGTCAATCATGAGGTAATAAGGATGGAATGAGTTTTTTTTTTTTTGTTGTTAATTAAATTGAATTAATCAAGATCCTGTAGTGTGGAGATTGATTAGGTGGAGCTACCATCACCTACCGTCCTGGCATCATCAGTGGATCGGGCAAGGCATTAAATTGGAATGGATTTGTCTACTGCATGAGTTGACAAGATAAAATGAATAATAACAGGATTAGAGTGCTACTGACGAACTCTAGTCATGTGTCTGGCCTCGATAGACTGAAAGATATTACCAAGCCCAAATTACGGTCATGTATGCCCCAAAGAATTATGCATGCTACGTCTTATATGACTGTGATTGCATTTGTTCATGAATGTATCGAATAATTCAATAAATGTCAGCATGTTTTTGACGATGGTTGTGAATGCTTGTGAAATATTCTATCTGTCTTCCCCGTCTGCTCACCTGGTAGGATTCTGCTAGATTATTGGCATGTAAACCAGGAAATGATAATTAGGAGCTCACTCCGAGGCAATACAAGGAAACAACAAGGAAATAAGGATGGAACAAACACGATTGAGGTAATTTTATGAACATTTTATTCATAGTCTTCCCTTAGAATGTCTAATTATGTTAGAACCATCATAATAAATTGATTCATGGGCAATATCTGTTAAATCGTTTTACGATGCCACCGGATAACATTGTGTTTATATTTGAATTTCTGCTATATAGTAATTCGATTACTTTTTATATCCTCATCTCCACATTATTTCTATACCACAAGCCTTGTAGGTTTATTATATGTATCTCTGGTTAATATAGCAGTGTATATGGTGGGCCTACGATGACTGTCGCACAAAATTTTGGGGTCCAGGACGTAACACTTTGCCTCTTTTGATAGTTTCACTCTTGCAAAGTCCTTGTTCATTCCCACTCCTTGACAAAACAGTCGGTGAATGGATTAGCCCCCTTGTAACCTACAAAAATCTTGGTAGGAGTGTGAGGCTACTACCTTGTGACAATCTAAGAAGCATTTATACCTTTGGATTCACTCCTCTACTATTTGTAAGAAAATTGGACCATATCAAGGAAGTTTTTTTCAATCTTTTCGGTTGACACTCGCATAGTGCTTGAGGTAGAGCTTTAACAAAGCATTCATCATCTCTGTTTGTCCATCATTCTGAGGATGAAAGCTGGTGGAAAAGTTGAATTCTGACCTCTTTAGTTTGAATAGATGGGTCCAAAATCTCCCTATGAATTGAATGTCCCAATCACTAACAATGGTCTTCAGAATGCCCCAATACTTCACTGTATGTTTGAAGAAAAGACAGTTTGTCTCCTCTTCTGTGCATGCCTTTGAGATTGGGGTTGAATAGTACATACTTGAAAAATCTATCTATCACCACAAATATGGTCTGGAAGTTTTAAACTTTGGGAAACATATGATGTAGTCTATGGAAACACTCTCCCAAGGTCTTTGGAATAGGAAGTGGCTTTAACAATCTTGGTTGCTTCTGCTATTCAATCTTGTCTTGTTGGAAAACTAGATAAAATTTCACATACTACTCAATATTGCCTTGCATGTTAGGCCAAAAGTAACCATCCTCTAAAAATACAAATGTTTGATCAATACTTGGGTATCCAGCTCGTCCCGAATCATGACATCCCTCCATCACCTCCTTCTAAAGCTTTTCATGTCAAGAAATACAGATGTGATTTCCTTAAGTGAAGAGTAATCCATCCTCAAGCTATAATTTGTGGGTCTTCCCTTGCTTCACTTATTCTGCCAAGGCTGAACTTGGGAGTTATGCTCCATACCCCCTCAGATTCTTTCCACCAATTGGCTTTCAGCTGATAGCTGCAAATTTTGCTCTTTTGCTAAGAGCATTCACCACTAAGTTTTCCTTTCCTGGTTATTCGAGCACAAAATCAAACTCTGTTAGAAAGTATTCTTGCGTTGCCTACTTGAGCGAAAGCTTCTTCTAAGAAAAAAAAGTAGCTTGTGGCAATATTGTCAGTCTTGACGACTAAATTGCTCCCCAACAAATAATATCTCCAAACTCGCAACTAATGCGGCACGACTATCATCTCCTTCTCTTGCATCGTACACCACCTCTCGATATCATTGAACTTGCGACTCTTATACGCAATGAGTGGTCATTCCTACATCAAAATACTACCAAATGCAAAATTATACTAATCATAGTCTTTATAAAAGTGCAAAAGGGAGATTTTTCACAGTTATAGCCATGCACAATGATTTTTAGAATAACTGCCTATTTTTTAAATTCGATATTTATGTATGATCAAAATCATAGTATTTCTTTCAAAGCTCAAGATTCATCCAATTTACTTGATTTAATTCATATTTCAAGTTTACCTGATGATTCTCAAAAGGAAATGGTGGAGATTAGACTATATCGAGATGAGGAGAAAAGTTTTAGTAGGCCATTGGCTTTCATCTCTTCTACAAATGCAATCAGGTTTGTACCCTATTGTGACGTAACATCTTTCCCCAACCGTATAGCATTCGTACCTGTCACTAGTGCCCCCTTAATGACAAATATGAATACTATACAAGGTTGTATGATTGCATTTTGTTTCCCATCATGAGATTATAAAATACAATAAAAATGTTTACGTACATCAAAATTTTTACATAGCGATATTGAGTATATGCATTAAAATCATATGCGGAGTTAGTACGAAATCATGTGTTATGAAAGTACAATATTTTTATTTATTTCACAACCCATGAGCCCATAGGCCCCAAAATCTTTGGTATACAAAACACGCACACGATATGCATATGAAGCAAGCCACCTATACAGGGAAAAGTCCCTGATTATTAATATACCTAGAGTAGTAGGATGCTCATAGTTCTCATCATAATGTCTCCATAGTCTAGCCCCCACCTCAAATACCTTATATAAACCTGGAATGACAAACCAACTGAGTGAACTCTGAATTTTGTTCTTATAACCTAAGATGAGTGAGTAAGTCTACTGTGACTGCATATAATTCATCGGAGTTCCTACATAGACAATTCAAATATTTCACATTAGACATAATAAAAGAGCAACAAAATATTACTATACAGAACACATAGAATCTCATTCACTCACTCAATAGCAACAAGCATTCACGATATATCACACACAACATTAATTATTTATTTCCATATTTAATGGGATTCAAATAGCATGTTAGTGGTGGATTATGTTGTTGGCAATAGGAATTTTATTTCCATATTTATGACATACTGACGTTGCCGGGGGAGAAGAGGTGGTTGGTCCACAAGTTCGGTCCAAAACTCACACTGGCAAAATCTCTCATCCTCACATTCAGGTCAGTGCTACCAGTAAAGCATATCGTGTTAAATATTAGTTCATCTCTCTCATCAACATATGCATGAAATTCATCACCATACTTGAGAGAGACGAAACCTTCTGGAGTTTGCATATAGCAGGGTCCTTAAGACCATATCCACCATAGGATTATTCACATAATAATTAAAATTTTACAAGATTTCACATTCATACGAATCAAGCAAAGAATCACTGGTTTCAATGAAATGCCATGATGAAGGAAAATTCTTATCAATAACAAGTATGTTTATGGCATGTCACACATTTGACATATAAAATGCAATACAAAACATAAATAATTGACAAAAACATTAAGGTTAGTCCACTCATCTTATTCTAGTGGCACTCGACTGGGTACTGCTCCAAGGTTCAATGCGAGCGGTTCAACACCTATACAGGTCATGATCGATAAATTTACTTAATTCCTTAATCCATAAGGTAATAAACTAAAAATTGAATCACACAACCCTTTACTTAGCCCTAATGGGCTTGATTAACCTATACGAACTTTCCTGAGATTTTTCTCGATATTTTTCAAATTTCTATCAATTTCTCCTAATTTTTATACCCCTCCAATCCAATCCAAATCAAAAAAACTATACACCATTGGATTTCTCATATTTTTCTCTATTTTTTCATAATTTTTCTCTATTTTTTCATAATTTTTCTCATCTTCTACCTATTTTTCCTTTTTTTATTTTCAGAATTTCTGGAAAATCAATCAACATTAAAAAGTCAATGTACATGTGTCATTACCAACATTGCCACATGTCACAACCTCATTTTTTCCTTCAATCTCAATTTGAGCCGACTCCAACCCGACCCGATTTGGTTCAACCGGTTTGAATCTACCTAGTTTGACTAAACCCATTCTGACTCGATTTGGTTTAACCTAGACCCGGTTTGACCCTTTTTTAACCGACGACATGTTGGTTGAACACCTACCCAGACTACCTGTCATCTAGTCCCTACCCTAGGTGACCTGTCACCTGGAAAACCAGCAGACGATCCATCGTCTGCTAGTTCGTCTTCAACCTCTGGACTTTGTTCAAAGGTCAAAGCCCTAGCAGACGAATCACCTCCCAAACCATCCGAAAATATTCGCCTGTCCTCCCACAACACAACCCAACTAAAATCATGCCGATCCACCAATTAAATCACAAGATCTAGCCTAAGAAAGTTTTGGAACTAACCAGTTAGAAAACTCACAGGAAGGAGCCCAAATATCATCGGAATCCACTCGATTCTTGCACTAAACGATTCGGGAAGGAACGTTGCCTTAGAATCGTCCAAAATCCTCAAGCTTTCCACTTTCAATCACTAAAATGCCAGCTTACGGACTTAATGCCTGACATCGCTTGGTCACCGGATACAACCAAACCGACGCCCACCCCATGTGAAACAACGTCCTTTCACATTTTGTGAAACGACTTTGTTTCTTACTACCCAACATTTCCTACTAAACTCAAAACGACGTCATATCTTATTTTAATCCCGAATTAATTAATTCAAATATTTTTATTCAAAAATCATAATAAACTTGTATAAATTATTAAAAAAATTAGAAAAATACCTAAAAAAATTTTACACACTTTCCTTATGAATAGTAAAATCTATCTAGATCTGAATTTTTAATTTTTTTATAAATAATGTTTATAATTCAATTATTCCCATCTCATTTTATTTTCATAAATTACCATCCTTAAAAATTTAAATCCTCACAAGCGATTATTTAATCACATATTTAAAATAATATTTGTTTTACTTCATTAAGATTTTTTAAATTAAATTTTAAACAGTAAAGTTTTAATTAAACATATTATTAATATTCATAATAATCAAGCAAAATTACTATTTATATGAAAAATTAGACTATTAAATAAACATAACTCTATGTATTATTTATTATCTTTCCATAAAATGAAATAAATATTTTGTTACAACATCAATTTTTTTTTTCTTTCCATCTCTTTATTGTATGCATAATTGAGAATTCATTATTCAAAAATATAATTTATTTTCTTTCACTTTTAAAAAATCTTCTTATGTTCTTATCTCTATTATATTTTTATAACATATTTAATATAATAAATTTGAAAAACCTCAAGATTTATTGGCTCGATATAAATTTTTTTATATCAAATTCTTAAAAATATTTAGATATGAAATTTATATTATTCGATCATCAGAAAAAAAAAAATTACTCAACAACTCAATGTTATCCTTATCAAGCACATAAATTTTAATTCACAATATTCTATCCTCATCCCTCTCCATCTTTTTAAATCCATCTACTTAAGTTTTTGAATTCAGATTCTCTCCTATTCCCATAAGGAGTCATGCCACTAGAGTTAGGGCTCATTCGCAAGTATTCATGTAATCTTTATTGCAAGCGTACATGCATTGAAATATCACAACATATCTATACATTGAATAAAAAGAAAAAGAAATTGAAATATCAACACCATGGTACGAAAATTGAACATCACTATGGAAAAAAATTAAAATAAATTAGTTAGTTAATAAAATAGATACTTCATCCCTACGAAAAGCCTCAGCATCATTTTACACAGATGAACAAAATCTGCCAAAGCCATCACCTGTCTAAAAGGCTCAAGAATGGCCTCTTCTTGTATCCAGGGACCCCCCTCATGGTTTCAATCTTGTCTCTATTTTCTTTCTTTTTTAATCCTGACGAAAATAGCTACATCTATTTGGTACAAGTCCAATTATTCGCTCACGAAAGTTCGTTCAAGCAGAGAAAGCAATTTGAAAAGCTTAAATGGGAACTAAAGAAAATGTAAATTGCTTGTGTGTGAAGACATCCTACCAGGGTGTGCAAGGACATATGTGGCATGAAAAATATCATACATTGAAGTGTAAGCATACAAAATACAGCTCCAGAGTTATCAGCTCAGCAACCAATACAATATCGGCTTAACTCCAAATGTTTGCTCTATCACCAAAACGGAAAACCCATCAAGAAAAAAATATATATTAGTAAAAAGAATTAACCAAAAAAAATATCACCTCATCCTATATAAATGGGCAAGGCAATAGACCTCGACAAATGCTTCGAATCATACTCTACATTATGAAACAATTCCAGCTCTTTGAGGTGCCATGCACGGAACAATATTAATTTACAGCACCCATCAGCAGCCCCAAGAGCTACAAAGATATTTAAAGATAACCTGCCACCTGATATTATGCGACATCAATCAGATCTGCAAGTGCCTATCAACTGGAGGGTGTTCACTCCAGCTCCAGTATTCAGGAAAAATATTCGCCGCAGAATTTCAGAAAAGTTCCTCCGAGTTAAATTTGTTCCATGATTCCTGTTTTATCATAATTCAAAAGGAAAAAGGAGAGCGGTGCAAGCCAATCAGAACAAACAAAATATACGAGATTATCATATACTCCATATGATAACACTGAATCCATATCCCCATTCTGAAAGAAAATAAAATACCTTGAGCAAGTCAAAGACCTTCTCAGCAATGTACTTCTGTTGAAGATTAGCACCTTTTTGTTGCACTTTATCAGGATGGATGCATAAAGTCGCTTTCCTATAAACTTTTTTAACAGCAGCAGCAGTTATCAAATCAGTCAATGAAACGGGCTGCCAACCACATTCTGGCCAGAGTACCTGATCATAGTACAACAGATCTTAGCACTCGGGAGGCATGGAACAGTAATGACTTCCACATGTTACGAATCTTAGTATGCGGTAGGTACAAAAGTTACATTACAATAAGTAATTGCATAATACAACAAAACCCATTAACTGTGAGATTTGCAAAAATCAAAAGTTGCACACTGAAATAGCCCACATTATGCTATCAAAAAGGAAAAAGGCCACACAATGCTTATCAAAAAGAAAATGCCCACATTAAAAGTAGTGTCACCTAATGAGTCAGTAAATCTGAGCAGTAACATCTGCCGTTTTTCAAGACAACGCAGAAAGAAAGTCATTGCCTCCAATTATTTGTCGCATGCACTCTGTTATTTCTTTTTAATATTTCTTTTTAATTCTAGAATCTAAAAGTTTCCCAACACTAGTATTCCAGCTAGAAAATCCAGTTTCACAAAACCAACCAAATCTGCAAGGACAGTATTTGTTACTTTACAAGTTTTGAGGGATATATCGATTAATTAGAATGGTTTTAACATTGTGCATGACTGGCTTACGACAGATGCTGTCACGTGAACAGTCTATAACAGAGAAAGCTGTGAACAAAATGGGGAACTTCCTCCTGGATGTCAAACCAGAAAACACTGGCTTCCAGAACTGTCATACAGATACTCAATGCCACACATAAGATAAATAAATAGCAAACTGTTGATGAACACATCTTGCACAAGTTTGAAAAGAAAGGTAATAACGCACATATTGCAGTGTTGACAGCAAAGCACGTAGATTCCCTTCTTTCCCAGCAGCCCAACGCTTGATCTCTACATCCAATGTTTCTGCAATCCTCTGAAATTTGCATAGAACAGCATACATGACTATCAGCGAAATACATCTAACCAAAAAACTCATTAGATACTCAAATAGGTATATTCCATTAACTTTCTCCTAAATATCACTACAAAAGTAATTAAAGACACATAAATCAATAAGTAGCTGGTCTAAAATTACTTCAGCCACACAACTTCCTCCAAAAAATTCAACATAGAAATAGGAATAGTAGAACAGACAGTTCTGGAATCACTTACATGTCTTTCGGCTTGCTCCCTTTGAGCTTGGAGGTCACGCTCATTCTTCTCAGCCAGTGCCTTTGCCTGAACAAATTACAACAATGAGGCTGTTAGTATAACAAGCAAAGATTGTGGATAAGCATTAGATAAAGCAATATGCAATCCATGGGATATAAAAGGAAAGCAATGTCATATATTTTATGAAAAAGACATACCGCACGTTCTTGCGTCCTTTGGTGGCGCTCCAACCTAGCTCTTCGCCTTTCTTCTGTTTCTCCTTCAACTTCTTGGAATTCACCTGATGCCGGGGCACCTATAGCAGGTAAAATCATTTCAGACAAATCATAATTAAGAAAAAAACTAAATTATAACCATAAGATTGCAATTTCTTTATTAGCAACCTCCCATAATTGAGGATAGATCATCAAAAATGTTTGCTGTTGAAGAGGCTTTTCGCATACTAGATGAAGCTCCTGAAGATGTCCTTGCCACTTCAGGCCCTCCCTTATTCTGTGTGTCAAACAAAGGATCCTGCAATGCATGTTCAGGAAATTATATCATTAATCACATAGCAAGAAATTAGAAGCATATGGAAATAACAGCTTTGCCCCTTACGGAATTATTGGCTCTAGGCCTTGGCGCACTGCTGGCTCGATTATTGAAAAGTGAATCAAAATCATATTCATCCTTTGGTTCACTCTTTCGTTGGTTTGCCCTGGCAGCAGCTGCAGCTCTTTCCCTAGCTTCTGCAGCAGCCCTTTCTACAGCAGCTCGTTCAGCTCTAGCTCGAGCATCAGCAGCTGCTTTCTCTACTGAAGCCCTGTCAGCTCTTTCCTTAGCTTCTGTAGCAGCCCTTTCAGCTCTTTCCCTAGCATCTTTAGCTGCTCTTTCACGAGCTTCAGCTTGTGCTCTCTGAACTGCAGCCCTTTCAGCTCTTTCTCGAGCCTCAGCTGCTGCTTTCTCTACAGCAGCTCTCTCAGCTTTTGAACGAGCTTCAGCAGCTGCTCTTTCACGTGCCTCTCTGGTAGCCCTTTCAACTGCTTGCCTGGCTTTTTCCCTTTCTTCCCTAGCCCGCTCCCTCTCTCTCTCAAGCCTCCTTTGCTCTCTTTCCTTTTCCTCCCGTTCCCTCTCAATTTCAAGAGCTCTCTCCCTCTCTTTCTGAAATCTCCAGTGTTCTCTCTCCTCCTCCTCCCTTTCCCTTTGCTGTCTCTCCCTCAACTCTCTCTGTTGAGCATCTTGCAAAACTTTATCTGGTTGGACAGCATCTTTGCTTCTAGCAGTCTTGAGATATTCCCGATCCCTCATTTGCTTGAATTTTGCCTCTGCTTTAGCCATAGCCTCCTCCATTGCAGCAGCAGATTCTGCAGCAGAAGAGTTTGTATCCATACCTTCACCATAAAGAGCGCCTGCATGCTCATTGCTGTTATTCCATGTCCTCCCCATTCCAAAGTCCTCGAGTTCATCTGTTTGAGATGTTGTTGAGTTTCTTACAGCATGAGCTGACCTTGGGCTTTGGGAGTATGAAGTGGAATTGGCAAAAGAAGAATAGTCATAAACTTTCTTTCTCGCATGATTCCGTGGTGGTCTTGGAGGTGGTGGTCTTGACGGTGGAGGAGCACTTGTTGGCTGAGTAAAAAGAGGAATTTCAGATACTGTCAGCCACACATCATCTGCTGATTCAGGAACCTCTTCAGGTCCAGGAGAAGGAATTCTCTCATTAGCATTGGCATTTGCATACGAAGGTGGAGAAGCTGTTTGATATAAAGGTCTACGAAAATCTGCAGGGGCATCACGCATCTCAAGCATTGGTTCATGGGATTCTTGAAAATCATCATTCAGCATCTTCTTCTGAGAGTAGCCTTCAGCATTATCCACAGGATATTTGTCAACTGGTTCACTATTAGAAGAAGAAAAACTGTTGGCCATGCCAGGCCCGGTTCTTGAAGGGCTTCTATCCTTCTCTCCATGATTGATCTCAGAAGAATCTGGACGCACAGATCTCCCAAGATGATCAAGGGGATCTATATCATCAGATACTGACTTAGTAACAAATGAACTATCAATCTTAGCATTTCCGGATTTTCTACTTATACTAACTTCTTCAAGTGGGTCCGTGAATATGCCCGAAGAACTGGTTGCAGGGGTTGTAAATGACTCCAGATCTGCAAAGGGATCTTCTATCACCTTGGGTGCAGCCTTAACCGAATTTGCAGAAGGTTTTTGGGGTCGACTAGAGTCAGAAGCTGACCTGTGCAAAGTAGCATGGAAATTGAACATGTATCAACTTATGCATGTTACAACCAAAGAGCAAATGGAAAACTCTGGGATCAGTCAAGTAATAATGTGCATCAGGTTATTCTTAAACATAGTATAAACAATTCACAATACAAATTTTTCTCCCTGCTAGAGAAAACACTAGGAAAAAAAGAGTAGAAAACGTGGGGCGTAAAACTATGCCAAGAAGCAGTGTGAAACGTAAAACCTGTCAAGAAGAAATTTAAAAAAGCTGGAAAAATGCCATAAAAGTAAAATCAACTCCAACATGGAAAGATCTTAAATGTACAAGTGCTCTAGGTTTTCACTACTTTCCAGAACATGACATGTGACTAGAAGTTTCATCAAATCTATATCCTTTGCATGCATTTGTTGCCAAATCGCCATACATAGACTGGAATAAAGCTTCCTCACAACCAGCTGAAAACCAGAAGCCAGTACTTCCATTTCAAGTTTCGAGAACAGTTGCTACACGTAACTTAACAAATATTAGCAGTATGAATGAAGATTATTTGGTTCAAGAAGCATACTGTACACTAACTTTGTGTCAAGATCATCAAAGTGAGACCAAAAAGAGAAGAAACTTTGAAACCTCAACTGCTTCCCTGAGGATATGTATGCAAGTTGCAACGTGCGGAATGTAAAGTATCAAAAGCTAAGTAAATTCTAATCCTATAGAAATGCAATTAAATGCGACGATAATGAGCAAACCACATTCCAATTCCACTTATCGTCCAGCTACGACTCTTTTCCAACCAAGTAAAACAAACCAAGAAATAGCCATCATAACCAATGCGAAGATTGCCTTTGGCAGATGCACAAAACCCAACTCATAGAGCACAGAACAAACCAACACCGACACACTGCCACTAGCACGAATGTGAAACACACTGCAAAAGCAACGCCTAGATTGGAACCTGCTAATACTCGGCCCAAAGCCAGGAAGCAAATCGTCAAAATCTGCCGAAGAAGCCTTCTCCGTTTTGGCAGTCGCTACCTTGGATTCGGTCTGTTTCCTGCCTAAATTCCCCAAAAGATCGTCAAATGCCGATGCCGAGCTGTACTGCGGTTTATACTTGGGCGGTGAAGATCTCTTAGCTTCCGTCGGGGCAAACACGTTATCAAACTTGGCCGATGAAGAGGGCCCTACCGACGAGCTCCTCAGGCCTGGCAATCCATCAAAGATATCATCGTCATAGACCGGCTTGTCGTAAACTGGCATGGACGATTTGGAGTTCTGATCCTTGAAAATGGAATCATAATCGAATGACGAAGGGGGCGGGGAGGAGGCGGAAGACGAGAAAGAACGGGTTTCGTTATACTTGGGGGGACCGCCGAAGACGTCGTTAAACAGGAGGCCATCGGGGGAGTCACGGTGATCGTCGAAAATGGGAGAAGTTGTGGAGGAGGATCGGGTGGCGGATCCAACTCCGTAGGTGTTGTTGGAGGAGGAGCGTGGCGGGGCCATGGGGGCGGATTTACCTTGGGGCTTGAAACCGAAATCTCGGGCCAAGATGCCTGGAAAATCGTCCATGTGGAAATCAAACTATTGGCGGATCTGAGGCAGTGAGGATTCGTTTCGCTTGAATCTCTATTGGATCTGAAGAAAAAACTACAGAACTACAAAGATGAAGGTGGCGATAGGGACGATCATGGAAAAGGAAGGAAGGATATTAAGGTGGGGACTAAAATTAGAGGATGAAGAGTCAGTTATGGAATGTTTTAGAAGGTAAAAATTAAGAGGAAACCAAATAGTAAAAAGGATAACGAAGAAACGAAGAAAAAAAAGGGAAATAAGCGTTTAATGTAGCAATGGTAATGTATAAATACTTTGAAGGCTAGGATGAGAGGAAGAAGGGGAAGGTGGGGGAGACTGGGTGTAGACGATGAAGAAGAGAGAGGACCGAATAGAAATTGGGGGAGGAAAGGATTATAATCGAGCAAGGGCCAAGGAGGAGCTCCTGATCCTGTTTGGATGGATGGATTCCTTCGCCTCCTTTTCCTCCCTACTTTCTCGCCAGGCACCAATATGGAAGAAATAGTTTTTATGTCTGGCCTTTCAAGTTTCAGGTTTTTTCTTTTCTTTTTTCTCGGTGAATATTTTCAAATTTTTGGTAGTTCTGTATGTCGTGTACTGTGGAATCAATAGCATGGCAGTAGCCAGTAGTGGGTTAAATTTATAATTATTTTATTTCTAATATATAATTTAAGGATAATGTTGTAATATTTAGTTACGATATTTTTTAGTAAAGTGTAAAAATATCCAAGTTAAATCATTTTATACTAATATTTTTTTCGTTTAACAATAAATTTGATACTAGAGGAGGCCAATTTAACACAAAAATATATTATAATTCATTCACATCTTTTGTTGGTGGTAGCTGTACAGTTTACAAGGGTATATATATCAAACAAAATTATGAGGGTATATCGAGGTTGATTCAATTTTGTTCCAGCCCTAACTATTAACGACCACTAATTTTGCTTTTCTTCATCACTGGAAAACAAAAATATTCTACTCAAAGTGATTTTTATTTATATCCTTATATTTTGTAATTGATGCAAGATCATTAGCAGGAAATAATAAGAGGGAAATAAGAAAATTAATTTTATTTCTGAATTTTCTATGATTTATGACACCAAAAGTATTTATCTCCTATTTATTAATAATAATTTAAATATATAAAGAAACATAGCATCTAAAAGATTTATCTATCTATAAAATATTCGTTACATAACATGATGAAAAGCCATGAAGAAATTTTTATCTCTTTAATTTATTCATAATATAATTTAATATATTTTTTAAAAAAATAGAGATTCAATTCCTTCCCCTAATATAATTTTGTTATCAATTTATCTTGATAACAAACAATAAAAGAAGAATTTAGTTATTTCCCAATGGCTGTTTCTAAGTTTTTATTATTTTATTTTTTTACATTGTTATAAAAATTTTAAACACAATAATATACTTAATATTTCATTATAAATTTTTTTATCATTTTAATAATCATATAATGTAATCCAGAAAATAAAGCGATTTTTTTCTGAGTGCTCTATATATTTTAATCCAAAATAATAGAGGTTATGCAGGTATCTTAAAGGATAATTGAATTAGGATAAATATGTGTTTTATTATTTTCAAAGCACTTGCTTGTTGATCATTAATTGTAAAAAATATAAAAACACTATACGTATGGTAATATTTTTTAGGATAGAATAATATGAGAAAAAAGATGCACTATATCTTTTAATTCTCAATTATGTATAGAAAATAAAATGTTATCTCTTTTTCATATATAAATATAAATTTGAACTGTTTCTTTTATATTTCCGTCTAATTTAACAAATATATAATTAGATTTAGATTTTATGGTTATTTATATTCAATATTATTTTTACTACAATTCTAACTCTAGCAAATTTACATGTTAAATATCAAACTAACATTAACCATAACTATAATCATTACTAATCAAAATAGTATTACTAATCAAATACCAATTTATGATATTAAAGATTGGAGTCAAGAATTTAATTTTGACTTTTGAATGTTGAATATTTTAAAATTTTCGGATCAACTAGACTTATATTTAAATGAGTGAGTCGATAATGACTATCTTTTGAATATAAATAAAATCTTCCACCTTAGGATTGTGGATTCACGAGCCAGCCAAAAGTAGCATGACAAATTGATTCATCAGTAATTTTTGTTTTTAATGGGTTAATAATATTTCAATGGTTGATGTATCAAACATATGGCAGATGATATGAGGTATAAGGTTAAAAGTATAATGTGGGCACCAAACAGATTCCCATTTTAGTTCAAAGAAAATATTGAGAATGTGGTACTATCCCATTTTGTTTTACTGTCCCAAGAATGAAGAATTACAAAATTTGATGTTATTTCATATTCTTAACTATCTATAAATAAATAAATGATAGATAAATATAAAATAAATTATAGAGAAGGACAGGGATTCTGAAAATTGAAAAGTCAAAAAAGAACAAACAAGAAACATTCAATGAGCTGGGTTAAACTGGTTTGACAGATCACCGGCGGTAGTTGACTTGTCACCTCGTAAACCACAAGTAGTAAAAAGCAAAAAGTAAAAAGTTATGTGGAAAAAAAGCGTTTACGGCAATGCAACAGAAATTGAGACCGTACCCAAATGAAATACAAAGACATACATCAAATTCATGTCTTTACAATAAGATTGAATTTAATATCTTGTGATATATATTTCCACATACTAACTAACCAGTAACCAGACCAGCGAATAAATATATCCTTACAATTATGAACTATATTCCTCATCATTTTGTTGGTGGAGCCGAATGTGAAAAAGGACTCGCATTCGCAGGTTGTCTTTAATTGTCCGATAGATACAGGACACGTGTGACATGTCACCGAAACCACTCCGCCCGATCACAACTCAACTCATCCATATAGTCGTACTTTCTGGCAATGGTATTTATTAATTTTTAGATGTTAAAAAACAACAAATATATATGCCGTCAACTCTGTCTTAAGATATAAAAATACACTGGGTCACTTCAACTGCTTCCTTTGGATACAATTCATTATTTGTAGCTGGCCACCCACTACTTTGCCACTTTTTAGACCAGATCATAAGGACCGAAGAAGAAAGAATGGAGAGAGGGAAGACGAAGATGAGGATGAAGCCATCCTCCGTTACTGCAACACTCTTTCTCTCTCTGTTTTTTTCTCTATCAATCTTGGTGAGCTCACAAACAGATGCTTGCAGCTCCAACCTCCAAGTCACCGGCTTGCTCTTTAACACATCATCCTCTCCCCACTGCGTTTCTGCTTGGAACAGTCAAAATTATATTCTCAGAGTAAGTTGGTCACCTTATAGCTTCCATGTTCTCGTTTCCTGTTTATATATATTGATTCTTGAGAGGTTTATGTAACTTTGTGGCATATAGAATATATTGTTACACATGCACACAACTAGAGATTCCTTTCGTGCAGTATGAGCAGGCTTCGCCGGAGCTATGGAGCTTCATTCTCTCCGCCCCTAACGCAAACGCCTACGTAGCAATTGGGTTTTCCCCCAGCGGCAATATGATTGGTTCCAGTGCGATTGTGGGTTGGGTATCTGATACAGACGGTAGCGCACAAATAAAACGGTATTATCTAGAGGGCCGTAGTCCAGGGCTAGTGCATCCTGACCAAGGAAACCTTCCAATCGCGACCTCCCAGGTTCTGATTCAATCCTCGCGGATATACTTGGCCTTTCAATTGAACACAAGCCTGCCGTTGACGGGAATAATTTATTCCGTTGGGCCGACGGGTGTCTTGCCGTCTTCTCCAAGCTATACCTTGACGCAGCACGCGGATATGGTGTCCACCAGATTGAATTATGTTACAGGTAAGAACATGCCACTTGTTCTTATATATAAATTAATGTTACTGTTATTTTAATGCTTGATTATTAAGTCAAAGAACCGGAATAGCCAACAGAAATGTGATATTGAAATAAATAAATTGAATTTATTCATTATGTACGGAATTAAAGGAAGAAGCCTTTTTATACGCCCACTACAGGTCAAACTAACACCAACAAAAAACCGCATTCAAAACTAAGGAAAGGCCATGGAGTACTGGTGATGCTTGGTTGGGGTATTCTGATGATAATAGGAGCAATGTTCGCTCGCTACTCCAGGGAGTGGGAACCATTTTGGTTCTATGCCCACATCTCCGTCCAGTTATCGGGATTTATCCTGGGGATAGCCGGAATAATCGCCGGACTGGTCCTTGAAGACCGTCTGAGTGCTGATGTGTCCACTCACAAAAGTATTGGGATCACCATTCTTGTCTTTGGATGTCTCCAGGTAATTTGCATATTTGTTCCATACAGATATATGGATCGAGTTCATTAATATACAAACGCATGGATACGAGCAGGTGATGGCATTGCTGGCTCGACCAGACAAGTCCTCAAAGGCGCGCAAGTACTGGAACTGGTACCACTATGGGATGGGGAGGACACTGATGGCCCTTGCGATAGGAAACGTCTTCTACGGCATTCATTTAGGAGACGCAGGGAATGGATGGAACGCTGCTTATGGGATCGCTCTTGCTATCTTGTTCGTAACTTGTGGGGCTTTAGAGGTGAGGTTGTGGAAAAGAAAATGAAATTAACCTTGCAGTACTCCAGTACTCACCCTAATTAATTAATATGTATGTAGCTATCTACCCTTGAGTTACTTTGCTATGTAGAGTGGTTTATGAGTTGTTTTTTCTTTTTCTTTACTGGTTTAGTCAATTCACTATATCTTTGTTTACTTTTAATATTATTTCTCATAGATATATATTTGGTTTTATTCACTGCTTGCTTTACATGTTTCATTTATTACAGGGTGCTTGTGTTTTCATCTATATATTACTTCCAAGTGTCACTAACTCATCATCATCGACCCTTTTTGATTATTTTCTGGCAATAGTTTGTAGTCAATATAGTAATCATATATGGCATGTGGCAATCATGATGGCTTTATCATAGTCCAAAGTCCGCTCAACTCATGTGGGATATTTAACTTTGTAATATTCATTTGTTTTTACTAAAAACCAATTATATAGTGTTGCACAAGTGTTTTACTATACACTGATCATACCGAATCGGAATCAAGATATGGAATCTTTACTAAAAAATTTTTATTTTTATTGAAAAATTTATATTTTCATATTTTCTTCAAAGACTAAGTAAAGTGAGGCCCATAAGATTCAGTAATATTGCCAAGTTTGGCTAAATGTATCTAGTAAACAGTTTAGGATGGAGATTATAGTAGTTTATTTTGAGAATAATTGTTGCGTCATACATGCAATATATTAGAAACATTATAAGAAATAAATGAGCAATTAATATTCAACCTTAGTAACTTATATAATATTGGCTTAACTTTTGGAAGAGGTAAGGTTCTTTCTCCTGATTTTTCATAATAATTCTTGAACGCATGATTGCACCCTATGTTAATAATAAATTAAAATTCTTATATCAAAATTAAAGCAATGGTACAGAATTAACCTATGGAATTTTCACATGTTTTTCTATAGCTACTGAATGAATTTCTACCTATTTATGTATAGCAATTATATGATTATAAGAGTCTCATTGGAACTCATAGGTACATACAGATTTTATTCAACAAACTCTCCCAGCTTATAGTTCAGTTATATACCATCTTCAACACAACAAATATTAAATAATTTCCTGAACTTTACGAATGACAATAGCTTGAAAGATTTGGTGAATGTATCGACAATTTGATATTCAATCCTACAATATACTAGATCAATTATTCAATATTTTGTGAGATTTCTCAAAAATTGAAATCTCACATCAATGTCGTTGCTTCTCTCATGGAGAATATGATTTTTATAAAGTTTTATTATTGAATTGTTGTGGCAGTAAATAGGAATTGATCCCTTCTATTGAAAAGAAATCTCTTTAGAATCTTTCCCAACTAAATTGTTTGACAAACATAACATGTTGCTCTTAGAAATTCAGCCTCGGTAGTTGATAAAGTTACATCACATTGATTCCGATTCCTTAAAGACATTGAAATTGCTCCTGAGCCCACCATAAGAACTTAACCAAATGTATTTTTTTTACCATCCAAATCTGTGAGGATCTGATCTCGAAACCCAGACCCTCACCATTGTGCAATCTTAATTAGCCCAACTTGTAAATCAATTGAAACCACGCAAAGCTTACCCTATAAAATTTCCAAAACTCTTTTAAAAGATATAGACAGTTTAAAATTTTTTATTTAAATAGAAGTAATGTATCACTTCTTTAAAATCGACTAGGCAATATCACAACCACATGAAATAAACAACACAACGGGCTCATATAATACAAATACATTGAAAGATTTATGAATAAAGACTTAAACTCAGTTACTATACATAAACCAAGACCCAACGGCCACATCCATGTCACAATATACACACTACATCTATATGACCCAATTGTACAACAATCTTGTAATACTAAATAGGCCCACTGGTCATAAAAATAACATAATATCTCAAGTGTAAAGCCACACATACAACAATCACACAATCCAAAATGAGAAGTATAAAAACATCAAATCAATATGCACCATATCCAAAATGTATAAGAACATGCCGAGTGCTCAAAACGTGAGTGCAATAGTCCAGCTCCTAAAGAGCTCTAAACAACAAGTTGAAGGATCGCAACAACATTCTAAAATAATCCTGAAAAATAAATAATAACCGAGAGTGAGATCACAAAGACCTTCGTGAGAGTCAAAATGTCATATATAATCGAGGGGGAGGGAGACAAACCGTAAAATAAGTATAAATATACCTTTACTGATAACCACGCTTTAATGTAACCTGTGCAATCTATAGCGTAAAACAACCTCACATATGCAAATGCATACCATTATACATAATAAACAATAAATAATATCTCATGCATCCCAAGAAGTGAATAAATCATAAATCATATGAACATGTCATAATATACTCATATAGGGCAACCAATCCAAAACTTGTCAGGATGGATATAAAAAGGCTAAGGAGAACTTCTCCGTGTACAGAACGTGCAAAGTTCATTGTTACGAATTTTATGCAATTACTTTTAAAATAATATAGTACTCATATTTACGACCCCATCCACCAACATTGTCCACACACAAATATACATCACACTCTATCCAATAGTACCACATATAATAACTCGCATAATCATATTCATATATATTATAATAATGAACTTGTAATAACATACCATCCACATTGCTCCAAGCAAGTGACTAGTCCCACTCTAGCCCCCGTGCACTTGCTTAGTCAAATATAATATATATCATCCATATTACTCCTAGGTAAGTAATTGCCCTCTCTAGTGGGATCCCATATACTTACCTCGCATTGACCAAGCGTAAAGAACCGTCAATTTCATGGATATAAATATCCGATGTATATACACATAGGTATAATTACCATCTCAATATGCACATCAATCACAAAATAGTTTATGCAATGAGAAAATAATAGGCTCATATATACTCATTATACTACTCATCAATGCATATCAACATATCTATATAAGTGATAATGCACAACACTCTGTCTCAAATGAATTCACACAAACATATTCATATGGAAAGTAAAAAATCAACTCACAATTGGAAATCACATTCATTGAAACCAACAAACAAACTTGAGCATGGGAATCCACCAACAAAATACCAAAGGAAAAAGATACATATTTTCCATACTCACCCCTCCATAATTCCAACTTAACCTCTACAGGTAAGGAAAACTCAAAGGTACTTTCTAGGAAATTTAGACAATAGGAGTTGGTTATCAAGGATCAATAAACTCATGGGTCAAATAATTTCTCATACAATGGTCAATTTCTCTCATTGATCACTTTCTCTCAACCTTAGGGTTCTAAGTGATCAAAGCATGGAAAACACTCAAAGATACTCATCTAAAGTTGGTAAAGGTATAGGTAGATGTTTGGTGGGTCATGATTGTGTAAATTGGACATGGGTGTGTTAGGGGTCACAAGTGTGTATACTGGTCATGGGTGTGTCTAGAGGCCATAACTGTATAAACTGGTCATGAGTGTGTTTGGGGACCATGACTTTAAGGACCTACTCTCAGAAATCGAGATCCTTATTGTCATAAAACCCAGACTAGCTCAACAGGTGGACCAATCAGAGTCTCATAAGGAGATTTGACATTTCAAACAAGTTTTCCCAAACAAAGTTCATTTAATTTAAACAAAAAAAAGCATGATCAGTTACAAAATGACACCTGGCACAAAACAGTAAACAGAAACATAACGAAAGTCTTCATTAATAAAGTAAAAATCCAACACGAAATGGGTATGTAACTCACAAGCCCAAAACTATTACACAGTGCCCAAAATATAATATGAGTCCAAAACAAAACATAACAGGTCCAACTCCTAAGGTATCTAGAAACTCAACCTTAAAGCGAACGCCTACAACTCGCAAACTAAGCCTGAAAAATATGGGATGAGATCACAAGGACCTTACTGAAAGTCACAAACTCTAACGGTGGAATAGAGACATATACAAAACTGGAGTATAAAATAACTAACTTAAAAAAATTGATATCTGATGTAACTACTGTGCACACACAACACATAACAGTAATGTAATGCATATGATATAAAATGTAGGACAGAAACTGACCCAATAAGTTTATAACTCAAACGTACTCAACTAAACATATGGGTTACTCGTGACCGAAAGTCTATCAAGGTAGATATAAATATACTTCATAGGTAACACAACATATAGCCATACCTGAAAGCCAATTGGGAGTGTTAGTTTTAATTTTGAAAATACATATACGTAAACCCCCCACTTCCAGTGTTATTTGAGACTAGACAGAGAAACACAACATATAGTCATACCTATCTCAATACTCATAACTGATAGACCTGCAAAACAAGTATTAGGCAATACATAACATTATCCATATAACTCCTAAACAAGCAAATATTTCTCCTCTAACACTGAGAATCCGTATATTTACCTTGCATTGGCCAAGTGAACTCAACTGTGTGAAGGATACCAACTCAGGTATATATATACATACATATAACTTAGGAATACATTTATAAAATAATAATACGTGGAATACAAAACAAGCATCCTCAAAATACCAAAACAATATGTTAGCTTACCGGACTTAATCTCACGTCAAAGCATACCTATCGGACATAAAACTTGACTAACTAGACATAAACCTTGACAAACTGGACATAAACCTTGACTTACCAGACATAAAGCTTGACATACTGGACATAAAATTGGACATATATCTTGTAAGTTATTTTCTATTTTTCTATAATTAACTTCATTAGTTAGTGAATGTAAGCATTTTTTCTTATTTATTAGTAAGACTTTTTAATTTCTAATTCTTTCATTATATTTATATCTCTTTCTTATATATTTTTAACTCATTTACTAGGCACAAAAACTCACCGGGAAACTCATATGAAAATAATAGGATGCTTGGAAGGTGAAACGAAACAAACAAGATGAACAAACCAAGAAAACGAAATGAATCGGTCAGAAAATTTGGTCCAACTAATCTGACCAACACAATAGACTAGTCGGATACCCAACCACGACTGGTTAGACTAACTAGTCCAACCGGTTAGAAAACCAAGTCCGATCAGTCAGACTCTATAATCTGACAGTAGTCCTAACTGACCATTTAGACATTTAACTCCGACATGTCTCACTCATTCTCTCCCGATTTTCTTCGATCGATCTCACACACAGCCCCATGATTGCTTGAAATACTCAACAAGGAATACATGACGAACAAGAATTGGTCATGATCTAAAACAATCATCTGATGGTTTCCCTTTCACCTCCTAACACTGAAACTCATACAATCGAAACCAAAAAATTATGGTGTCCTCGTCCAAACCCATAACTCACAACATACTTAGTCCATTACTCGTCGATGTATTTCTACACAGACAAAAATATGATCATTTGATTCAACCAGTAGATGCATAGGAAATATGACATGCAAGAATAATGGCCCTATAATGACAGTCACACAGTTACAAGGTACATGCCTCCATTCAAATTCATCCTTTGAATCTTCCCTATACATGAAATCGGTATGCCTTACATTTGCCCTATTTGTAGCTTATCTTAATCAATTGATTAACCTATTGGATTCTGATCTTGTTTCTTTTGGTTGTACATATTACAAACACCTAATCCTTCCTTGTTAACATGAAATCGCAACCCTATTACCTTGTATTCATGAAATCGCAATTTGTCTTGTGTCCTATTCTTAGTGCTGCCGAAATTTGCATAGTTAATTGGGATGGTAATTCAGGTTGAATCTTGTTAAGTTCTTAGCTATCACATCACACATCCAAAGGACAGGCACCTGCGACATCTGATCACTGGTTTCTGATAGGTTTGGTGAGTAGAATTGGTAAAGAAATAGGGTATTCAATTGGTTATTGAGTATGCATGCTTAGTTTGGATTTTTCTTTGCCTTATGATGTTATAGGTGGTTCGGATCCCTTAAATAAGGGCAAAGGAATAGCTTCTTGTTCAAAGAAAAAAGAGGTAAGATCTCTGCCTCATTAGTTTCTTCAAAGATCCTTGTTGTTTGTTTGTTAATTTCAGTACCTACATGTATGATCAGTGTATGCGCATATATTGTAGTGAGTATGTTTGAATTGCGGATCAAGATGTGATCCTCTAGGCTATACCGACCTTGAGTTAGGTTATGAGTGCCTAATTTGCATGTGTTGTGTGCATTGAACATATTGATTGTATTCTGACATGATTGAGAATACCCTGTTATGGTATTGTGCTATGTGCTTGCCTGTGTGTGCTTGTACGTGTTTATGTGTTAGGATCCTTTTTCGTTGGCCATTCGGGGCAAGCATTGATGCTCCTGGGGAGAGGAGAGGTTCTTACTGATATGGGAGTCGTATGAGTGGAAATCTCCAACATGTGCATGCTAGATGCCTAGTCCTTGTGTGGCTAGACGCCTTGTCCTTGTGTGACAAGATGCCCTTATTCTTGTGTGGTTTGGATGCCTTTATCCTTGTGTGGTTTGGATGCCCTTATCCTTGTGTGGTTTGGATGCCCTTGCCCTTGTGTGGTTTGGATGTCCTTGTCCTTGTGAGGCTTGGATGCCTTGTGCTTGTGTGGCAAGATGAATAGGCTTGCTGATTAGCTTGTGTGCTAACCCTTTTACCATTTGTGCAGCAAAGACTTGGACAACACAGGTGGAAGGGGATAATCTTTCCTGTTGACAAGATTGAGTAATGATTTATCTGCCTGTGTACTTCTGACTTTCGGAAGTGTTTGCAGTCCACCCTCAGCCTTAGTTTTGGCCGTAACCTTGGATTAATTCTTGAATTGTGTGATACTTTTAGATGTGTAAGAATGATCTAAAGTTGTTTGGGAGATGTTTTTTTAAGATTTATGTAGATCTTATGATGCTGTGACCCTACTAAGATTCTTGTAATCTCATACTGTTGTTTCACCAATTTTTCAGACTTAGGTACATTTGATATTCGTGATACCAGTATGTGAGAATTAAGGCTGCACGGTGGGACGATATCGATCACATTTGCATATTTTTGTCTCCTTGGTTTCTTGCTCATACAATATGATCATTGATTGGACTATTTTTTATGGTTTCTCAAGTTTCCTCCTTTGCTTGTTGTTTCCGAACCATGTTAGGGGTTACTTGATGGATATTTGAATTCCTATGGGACTTGTGTGTTACGGATTCATTGATTAAATTTAAAGACTTCCGCTGATGTTTTATGCACTCCGTATGGTACTAGAATATTTGTCCAATATCATTCTCCAAACTTTAAAATCTTAAAGGAATTAACATGCTAAAATCGAAACTATATGGATAAGCCTTGTGGGATTCAGATAGGTCCTGGTTTGGACTTGTTTGGGTTTCACAGCGGTAAAGGTCCCATTAGGAGAAAATTTTGGAATATGGGATTTGAGTCCTTACAAATAGCTCAAAATATTTAATTATAGATAGAGACTCATATCCAACATATATTCTCATCCTCCTCTGAGGTCCCACTTTTTGCGTTGTGGTGGAGAAATTGGGATGTATACTATACAAGCAAAAATTCTCAGATGGGATATATTTGGTTCCTAACCAGAAACCAATTGCATCAGGGAGTTTTTATGATAACTTGTTGGCCTAATGCGTATAAAGTGTTGCTGCATGTAAAATGGCATATCCCTAAGCATAAATATGGAGTATAGATTTCAAAAGCAATGGTCTTGTAATCCACTGTAAGCATTTTATAAATTATTCAGCAAGATCATTTTGTGTATAAACATAAACTACTGGATGTTCAATTGTTATGCCAATAGACATGCAATAATCGGTAAATGCCTGAGATGTGAACTCACTAGCATTATCCATCCGAATAGCCTTAATTGGATAATTAGGAAATTGGGCTCGTAAACGAATTATTTATGTGAAAAATTTTGCAAATGCCACATTACGAGATGACAATAAACATACATGTGACCATCTTGTTGATGCATCAATCAAAACCATAAAATATCAAAATAGTCTACATGGTGGGTGTATAGGCCCACAAATGTCACCCTGAATTCTTTCCAAAAATAATGCAGTCCCAATTTTAGCTATTGATGGCTGCATAATTAACTTTCCTTGAGAACAAACAACACATAAGAATTCATTAAATTGAAAAATCTTCTTAGTTTTCAATGGATGATCAAAAGAATTTTCAAGTATTTTTCGCATCATAACTGAATCGGGATGGCCTAACCGGTCATGTCAAATTTTAAATACATCACCAAATTGATGGTTTATTATAAAATGAGATTCTATCATTCGAATACTCGTATAGTATAATTTGGAGAAAAATACGAATAATTTTTCTAAGATATATTTTTTACCCAAAATAATAGAAGTCATACAGAGATATTCAATATTTTCTTCTTTCATAGTCTCAATATGATATCCATTCAAATGAATGTCTTTGAAACTTAATAAGTTTCTTTTAGACTTTGAAGAAAATAATGCATCTTCTATTATAATCTTTGTTCCTCTGAATAATATAATATGTGATCTACCGGAGCTCTCAATTAATTTTGCACAACCACTTATGGTATATACATTGGTTTTTCCAATGTTCAAATAAGAGAAATATCTCTTATATCACAAAATTATAAGTGTTGTGGCATTGTCAACCAGACATATTTCTGTGTTGTGCATTATAGACATAGTCATGTCTGAATTCATGATCTTCAACAAATAAAGAAATAATAATAAGAAATAAAATATTACAAAAGAAATAAAATAAAATAAGAAAAGAAAAATTGACAAGACAATTAAATAAATAAAATAATTATAAACTAATAATAAATTTTATTATAAATAAATATAGTGTACAATCATAGTACAATATAACAAAAATATCATTCTTGATTACTAGTACTTTCATCGTTAGAATCAATAAGGAAATCAGCCACATCTAGGTGTGTTATGTCTTCGAGACCATTGGCAAAATCAGTAAAATCATATTGGACAAAATTTGTCTCTATATTTTTGTCTTTGGATTTCAGAGATTCTTGATAAAGATCGGAAAAATACTTTGGTGTACGACATGTACGATGCCAATGACCTTGCATCCCACAACGATGGCAATTAGCATTCATCATCTTTTTCTTAATGCCACATTTTATCTTTCCAGGTCGTTCATTCTTAAGGACTTCATAATGAAAAGTACTTTTGCCTTCACTATGACAGGATTGAATATGACATTTTCCTCGTCCTCGTCTGTAGCTTCCACTACGACCACGAACACGGTCAAGACCCCGACCATTATTAAAAGTATGCATCATATTCATTTCGGGAAGTGGAGCGACACCAGTTGGACGAGACTCATGATTTCTCATCAATAATTCATTATTTTGTTCGGCCACAAGAAGACACAAAATCAGCTCTGAATATTTCATGAAACCTTTTTCACGGTACTGTTATTGCAGCAATACATTTGATGCATGAAATATGGAGAATATTTTCTCTAGCATATCGACATCTTTGATATCTTCTCTACATAGTTTTAACTGAGAGTTAATTTTAAATAATGCTGAATTATAATCACTTACATACTGAAAATCTTGTAAACGGAGATGAATCCAATCATATCAAGCTTTCGGAAGTATCACTATTTTTTTGTGATTGTTCCTTTCTTTCAGACTATTCCAAAACTCTGAAGGATCTTTGATTGTAAGATATTCAGATTTCAATCCCTCGTAGAAGTGGTGACGAATGAAAATCATTGTCTTTGCCTTATATTGGCTTGATGCATCATTTGGTATTTTTATTATCTTTCTAGACCTTTAGCATCTAAATGAATCTCAGTATCTAATATCCACGATCAATAATTTTTGCCAATAATATCTAGAGCTTCAAACTTAAGCTTCACAATATTTGCCATTGTAAATTCTATAAAAATACGACAAATGAATTAATCATCTAATTATAATATTACAAAATGAATAAGATAAAATAAAATATATTAACAAATTTTGTTTAATTATTTAATTTCATCATATTATCTTATTGATTTAATATTATTGTTTAGTTTATGTTTTTATATAAAACATGTTTATGTCTAATGTAAATATATCTATGTTTAGCATATCTAGGCTTGTATATGTTCAAAAAAAAATATAACAACAAAAATTAAATGATAAATCTAACAATAAATATATTTATTTATTTTTAATAGGAATTATGTTTATTATTTATTTATGATTATTATTATTTAACATATTAGATTTGATAAATTTGTAGATCTTGGAACAATCTTTATGGTGTAAATCTTTTTAGATAAATAAGAGACTATCAAGCTGATAACGTAATATAAATGAATAAGGATAAGAAAGAAAAGATGGCAAGATATACAAACGATATATAGAGATAAGGAGATGATTTCCAAACGATAAAACAGATTCATATTTATAGTTTTGAATAGATATATATTACCTATTAAAAGTAATGACATGACACTTCAAATGTATCTTTTGATAATAAAGAATCCTGAGTGAAAATACAATATAACAGTTACGTTATTATCTAATATTTTTGGTATATGTTGTTTGGGCTTTGGGTTTTCAGCGTACTAGTTCCGTGGATAAAGTATCTTGGATTTCCTCAACATCTCTCTTGTTCACAAAAAGCCAGATTCAAACCGATTTTAGAAAAAATTAAAAGTAGAATATAGAAATAGCAAAGCCTACATGTGTCGGGATCAAGCAAAGTTATCCCAGATAGTTTTGCAGACCGTTCCGTCTTACCTCAAAGAACAAGACTCGATCAAATGGGATTTGGTGCGCTAGCCATGAGCTTAAAAATCTTCGTTTTGCATTTTCTTAATATTTCCTTGCACCGCACCCAGTTTAAATGGAAGTTCTTAAAAATTGCGCTCAAGGTTCTGTGTTGCGTTGCAAGTAGAAACCTAGATGTTGGAGGGAAAACGAAATATATTGGCCCCTCCTTCATAGTGGGCATTTCCGTTTGAGTTATTTTCTACATTGTTTATTGTGTTCTTTGCAATAACTGGGGCCAATTTTTGTTGCTAAATAACGTTCTTCTTGGTGATACAACTTATAGTATTGCAGAAGGAGGAGGGCAGTTTGATTGCAAATGAGCTTTAGAGGAAGTGAATCGTCAGTTAAAGGGCAATATGCCAAACTCCTAATATTTAGCATTGGAGAAATCCTACAAACAAGGTGAAAAGGTGCCGTCTTTTTGTACAGTCCGAAATTTCCCCCCTACCCGGCTATGTATTCACAAAATGCAAGAAATAGTGTCCTAAAAATCTGGAGACACAAGGCTGCTAAATAAAAGTTACATTGGCTGAACCTAAATACAGGAAGCAATGGCAACTACAAACTCTATTCAGGTTGATAATAAGAAGCAGGCTTATTAATTTGGGTTGGAGGGATGATCCCAGCTTGGAGGGTCAAGGTCTGGAAGTATCTCCATATCCCCACCAAACATGACTCATGATTTCCTTAGATGAGGAGCAGGAGGAAGGATGGAGCTAGCTAGCTCTTCGTTTAACTTCACTGGAATTGGAGGCATCTGCTTCATTATCTCCGGCATGTCGTTTAAGCTGTGAAACTAGTGCATGTTAGGCGGTCTTGTGATGGACTTGAAGAATGTTTAGTGGCAAAAGTTGTAAAGCATCTGCTTTATCATTATCACCTTTAAACAATAATGACCACAAAGATTTTACCTTAAGGTAGGTAGGTGATAACACCAATCTAAACTAAAAAGTAATAGGCGGTCTGCTCTATAAACAAAATGTCTGCATTGAAATAGAATAAATAGAATGGAGATGCAATATCATACTCATTCAAGAGAGCAAGGATGTTGTCCCGTGCTTTGCTTAAGAGATTGAGGTTATCATGAATCTGCAAGAAAAAAAGATGCGGGCTTAGTTATTCACTGCGGCTGGCTACAAACAAAGAGCAACCACCGGATAAGCAAGATGCAGAATACTGAAATAAGCACTACAACATAGGCAGTAAAACGACACTGATTAATAAGAATACAACATAAGATACTAACTATTACACCGCATAATATCATAAATATGCTTGGACGGATCATGACTATTACATCACCTGGAAAGAAGTAAAATTAGCAGAAATTTGACTTAACATCTGAGAATTTTGCTCAAGAAGCTCCCCTGTGGCACCACCAATAGCTGCAAAAAGTACATATCCACTCTAAGGGTAAAGATGTGATTGCTGTACAGGAAGGAAATAGCACCAGATAACTATCCTAATAATACCAAAATAAAACCATCCATAAACTAAGTGGGAAGCCCATAAGTCCACAGAATATGAAAATAGATTGTATATCGGAAGAAAAGATGAACACATCAGTGACAGCGAACTGCAGAACTACCAATGCCAGGATACAAGGTAAGAACATGGTGCAATCTGATGTTGGAGAGATAAAAATCATTTTACTCTTCACCTACAGTCCTTAGGTTGTCTCATTTTATAGAAGATGCACACCTTTATAAGGGATCCCATCATCATTGTCCATCGGAATCATCGGTGGAACATATGACGGACCATTGGGACGAGGTGTCAAATGCAATGAGGATTTTGCAGAGGAATCCGTGGCCTTCTCCTGTGAAACACAATCAAATAGTAAGAGAAGCCCAGGAGAATTTGTCACTGATGTAAATAAAAAATGGCTCGGCTGTAAAACCAAAGCAACTAAAAACTTGATTACCAGTGCAAGTTTTTTCTAATGTTTTTGCCTCTAGATCATCTAGTCCTCAAAAGATAATCCTATTAGTCATGCAACATGCCTCAAGATTTTTGCCATTTAAACAAAAACTAATCACAACAGTATCTAAGCATCGCTATGGCTTCGCCTGCAGAGAGTTTGTTTTAGTACTTGTCCGTGCTTATGCCCAGACAATGTCTTTTTCAGCTAAATTGTTTTACTTGATCAGTTTCAGTAATGTCAGGCAACACAAACCATGCAGTAATACCTTTCTATCTTTACTTTTCCTTGATGAATGATCCTCTTTCCTTCGTTTGCCATTTTCCTTTTTCTGAAAAAAAAAAAACAAGTTGCAATCTCTGATTAAAATATAGAAATCGCATATGCACAACATGAATGAAGGATATGTTATAATAAAGCATACATGATGTCCCCTAAGTAACAATGATTCAAATAAAGTAAAATTATACGCAAGGAAACATCTGTTTCAACTAAAGCACATATAGAAAAGTATGATCCATCCTTCAAGAAAGGTTCCTAATAAACATAACCAAGCTAGATACTGAAAACTGGTAAATATGACAAAATCATCAAATAAACTTCCCATATCAACCTCTTTCCGAATGAAGAGTGAAGGATAATTTCTCTATCGTTATAGCAACAATCCACATATTTGGCCTTTATGGTAGCCTAGCATCCAGTACCAGTTCATTCTCTATCAATAAATCTACCCTGCTAATCCTTGCATTCATTTGAAATGTGATGTTTCATAGTGCTCTATGGCATTGTACATTACACTATTAGCATATTGATTAAGAGAATCTTTTATGAATGTCTTCAAGTGGATGATACACTGAAAAAAACATACATAATGGTTGACATTGTTTCCACGTTCTCTGGCATTAGAGAACCTTTTAGCCATATTACAGAAAAGAAGATGTAGTTCTAAAGTTGCCTACACAAATGCAGATCAATTTGCAAGATCTTTTATCCAGATTTCAGTTTTTCTTTTTTTATTTCCAACTCTAAACTGCTATTAGGAAAAAGCTTCTAGACTTAAAATTCACAGGACTACAACTGGAACGCAGTGCACTCAAATCGCCATTCGCTTCTTAGAGCACCTCCAAAAGTAATTTGTAAGATTACTGAAGCACACCATTCTGAATCAGTTTTTGCTGTTGCTGAGGCAACTCGTATAAAGATCTATTTGAGGAGAAATTCAAGTCAAGCTACACTTATAGGAAGAAATTCTCTGACAAGAGCCTATAAGCAATCTATATATATAAAAAGAAACTTCTGAAATAACATACACATTGCAAGTTGCTTAAAAATATTTGAAGCACTAAAAACTGTAAAAGAAGTTCAGGAAAAAAATAGAACATTTTTCCTCTACATTTCCCCGGAACACTAATATGTTGCGCTTTTTCCTGCCAAGTAACAACTGTACACCTTAGTAGTAAGGAAGAAAAAAGCTAATCTTGACAGTGGAGGGTTCCATTTTAATTCCTTAGGAAATCTAATCAATTTCCAATGGGGATACAACTTTGATGATGAGAAAAAAAAAATTTTACCCAGCTACCTGGAGTTGCTTAATGATTTAAACTCATCCTAGACCCAAATCTTCTGATGTTAAGTTCAGCAGGATAACTATTTGAAATTCTCACATGCATTTAGAATCACAGATATGGACTGGACTGACTCTCTTAAAAGTGTTACTGATAGATTTAATGCCAAGATTTATATCAAATTTTCAGCAGGATAAAGACTGTAAAGGATGCACAGTTTAGCCACAGACAATGTGAACTGGCCTACCCAACTTAACTATCACTTCATAGGTCTCGTAAAAGAACATGCAAGTTTGAAACAATCATGCATTTTAGACAACCCAGGTGATAATGGACACGTACAGTCATCCATCTGCAACGAAGAGCCACATCACGGACCGTCTTGTCCTTTAACTGCATTGCAATCTTGGCATACCGGACTATAATTGATTCTGATGCATACCTAAGAAAAGTTAAAATACCATATACATCAAAATCAGATTTTCACGCTTCTGTAACATGTAATGAAACAAGCAAGCAGAGGAGCAAAAAGTTACAATATCATAAATGTCAACATAAGATTCCACTCTTCATTAGCAAGTGAAGAGAGGAAGCAGAGAATTAGCAAAGACCTGTGAATGATGATAAAAACGAATTAAATAGATAATATTGGAATGTAGTACGCAACATCCACTTAAATATTGCACTAGTGAGCAGTTTGGCCTATTGTGTTCTTCTGCAAAAAAGGAAGTAAATCCTTTTGATTCAAGAACTTCATGGCCAGAAAGTTGATCCCCAAAATCATCTGATCTTTCGGTATATTTTTGCTCGTTCAGGAGACATGTGATACAATGTGTTCAAAATAGTCATGAATAAGGTTAGGTAACTTTTCTGCATTACCTCTTTGGCAATATTTTCAACCAATTTAGAATGTATTATAATGAAAAAATAAAAATCTTTTTGCCCAAATAATCAGACTGCTCATCAAGTTGACTCCATCTCGGTATGATTCAAAGCCTACAAAACACTCCCTTGAACTCAGTTTCACAACACGTAGTAAAGATGGTGATTTCATCCCTCTTTCATGCATGCATATTATGTGTTAATCTATTAGGAAAGAAGAGCATAATCTTTCCGCGAATAGAAGCGACTAAGGTATTAAAGAAAATTGCAGCTTACATATGATTTTTTATCAAGTATGCAGAATCCTGTTATTGATATATGCATTCAACGTATATAAAAAAAATAACACCAAGTTTAGACAAATCCAGCACCCACTCCATTCCGCTTTCACCACGTTTAGATCACCACGAGATTAAGACAATGAATTTTCAGTCTGACAGTTAAGAATTGTAATCACGAACATCATCTAATTGCACAAAACAACAATTTACCAATCTAGAAAAGGATAACAACTAACACTAGCAAACGCATAACTCCAATATGCATAAAACAAAAAGGGCAGGATCTTAATATTTATATATATGAAAAACTTACTTGGTAAGCAAATCATCAAGGAGCGACTGTTCTTCCGGCGTCCACTCGACGGAAATACCTGGGTTGTGCCTCAGCCCGGACTGCACCGAATTCTCTCCACCTCCAGAACTGCTGACCCCGTTGTTGGCTGAATTTACCGGCACGCCATTGGACGACGACCCAGCTTTCTGTGCCGAAGCTGCTCCTTCCTGATTACTGGAATCATTATTATTCGAACTGGCAGCCATGACTTACCGCCTCGAGCTGTAAACGAAGGCACTGCCTCCTTGGACAGTTGGCAACCAACCGAAGTGGAGCGAATTGATGCGAGGCAGAGCAGAGAATGAGAAGATGGTATGTGAGGAAGGAAGGGAGGTTAAGGGAGGAAGGGAGGAAGGGAGGAAGGGAGGAAGGAAGGGTAGGCGTTTGTTATTATTAGTTTATTAAAGAGTTGGAAAATGGAATCCCTGTGTCTGATTTAATTGGGTTTTCCTTTCTTCTCTCTACCTTCCTGTAAGCCCAGATATTAGATATTTATCTTTCTTCATTTTAATCATTTCTGAAATTATATTAATTTATAGTATTTTTGTAAAAAAAAAATCTAAAAGATAATTCTTAATCTATGATTAATAATGACACAAATTAAGATATTGATTTAATTTTATAACTTATCGCACATTTGAAATTCAATTGATTTTTTATTTTTTAAGTTAATTTAATTTCCAATTATAACTTAAAAAATACAGAAGCAGACAAGATAAGGAAATTGTTGACCGCTTTGTCTATCTTCTCTGTGGATGGTCACCTAGTTTTAGGAGGTGGGCAGAGATAAAGCATGAGATATTAACTCTTCTTGTCTGCCATCCGCCATCACCATGGACTCCAACCCCCAACCTTCAGGTCCGTTTCTTCTTCTCTTTCTTTTCACTTTGATTCCGTTCCTTTGATTAATCTTTTCTCCTGTCCTAATCGACTCCCCTCAGATCCAAACAACCCATTGGGAATTTGGGAGAGTTGATCTCTGCGTTTTTATCTTTTTTTTGTTGGGTTTAACTTTGAATCACCATGTTCTGGTTTATGGAGCCGAATTGTTTCCTGGATTGCTGTTTTGAGGCAGAATCAGTGGCGTAGGTCAGGGGTTATACAGAAATGCCTAAGTCAGAACGCAGGTGTTTTAATTTTGTTTTTTAAAAAAAGAAAAATATGTTGCCTGTGGATGTGATTTCGAGCGAACGCTTTATCTATTTTCTATGATTTTCATTTTGCACTTTGGTTTCAATATTTGTAGGTTATTGTCTAAACCTCCTTACGATGTCCATCCTCATGTTGCAGGTAGTGGCCCTCCTCCTAAACCTTGGGAGCAAGCAGGAGCATCAGCATCTGGACCTACGCCTTTTAAACCATCTTCACCCGGAAGCACTAGTGATGTAGTTGAGGCATCTGGAACAGCTAGACCAGGAGAAATTGTACCTTCCACTGATAGGAATATTGCTGCAAACGGAAATACTCTCAATAGGCCAGTACCCACTAGGCCTTGGGAGCAGCAAAATTATGGGAGCACATATGGAGGTATTTGGCTATGTGCTAATCTTTTTGCTTAAGTGTAGAATTTCTGCATTTTTTGCATACATTTAACCGTTGTAGCAGTTTATGGATCTAACTTTCCGTCATTTTTTATTCAGCCTTACTTTATATACTTTTTATTTATGTAGTTTGTCATTGAGATTCTGTCCAATTTCTTGTAATGGTGTGTTGATAGATAAATTGATTGGCATTGTTTGTGAAAAAACCCAGATCTAATATGTTTCCAAAGTATTCTATGGATTACAAGAGCATCACGAGAAAAGTTAACTTTGCTTGGCTGATTGGTGGTAGCTTCTGTTTTCAGTTCTGTGTGTTCTTGTGTTTATTTAAGTGGAACTGTTTTTGTGTATGTAAATTGCAGGATATGGTTCCAGTATGAATTATAATTCTGGTTATGGATCTGGGTTGTACAGCTCTTCATATGGTGGTGGGTATGGAGGAGGAATGTATGGTGGTGGGATGTATGGGAGCAACATGTATAGAGGTGGTTATGGAGGGCTGTCTGGAGGTGGTATGTACGGTGGGGGAATGTATAATGGAGGTTTTGGTGGTTCCATGGGTGGTTATGGAATGGGCATGGGTGGTCCATATGGTGATCATGACCCAAATAATCCCTATGGTCCTCCATCATCTCCTCCAGGCTTTTGGATTTCCTTCCTTCGAGTGGTACAGAAAATTTCTCTTTTCTTTCATTATTCTACTTGCTTCTCTTTTTTGTTTCTCTGTCCAACATCTGGTCTGCTGTGCGAATACCTCAATGTTTCATTGGAATTTTTTATTGATATATCTACTGCTGGATATATGATATTTTCCAGTTGAGTCCGGTCCAAGCATGGTGTATAGTCATAACCTGGTTGAATATTTTCTTAATCTTGGTTTGAATTCTTATGCATTTTAAGCGTATGTTCATCATGTGGTTCAGTTTTCCTTTTCCTAGGTTACACCACTTTCCATGTTGCTTTGCCTGCTACGGTTGAATGATGGGCAATTTTGAACTCGAGTTAGTATCGGAATGGGTTTGTGAGGAAGATTTTTCTCCCTAGGCCTTAATATGCAGAATATACTGTGAAAATCAGTAGATGACCAGAAAGGTTCTTGTGTCATTCATATTCTTGTGAAAGTCATAATTCATGATATAGATTTACCAACTGTTGGACCATATTAACTCTGCAAGTTACTCTCAGATAATTGATGTGGGCGTATTTTTTGGTACAATGATGAAGAAACTGAATGCACTGCTGGATTTGGGTGTATAATCTGTACCTGAACTTAAGGGTCTTGATGTGTATGATTTCTAATTGTTTCTTGTGATAATGTTTATGTACATATGGCAGATGCAAGGTGTTGTTAACTTTTTCGGCAGGATATCAATTCTCATCGATCAGAACACCCAAGCATTCCACATGTTCATGACTGCACTTCTACAGGTTTTCCATTTCTCATTTGCCGGCTAGAATGGTTGGTATATTGGTTGAAGTATAACCTTGTAAATATGTGGCAATGATGCCTGATGTTTTCAATTGCAGCTATTTGATCGAGGAGGGGTATTATATGGGGAATTAGCTCGATTTGTGCTGAGGCTGCTTGGAGTCAGAACAAAACCCAAAAAGGTTCAAGGGCCAGGACCTGATGGACTTCCAGCTCCTCATAATCCCCGTGGGAATCAAAACTACCTGGAGGGGCCAAAGGCAGCTGCTCCTGGTTCATGGGATAATGTATGGGGTGACAATGGTCGGAGTTAAGACAGAAAATTGTCCATTTTCTGTATAAAATCAACCAGATGCGGGAGGTATTGTGGAAGGGGTCAAGATGAATTCATTGCTTCAGTCTCATTTCTAGCCTGAGCTTGCCCAACATAGAGCGTATTTTGTGCTAAAGTGTTGTCATGTGTGTTTTGTTTGTTTGTCAGACCCTCAAACTTGTATACAAGGAAGGCCTAACAGAATAAAACCTAAAACATTTCTGTGGAAGTGTTAGATTCGAACTTCAGATCTTTCCTATTGTTGAGCGGACAGACATTCTAGTTAAAACCATTGAATTCCACAACTTGGGTCTATTTCTCACAGCAGGACAAAGATTATAAAACCGCATTATTCTTTTCTTTTATATGTATATAAAACGAAACCATCTAAACCTCAGTTGTATACAAACAAACCAACACCCCAACAGACTAGGCTTCCAACATTCTAAATCATATGCATCTTATACTCTTCTTGGATTCCAAGAGAATGTTAGTCATCACTAAAATTACCAGGTACAACCAGCCAGGCAAACCAAAATAATTTCACCCCAGCAATACAGTTTCTTTGGATAATGCATGACAACTAGGAAGAAATAATAGTTTTTAATATTAAAATTTTTACTTTTTTTCAAACATCAACACAAAATCTAACTCCAAGAGAGGGAGAATGGAAAATCCGGGTTATTGCCCGGGCTCAAATATTAAACCCTAGTTTTTAAAAGAGGTCAATCCACTGTGGAGAGTTATTCATGTTTTTTATTTGTTTTATCTTACTCGAGTCCAAGCCATTCACAATTGAGTAAAAGGATACAAATGGGAAATTTTAAAAGTATGTTTGGTATAAAATAATAGGAATAATTATATTTTTATTATACATTAATGTCTTTTCAGTTACGGCTCTTCAGTATCGAGAGATTCATCCGAAAAGTTATGTAATAAATACTCATTCATAGCTATAAATATGGGTCTGTATTATAGTATATCTCTCATTTATTCTCTTTATATATATCTTTTCATTTTATCTTTCTCTCCTCCTTTATTTACATCATGTAATCAACACAAAAACCTATTTATTTGTCTATAAAGATTTACATCATAAAGATCCTTTCAAAATCTACAAATAAGTATTTTAATTATCTTTTTTATGTTATTATTTAATATTTTTTATAATTATATCGACATATTTTTTTTCTATTTTAATTTTTTTATTATTTATTAATCTGATAAAAATTTCATATTTTTTTTAGATTTATCAAATCTAATATGTTAAATAATAATAATAAATAAATAATAAATAATAAACATAATTCTTATTAAAAATAAATATATTTATTGTTAGATTTATCAATTAATTTTTGTTGTTACATATTTTTGAAACATATACAAGCCTAGATATGCTAAACATAGATATATTTACTTTAGCAATAGACATGCTTTATATAAAAATATAAACTAAATAATAATAATGAATAAATCAATTAGATAATATGTTAAAATTAGTTAATTAAAAAATATTCGTTATTATGTTTTATTTTATCTTATTTATTTTGTAATATTATAATTAGATGATTAATTCCTTTATCATATTTTTATAGAATTTATAATGACAAATATTGCAAAACTTGAGTTTGAAGCTCTAGATATTAGTAGCAAAAACTATTTATCATGGATAATAAATGCTAAGAATCATTTGGATGTCAAAGTTCTTGAAAGAACAATAAAAATACTCAATGGTGTACCAAGCCAACATAAGTCAAAAACAATGATTTTCATTTGCCATCATCTCCACGAAGGATTAAAATCTGAATATCTTATAATCAAAGATCCTTAGGAGCTTTGGAACAATCTGAAAGAAATGTATGATCATAAAAAAAATAATGATATTTTCGAAAACTAGATATGATTGGATTCATCTTTGCTTACAAGATTTTAAATCTGTAAGTGATTATAATTTAGTATTATTTAAAATTAGCTCTCAGTTAAAACTATCTAGAGAAGATATCAAAGATGCTGATACGCTAGATAAAATATTCTCCATATTTCATGCATCAAATGTATTGCTGCAACAACAATACCGTGAAAAAGTTTCACGAAATATCCAAAGCTGATTTCGTACCTTCTTGTGGCCGAACAAAATAATGAATTATTGATGAGCAATCATGAGTCTTGCCCGACTGGTGCGGCTCCACTTCCCAAAGTGCATATAATGCATACTTATAATAATGGTCAGGGTCGTGGTCGTGGCCTTGGCCATGGTGGTGGTGGAAGGTATAGACGAGGACAAGGATAATATCATATTCAATCCCATCATGGTAAAGGCAAAAGTATTTTTCATCATTAAGTCCTTAAAAATGAAGAATCTAGAAAGACAGTAGGTGGCATTAAGAAAAATATGATGAATGTTAATTGTCATTGTTGTAGGATGCAAGGTCATTGACATCGTATATGTTGTACGCCAAAATATTTTGTCGATCTTTATCAAGAATCTCTGAAATTCAAAGGAAAAAATATAGAGGCAAATTTTGTCCAAGATGATTTTATTGATTTTGCCCATGGTCTCCAGGACATAACACACCTAGATGTGATTGATTTCCTTATTGATCCTAACAATGAAAGTACTAGTAATCAAGAATGATATTTTTGTTATATATTGTACTATAATTGTACATCATATTTATTTATAATAAAGTTTATTATTAGTTTATGATTATTTAATTTATTTAATTGTCTTGTCAATTTTTCTTTTTCTATTTTATTTTTTTTAATATTTTATTTCTTATTATTATTTTTTTCATTTATTGAAGATCATGAATTCAGACATTGTCATATCTATATTGCACAATACAAAAATATGTCTAGTTGACAGTGCCACAACACATATAATTTTTAGAGATAACAGATATTTGAATATTGAAAAAACCAATGTATATACCATAATTGGTCGTGTAAAATTAATTGAGGGCTCCAATAGAGTACATACTATATTATTCGAAGAAATAAAGATTATAATAAAAGATGCATTATTTTCTTCAAAGTCTAAAAGAATCTTATTAAGTTTCAAAGATATTCGTTTGAATAGAAATCATATTGAGACTATGAAGGAAGAAAATATTAAATACCTTTGTATGATTTCTATTATTTTAGGTAAAAAACGTATCTTAAAAAAATTACTTGCATTTTCTTGGAAAATTATACTATTCTAGTATTTAAGTGATAGAATCTCATTCTATAATAAATCATCAATTTTATGATACAAAAAATACTTGAGAATTTTTTCGGTAATCCATTAAAAAATAAAATTTTTTTAATCTAATGAATTCTCATGTGTTGCTTGTTCTCAAGGAAAGTTAATTATACAGCCATCAATAACCAAAATTGAAACTGAATCTCCATTATTCTATCATAAACCATCAATTTGAAGATGTATTAAAATTTAATGTAACCAGTTAAGTCATCCCGGTTCAACTATGATACGAAAAATACTTGAAAATTTTTTTGGTCATCCATTGAAAAATGAGAAAATTTTTAAATCTAATAAATTCTCATATGTCACTTGTTCTCAAAGAAAGTTAATTATACAGTCATCAGTAACCAAAATTGAGACTGAATCTCCATTATTTTTGGAAAGAATTCAGGATGACATTTGTGGACCTATACACCCACAATGTGGACTATTTCGATATTTTATGATTTTGATTAATGCATCAATAAGATGGTTATTGTCATCTTGTAATGTGGCATTTGCAAAATTGCTCACATAAATAATTCGTTTACGAGCCCAATTTCATGATTATCCTATTAAGGCTATTCGGATTGATAATACTAGTGAGTCCACATCCAGACCTTTACTAATTATTGCATATCTATTGGCATAACAATTCAACATCTAGTAGCTTATATTAATACACAAATGGCCTTACTGAATCATTTATAAAATGCTTACAATGGATTGCAAGACCACTGCTTTTGAAATCTAAACTCCCTGTTTATACTTAGGGATATACCATTTTAGATCCTGCAACACTTATACACATCAGACCAATAACTTATCATAAAAACTCCCCGATGCAATTGATTTTTGTTCAGGAACCAAATGTATCCTATCTGAGTACGTCTCAATTTCTCCACCACAATCTACAAAGATGGGACCTCAGGTGAGGATAGGAATATATATTGGCTATGAGTCTCTATCTATAATTAAATATCTTGAGCCATTAACTGGTAATTTATTTATAGCAAGATTTGCTGATTATCATTTTTATGAGACGACATTTCCAACTTTTGGGGAAAAAAGAAACAGTTGGAAAAAGAGATTTCTTGGAATGAATTATCATTATCTAGTTTTGATCCTTGAACAAATCAATGTGAACAAGAAATTAAAAGATAATTCATTTGAAAACTATTGCAACTCAATTGCTAGATACATTTACTGAACTTAAAAGAATAACTAGATCTCATATTCCAGCTATAAATGCTCCGATACGAATTGAGGTCTCTATAGACCATTGTTATGCATCTCATGTCAACGGTCATTTCATTTGGGATGCTGCCCCAGAAACTTGTGACCCAGGTTGTACCTGTACTGAAGATTTTGGTGATTATGCAACCACCAAAAGAAAGCCTTCACGGTTGCACCAAAAATCTTCATGTAAGCTTCATACGAAACCTCGAGATCCTCCTCCACCTCCTTCCCAAGGGAGTAGTTCTACTAAACGTGATGTCTGGATTCTCCTAGGCGAACCACCATCACCATTGGAGATTTATCATGAAGCCTTGGCCATCCTCCAGAAAGAAGGCTTAGTCGACATCTGTCTCCCAGAAGCACAAGAACGCTTACAAAGAAACCTTCTTGGTTGCCACCAGGACAAGGTCATTATGCATTCACCAGTTGCACTCCAAGAATGCTTCATGTTCTACGAGGCTGACTTTCCTCCACTAACTGGGGAAGATACTTCAACTATTCAGCAACGACCTTATGTAATCCCGAGAGAAGTCAAATTTGATGGCTCGTCCACTCTCAATCAGGTTGAACAGGTCTTGAATTGGCAGACCCGAAACAATGTTGCTCAAAACCATCTCTTGCACAAAATCAACCAAAAGGTTGATCAAGTCTTGGTCGGTCATACTTCTCATGAAAAGAAGATCGACTCATTGGCATCCCAACTCACCCGACTTGAAAGAAACTTTTCTCAACAACTCGCTAAGGCAAACAGACTGCACCAGAAACTCCGGAAGTATAAAGACTATACTCATCCATCAGTACTTCGAATACAATCAAAGATCGAAAGTATTGAAAAAGAGTTGTTTGCCGCTAAAAAATTAAAAGATCGTCACACAGCAGGAAAGCTTGACCTTTTCCCTGAATCTGGCCTTTCCTCTACACTTCAACCACAACCGGACATACCTGATCCTATATTCAGTATCTTTGGCTCAGCCGGAGCCTCAAGCACAAGCTCTGATACTAAATCCCGACACTCACGAAGATCCAGAAAAGGAAAGGAAACCATGCACACTTTCCTCCTTCAATCCAGAGGTTCTGACAGCCTAAATGATGATTCCCAAACTCATTCAGAAGACACAAGCAGTTCATATGAGTCTTCTGTGTTTTCAGAACCTTCTTTTTCCTCACAGTCAGTCTCGCAACACATTCTTATGAATACTGCTCGTTCAGACATCTCTTCTGAGTCTAATCATGTTGAATCCTCTTTCAGACCGAGACCGCCAAAGAAAAAATCCAGTTCTAATGAATGGTTTTCTTTGGATGACATTCCAAGCCAAAAACGGGTTGAACGATTTCGACTTTTTGCTGCCTGGATTGATAAAGAAATGTTGCTCCCCGATGCCAACATGTTTGAAGTATTACAAGAGTTTGTCTCACGAACAACTGGTACACTCCGATCCTATTTTTATTCTTTACCCAAAGCCAGTAGAGTTCAATTCTTCCAGAGCACATCCACTGCCATGGCTATTGGTTATCTCTATAATGAATTCCTTGGAGACTTCAATGACGATATTCAGACGTACAAGATAGAATATTACGCACGCAAGTGCTGTTCCATTGAAGAAAAGGATCTCCAGAAACATTATGGAATCATGGCAAAGCTATTTTATACTTTGGGCGGAACGAATGATCTCAAGGAAGTTTTTGTCTCTTCGTTACCCGAAGTCATCTCCTCCAAGATGTATAAATTTCTCCAACAATCCAGATCCAATGTTACCATGTGTACTATGGGGAGATTATACCAGTTAGCACTTGAAGTTCGCATGCAACTATGTGACCAACAGAAGCTGTTCCAAGATTTTCAAAAATCTGAAGCAAAGATCTCGAAGATCTGCAAGCAGTCACATCTCAAAATAAAATGCAAGGATTCCAGCTGTCCATGTGCCAAAAAAAAGAAAAAGCATTTCGACAAGTGGAGAAGAAGCCAGACTAAACGACCTCACAAGCGTTCATCTAGGCCTCACCGCCAACCTTATCGCTTCTTCAAAAACTTCATCAACGAGGAAAAAAGGGCGATTGTTGTTATATTTGTGGCCAAAAAGGGCATTTTCCCAAAAATTGCCCTAATAGTCCCACAAAATCAGCCCGACTTATCTCCTTTGTCAGCAAAGAGACCAGCCTGTCTGATGCTGATATTGAGTCTTTATTCTCCGAACAGGATGAAGCAACTCCCGAAACAGCTTTTGGCCTTACTTACAAGTATAGTTCCTCGTCCTCCAGTGAACCTGAAGTCTTTTCCTCTGATGAGGATTATGAAGCAGATTTTGATGATCATCTCCAGATCCTCCAAGCTGAACCAGTCAAAATCACCCAACCAGCTGTACCCCTCCATATTCTTCCTACCAAATATGATCGGCCTATCCTAGTCATTGGCTTTTTGGATACTGGTGCCCACAAAAATTTTCTCAATCCTTCCGTCCTTCCACCAAATGCTTGGGCCCAGCACTTCCAACATTTCAAAGCCGCCGATGGAAAAGTGTTTCGAACTGAACTCATAACGAAAAACCCAATTGGGATTCAATTCTTTCCTGGATGCACCATATGGACAAAAGTTATCGGCACCAAATTACCCGACAAAGACCTACTGATTGGTTTCGACATTTACCAGCAGGCAGGAAAGCTACAGATCCTTCCCACCGGACTGAAGTATAAGCGGTTCTTCCGCCCCTACACTGAAATCTTACGCCTCTACTCTCTCACAGAGGCTGGCAGTACCAGATCCAAAAAATGGTCCCATGATCTTTTGCCTTTCTGCACCAATAACCATGCCGAGTTTACTCATCCTTCCCCATTATGGAAAAACTCAGCCATTTTCATCTCGTTACCCTTCAAGCTCAACGAAGACATAAACCCCACAAAAGCTTCACATCCAGGAATGACACCTATAGATTTGCAATTAGCCCGTGAAGAGTGTGCTCAGTTGTTGCAACAAGGGCTTATTGAACCCACTCTCTCAGAATGGGCATGCCAGGCTTTTTATGTCGAAAAGAGGACTGAGTTAGCACGAGGAAAAAAGAGACTTGTCATTGACTACAAGCCTCTTAACCATTTTCTGAAAGATGACAAATTCCCACTACCAAAGATTTCCTCCTTATTCGTGCACTTCTCTAAAGCTCGAGTCTTCTCCAAATTTGATCTTAAGGCTAGATTTTGGCAATTGGGAATTGAACCAAGTGAGAGACACAAAACAACCTTCTGCATTCTTGATGCCCAATATCAATGGACAGTAATTCCATTTGGCTTAAAAACTGCTTCATCTATCTTTCAAAGAGCCATGGTCCGAATTTTTCAACCTATCCTCTACAGTGCTTTAATTTACATTGATGATATTCTGCTCTTCTCAGAGAACAATGCCGATCATTAACTTCTCCTGTCCAAGTTTACTGTTCTGGTAAACCAATATGGTATCATGCTCTCTGACAAGAAATCCTCTATAGGATTATCTGAAATTGAGTTCCTAGGAATGAAGATCTCAGAAGGAAAGTATTCTCCTGGTGAACACATTGCGAAAGAATTATTGAAATTTCCAACGAAGAATCTCTCCAGACAACAGCTCCAGCAATTCTTAGGAATTTTCAACTACCTACGACCTTCATTCCAAATGTCTCCCAATACACCTCTGTTCTTTCTGACCTTCTCAAAAAAACCCCACAACCATCGACTCAAAAGCATTCCCAGGCACTGCAACACCTCAAAGACATTACTCAAACCTTACCACCTCTCCAAATTCCCTCAGACGGACAACGCATATTACAAACTGATGCCAGTGATACTCACTGGTGAGCTGTTCTTCTTGAACAGAAGGATACCCACAAGCTTTTGTGTGGTTATACTAGTGGAGCTTTTTCCCCGGCTGAATCTCATTATCATACCGTTTATAAAGAAGTTCTTGCAGTTAAATATAGGATCAAGAAATTTGAATTCCATCTCATTGGACATCGATTCAAGATCCAGATGGACAATTCTTCCTTTCCCCGAGTCTTGGAATTCAAGAATAAAACCATTCCAGAAAAACAACTCCTCCGATGGGCTGAATGGTTTTCCAAGTATGACTTCTTTGTGACCGTTAACATGAGATGCATAACAATGTCTCCGTCGGAAAAGAAACAGCTGATGGGGATATTCTTGTCATATGCTTTCAGAACTGGTTCGATCAGCAGGGTATGAAAAGGTTCTACTTCAGAAGAAGAAGAAGCAGGTGGAAAGATAGTTTTGACTTGTCCTTCCTTATTTCTGATCAACTGTGGATCTTGAAGTTGGACGGCTTTGGCAGGAGCAAATAGCTTCTCGTAATTTGCGATCCACGAGAGGGGATCAGTTTTTCAAGATCTTCTTTCTTTAACTGTCTCGGAGTCTGGACAATAGTAGGAGTCATTTGTTCATCCGCATAAATGAACACTGGATCGAAGGAGATATCAGGCAGACTTAGGTTGACTGCATGATCCTGGAGTCTGTACACGATTTGATGGTGAATCGTAGCTGAAATTGCCTGAGAGATTTGTGGTGCTCCAGAAAGCTGGACTTGTAACTTCAGGCAAGTCGGAAGATGTTTATCCAAAAGGGATATATTAAAGTTTGGGAAGAAAGTGAGGACCACACTTCCGGCGTTTAGAGTTGTCAAAATTGTGCCGATTACAGCGTCTTGGTATTGCATATACCTACTGTCTAGCAAAGACAGTCTTACCGTGACTGGTAATCCTTTTCTACCGTGATACGAAAGGATTAGGCGAATTGCTCCAAGATGGATATGAGTATATCCTTGCTTGAGCCACTGCGAGATAAAGTCTTAGGGGAGTTCAAGGGTAACGTACTGTTTGGTAGTGATGGAGGATAAAGAACACTGGGACAGTCTAGAAGACTGGATGTATTCTTTCACTAGTGGTCATCGGGTGGTGATAAGGGAGCGGATGGATCTTGTGATAGATCTTTTTTTAAATATGGCGTAAGGGTTGACAATGGGTAATGAAGACTCATTAACCCTTGCGTCTTCTGGTATATGAGTGATTTCAACAAGATGGTCTATTTTATTTGTGAGGGATTTTTTTAATTTTCCGGGATGTTAATTGAAGAGAAGATAGAGTGTAATTGTGATGGTTCTGTGGCCATAGCTTAAGATTATTCATTTCGTCTTTTCGTCAAGTATTATCTATCATCTGCTGTTTTCCTGTCGTTTAAATGAGCACTAAACTCATTAATATGAGAATGCTAAGTACGTGACGTTGTCCCTCCCTGGGGGTTATACATACTGAGTTCTGGGTGAGCTGATATACTTTGCAGTACGTGGCTTCCACTCAAATGGTCGTATAACATAAGCACGATATACCTTGCGGTACTGAGCGTTAGCCCTAGGGTTTCCAGCCGATATACTTATATTTCATATCTCACTTCTGTCTTTCTCAGAAGTGGCTCCGCTACCATACTTTCGTGGAGCTTCCCAGATCTTTGCGTATCCTTTAGTAACCCTGCCTCTTTTCTTTCGAGGACCCACAAGCATTAGACTTCAAGGATGAACAGTCTTCCGAGAAGACCGTAGCATTGTAACTTTATAGAAGTAGACAGGAACAAATAGACTCGAATAATATTGAGTCCGAGACTCAGTGAATATGAAAACTTAGAAAGCCATCAGGGTGTTTGGACAGAGTGTTTGATTGTTGAAAACTCGATGATTTGCTCTTATTCATTCATGCTATTTATAGGCTTACAGGATGACTGGGAGACCGAAGTCACCGGTCAATTTTCCTTGGTAACCTGGGTTACAGGTCAAAAGGAAAAACAAACTGTAAAGTACTGACATGAAAGCAGACACACGACTGACATAAAGGACTAGACATAAATGACTACCGACAACTTACTTTTCACATCATAACAGATATAAAGTAATATAAACGATAAGCTTGTGACGACATAAAGTTTATTTATTGATGGGCTCGTGGTCCCAATCCATATTTGGATCTGACTCCTGGGACATGTCGGGTGTGACAGTTGTCCTTGTTTGTTCATCTTCCCATACAGCAATCTGATCTGTTTGAATTATATCTTCAGCATCTGTGGGTAAGACGTCAGCATATGGTCCTGGATCGTATTCCGGAGGTCGTTCTTCAGGTTGTTGAGAATCCTGAAAATAAGAGGGTATTGTAGAAGGTGGACATAGTGCTGTGGTAGGTAGGTGTATTTTTTTACGGTCATACCCATTCATGTGGCACAGATACCGCCACGCAAATTGTAGACTGAGCTCTGGGTCGTACAAGGTTTTGTACAGGTGACATACTGGGAATGGTGTGGGTGTACTACCTCCATATGATCTATGTAAGACATAGGTTACGTACAACGTATCTCGTTTTGAAGGAGGTGCTTGTCTGAGGAGGTTGTACAGATCTGTACACCAGGTACTGAGTGGGGCAAATAGTTGGAGGTATGTCCATTGATTAGAACCAACATAGTCCAGGTCTAGCAAATATTCGAGCATGTCACGAACTCTGAATTTGATCATCCCGTAGTAAAGTGTATGTAGGCACCAGTTGTACCAAAGTTCCTCATCACAGAAATCATAAATATGGAAGATACTGATCCGGGAAAATAGATAATCAGGGGAATAGAAATCACTGATAGTGATGTCTTTTCCCTGGTATTTCTGGAAAATCATGAGATACGGAAAGAGATGATTTCTGGCATATTGTTGGATCTGAAAGAGATCTGGGTGATGGAGGCCGGGAGGAAAGGTTAGATGGACTGGAGACTGATCTGGCCATAAGGCCGGATGGTCGATCTGGATCCATATGAAATCTCCCAATGGATGGGTTTCATGTGGGTCAGGAGGTGATGGATCAGAGAGGCCTGGAGGACAGAGAAATTCAGGCTCAGGAGGGCCAGAAACATAACATTGGCCTGGATCTAAAGAATTCCAGCTGCTAAGTCCAGTTTTGAAATAGGGGCAGTCATTAGCCCAATGGGTTGTGTACCGGCCACATCGGCAACATAATGGATTTGGTGTCGGGCCAGCCATTAGGACCAAAGGAAAAGTTTCAGTTGTAGAGACTATCTGGAGAGGCCAGGAGAGGAGATCAACAATGATATTATCCTTTCCCTTAATGTACTTGGAAAACCATTCAGCCCATCGGAGGAGTTGTTTTTCTGGAATGGTTTTACTTCTATAAAGTTACAAGGTATACCGAATCCTCTTTCAGATCGAGACAACCAAAGAAAAAATCCAGTTTTAATGAAGAAATTTTTGAGAATGAAGCGATCTCAATCAATTATATCATTACAGGAAACAAATAGAACCGCAATAAAATACATGTCGATAATATTTTTGCATATAATGTAGCACTTAGTAGTATAGAAGAAAATTAAGATTTTGAACCTATCTTTATGGCAGAATGTAAAAATCAAAATGATTGACCAATGTGGGAATACACAATTCAATCAGAATTAAACTCGCTTGAAAAACGAATAGTTTTTGGATCTATATATAGTCCATACACCAAAAGGTGTAAAACCAGTAGGATATACATGAGTATTTGTGTAAAAAAAAATGAGAAAAATAAAGTAGTGAGATATAAAGCAAAACTCGTCGCACAAGATTTTACCCAAAAACTGGATATTGATTATGAGGAGACATATTTTCCGACGTAATAACATTGTAATATCTACCTTGTCTGGCAATACATGAAAAACTTGAAATACGTCTAATGGATATAGTTACAAGTTATTTGTATGTCTCGTTAAATGCTAATATATACATGAAAATCCCTTAAGGATTTAAGTTACTAGGTGTAAACAATCCAAATTTCCGAAAAATTTATTTGATAAAACTTAATAGAGCTTTATATGGATTGAAACAATATGGAGGAATGCAGTATAATTGTTTTAGCAAGTGATTGCTTAAAATAGACTTAAAAAATGATCCAATATGTCCTTATATTTTTATAAAAAGATATGGTTCTGGTTTTATTATTATTGTTGTTTATATTGATGATCTGAACATCATTATAACTCATGAAAAAATAAATAAAACCATTCACTATTTGAAAAACGAATTTAAAATGAAAGACCTAGGAAAAAATATATTGCTTAGATCTTCAAATTGAGCACTTAAGTGAGTGAATATTTATTCACCAATCAAATTATATGAATAAAATGCTTAAGAGGTTTTACATAGATAAAGCTCATCTATTAAGTACACCAATGATTGTGAGGTCATTCGATGTGACAAAAGATATTTTTCAATCCCGTGAAGAAAATAAAGAAATTTTAAATCCTGAGGTACCATACCTTAATGTTATTAGTGCACTGACATATCTTACTAATCATACATGACTAGATATATTATTGTAATAAATTTATTAGCAAGATATAATTCTTCACCAACTCGAAGATATTAGAATGCAGTTAAACATGATTTTAGATATTTTTAAGAACAATGGATATGAGTTTATATTATTCTAATTTATCAAATATTGATTTAGTTAGTTTGCCAATACAGGATATTTGTCTGACCAACACAAAGCTCGATCGAAGATATACTACTTATTTACCATTGAGGGAACAACTATTTCATGGCGTTCTGTGAAACAAACTTTGGTAACTACTTCTTCTAACCATGCATAAATTCTAGCAATTTATGAAGCAAGTCGTGAATGTGTTTGGTTACAATCAATGTCATATCACATTAGAGAAACATATGAATTATTGAGCGAGAGAGCATTTTTTACGACATTATATGAAGATAATGCTATTTATATAGCTCAATTGAAGGAAGACTACATCAAAGGTGATAAGACAAAATATATTTCACCAAAATTCTTCTTTACACTTGATCTTCAGAATAAAGGTGAAATCAATGTCCAACAAATACGCTCAAGCAATAACCAAGCTAATTTATTTACTAAAACCCTCCCCACATCAACATTTGAAAAGCTTGTACAAAAAATCAGGATGCATCGTTTGAAATATCTAAAAAGATGACTAAATCAGAGAGAGTATGCATTGCAATCTTTTTTCCTTCACCAATTTTTTTTTATTGGATTTTTCTTGGTAAGATTTTTAATCATGTAGTATTATAAAACATACCCTCTTAAGATTTTACCTTAAAAGATTTTAATGATGAATATTTTTAAAAGACATAGGAATGTTAGTGTTATATATTGAATGCTTATTCAGTCACTACTCTTTAATATCAAGCTAAACAATTAAAAAGTCATATCCCTACTTTGTCCATTTATACCTATAAATATGAATCTGTATTATCATTTAGAGATCATCAATAAATCTTACAATAGATCTCTCTTTATTCTCTCTCTATATCTTCTGGATATCTTTCCACCTTATCTTTCTTTCCTTCTTTAGTTACATCAATTTTAATCTTAATTTTTGTTAATATTAATTCTTTGATATCCAATATTTTCGATAACTGAAACAAAAACTTTTCAGTTGGGAAACAATCCCTAGATATTTCCGGAAACCAGACTAATTAAGCTTAATGTTAATGAACAAATAGCAGTCACTGTAGCAAGACTTTTAAGATCCCATGACCATATGAAACGACAAGGACTAACCCATACCTGTTATTTTCTTCATTTAGCACTTTTTTTTAAAAAAAAAAAGAAGAAAGGATATATATGCCATTGATAATAATAATTAGTCGCTCCGTTTTTTCCAACCATTGCAACGAATTTGGTTTAAAATGGATAAGTCAAGTCAAGTGTCAAGTCAAGTCTTACTAATTTATATTCTTCAATTGCAACGAATTTGGAGGAGACGGCAACAAAGATGGCAGCAAAGGCAATAACACAAAGCATAAACACTTGTTTTCTTTCTAATAGTCATAACATCAGCTAGTATTAGTGGAGAACAGCAACGTAAACCCTAAACACTCAGACGCAGAATACTCAGTATTCGGGAGCATTTTACAGGCCTTGAGAAGAGGGGCATATCACAAGCCATATGCAAAATCTAAATTCAAGTCAAGTCTAAAATTTCCGGAGGGCAGCACTTCTTGACCTGCCATCATCATTGACCATGAAATGCCAATCAAGCAATGGTCTTTTCTAAGCAACACTGACCAGTACTACAACGTAACACACAATACCTAAAGCATAGCACAACGTAAATGTAAATACGTACATATAAAACCTAACAAAATACACTATGTGCTCTCTCTTCATTTTAAACTTAACCTCCAACTAATACTCAAACACATTGAATATCTCAAAATTAAGATTGAGTTAAGAGGAAACACTTTGATCATGAAAGAAAAAGATCAAACAATAAACAGTTTTAACTACTAAGAGTTGGCCTTAATAGAGAAAGTTTATCTATCATCATTTTAAGCATTTAATCAGGATTCATTCGAATCGAGTATGCAGATGTGAATAGAGCTTACTTTGTTGATAGGATGTATATCTTAAGAGATACCAATCGAAGCTTAGATAGTGATTAATCCTGTGACCAACAGGGATGAAATACTCTTCCTAATTTAAAAAAAAATAAAAAAAGCAACTTTAAATCCAAAAAAGAAACACAATCATTTATTAATCAGCCTCAATTGCCACACCTCAATCATGGCCTCGTTTATATTTTCAAGTTGAGGAGCCATTGCTGATTTAACTGTCAACAAAGCCCGAGGCAACGGATTCATGTAGCTACAAGCGCCAAATATGGGAAATACATCAGGAGTTTAAAATGAAATAAAATATGTAAATATCAGAGATAGGAGCGACTTTACAAAATTAGGAAACTTACCATTCGGATTATTTTCTATTTTTGGTTTGGTTACAAGGTCCCGCTTGGGAACAATACAACGGTGTAGCAGTTTGAATTGTACCATTGCAGAGAGCAATGCAATACTCCCAGAAATGAACTTTGGTATTAGTTGTAAGCTGATTCAAGTAAAAGTTGAATCAATACCAGCTGGGCACACAACAATGTGGTAAACAACAAGACAACCAGATAAAGAGAAAAAAAAACAAGGAACTAAACTCTAACCAACTTGTGAATCAAGAAAGTAATGTAGAGCAGTTGGAAGGTTAGTCATAGCACATTTCCAGCTTGAAGAAACCAAATGCAGTATATGGTCTCCATACATTCCTACAAACTACACGCTAATTTCTCGTCATAGGAAACCTCAGCATAAACAGAAAATCTGCAAGAGAATGCATATTCATCAACCCCAGTCCTGTACTAAAGGGAACGTACTAAAGGACAGCAGACCACAACAATTCTCAAAGATTTCAGCTACAAGAAGCCAAGAAATTTGAAATAAACACCAAGTGCTACAGGCTGGGCAGATGTATAGTTATAGGAAACAGAGAAAGAGAAAGGTATCAGCACCCCCGCAGTCAAAACCCAACTAATCAGCCCACCAATTATCCAGTTTTGCAAAAGAAATTGACGATAATAGTGCAAAGAGTAAAACATACTAACAGCAAACAAACCAAAAACTATCATTGTAAGTCCTCCATTACAATCACCTTTGTAATGGGGGGAGGGGCCAACTAGGGCTGCGCATCCCGGAACTGCTATTTGCGAGGATTTAGAATGAACAGAGGGAACGACAAAGCCGAAAAGATGAAACAACGGCGACAGCGATATAAGCAGTGCACCAAACACCAATCGCAAATAACAAGCGCAGGAAGTCAGAAGAAGCCATAGAGAGGAGTGAACGAAAGAGAGAGACATCAGAAGGCAAAGCCTGATGCATGAAACCAGAGGACAAGTCAAATAAGAAAAAAGAAAAAGGTAATTCTAATCCGATTCAGGCAAACACGTCTTGAATAAAAATAGTTAATCAAAACAGGTTTTCAGTTTCCTCTTACCAACCATATGCCTTGGATATTAGGTTCGTTGCAATTGCATACTCCTCTAACCAAACATACTTCCTCTTGGTCTCTTCAAGTAAAATCCAGAATTCACAAAAGGGCTTCGTCCTCTAGATACGGTGAGAGGAGAGAGTAAGAGTTTAACACAAAGGACAATCTTACTCTAGAAAAGGGGGCGGCGTCCCGGGAAGCTTCTTATCAAGTGGAAATTGGAACGTAACTTTTTGTCTTATAGGAATATTATTTATATATAATTACTTTTGTTTTTAGATTCGTCATTAAAAAGTATTATAACTGAAATAATCGTTCCACATTTCGTTCTTCTATTTTTATTTATCATATGTTATCATTAAATTATGAGAAAATTATGAGAGAAGGTTTTATTAACTTTCTTGTGAGACAATACTTTCTTAGTTTGTTGTTTTGTTAGTATTAGGTTTTAGGAAATTAATACTTACAATTCAATTTTAGGTTTTAGGTATGTCGAGTAGGTAAATAAGTTTTTACGAAAAATTATCATATTCTTTTAGAATATAGATATTAAAAGTAAGAAATAAAAATATATATAAAGATATATTTTTACAATCTAATAATTAGACTGGGATAGTAAAACTTATATGAGTTTTCATTTACATAAAACTTTCTTCATTTGAATATTTTGGCTTCTGAGTTTTTTATTATGAAATCTAGTATTTATTATGAATTTTATACTAAATTGAGAGTTTAAAAAATAAATATATTAATTATTAATTATATAAATAATATAATTAATCAAAACGGCAGGCCACTTTGTGGTTTTGACCAAGGTTGGTCAAAACGATAGTAGCTCGTGCCGTTTTGATTAACAAGGGCAAGAGGGGCATTGTTTACTTCGAAACGACACTGTATCACGTGCAAACCACACGATGTCATTTGGCCGTGTATTCCAGAATGGTTGACCCTCTTCGCCGCCCCCCTTTGATCGCAGAACGAGATAAGGTCGGATTTTATCTCAGCTACATGTGCATTGGTTCCTGGGCCACGGAAATACTCTAGAAAGTTTCCTCTCGAGTGAGCGATCCTCTCCCCTGTAGATTCGAGCATTTTTCAGCCATTTTATGGCTGGAATGGGTTAAGTTTTACACTTGGAATCCAGGACTTATTCCAGTTAAATTGTTTGTTTTTGTTTGATAAAATCCAACAAGTGTTGTGTGGATAAGTTCGAGGTGTGCTAAGCTTTAAATTGGTATAGTCTTTACGGGGTATAAGTGTGTATATAGAAATTCAAGTTGTTGGGTAAATTCCAAAGGGATACAAGCGATCGTCCGGTGACATTGAGGTTGAAGACGACCTTTGACGACATGTGTGACTTGTCGTCTCACTGTTAGTATGGATGTGTAGGCGACACGTCATTTGTAGGCACGGGCAAGTGTCACCCGAGCCTAAGGCTCAGGAGACGCGTGGCACGCAAAGAATGAACCCCGTGTCACGATCTGCTAGGTTCGAGTTATAGTTTGGGTGCACTTGGTGTTACTAGGTGGTGCAATCTGATTGGTCGGAATTAAAATAATTTCAGAAAATAGAAAAAAAGAGACAGAAATAGTGGAAATAATTAGATTGGGATAGTAAAATTTATATATGAGTTTTCATACATTGTTACATAAAACTTTCTTCACTTGAATATTATAGCTTGTGAGCATTTTAATCTAATTATTAGACACATTATGTCATGAGAAAAATTATTTTGTTTGAGATTTTATTTTTAAAGTTGATTCGAATTAATTTTGGATTGACTTCAAATAAATTATTTTTTTTAATTTAATATAAAAAAAATTAGATATAAAGATCGAACTTGAAAAATATAAAATTTTCGATCTAATTCAGTTTGAACAAAGCTATCTCACCTCCATATCCCTTGTTGTTGCCGCAAGTTCTATAAGATATGTAAGTGTCGATTTTTTATTTTTTTTCATTATAAACCTATGTAATAGCATAAAATCAATGTAGGGAACATGAATTGGGATTGCATTTTGTAAAATTTTGTCTTCTTTTCTTGTTTGTTGATATTGCTACAAGCATGATCTTAAAGAATAGGTGTGGCAACACTTGTTTTGTGTTGGGAAAGTTTCGTGTTGGATTTTTAAGTATGGAACCATCGTAAGAAGTGATAATAGAAGAAACAAAATATAATAAGTGAGTTTTTGGTTTATGCCGCAACTTATAGGTGAGTTTTGGGCATGTTTGGTGATTGATAATAGGTTGAGGAAGCTATTAGGATTGCTTAATCAATTTCTGGTATTCTTACGGAAAAATGTGAAATGGTCTTAACTACTTGTTTAGGTTTTACAAAATTATTCATAACAATCAACCTATTCTTATTGTTTTGAATTGAATCAACACCTACTCTTTTTGTGAACTTCTTGGCTTCTGTATATATTGTATTTTTCCTTGTTAATGTGCACATATCCTTGTTTCCGGTATTCAATCTAAGGATCCAAACTAAACCTATCAGGACTTTTACCATCGTGAAACCCAAACAAGTTCATACAAGGATCTATCTGAATCCCACAAGGCTCTAATCATCTTAATTATATTTTATTAAAGTTCATTCTTATGTTTTTTACTGGTTGGAGTATAATAATAATGGACATACATTTTGTTAACACACGGAGTGAATAAAATATTAGTGGAAGCTTTTATGATTAATCAAAGGAATCATAACACACAAGTCTCAAAGGAGTTTCAAAATCCAACAAGTAACCCTAAGGTATATTTCTGAAATAAGTAGAAAAAAGAGGGATCTAAAGAACCAGAAAGTAATCCAATCAAATTGCATATTCAGGGGTATATATGCAAGCAATCAGCAAAGAAGTAGGTATGTGAATATGATGCAATATCATCCCGCCGTGCAGTCTTAATCTCACACATTAGTACCACAAACAGAAGATGTACATAAGCCTAAAAAAAAGAGGAAAAACAACAGGGTGAGATTACAAAAATCTCAGTAGGGTCACAACATCATAAGATTTTCAGAAATCTTAAGAAAACAGCTCTCAATCAATATCATATTCGCATATACTATTAAGGGGTATCAAACAAACATCAATCAAGCATAGAAAAGTTAAGGCTTCGGGTGGACTAAGAACACTTTTGAAACCAGCAGTATACGTGTAGATAAATCATCATCTGGTCTGAACAATTGAATGACTATCCCCTTCCACCTGTGTTGTTCAAGGCTTAGCTGCACAAATGGTAAATGGTTAGCAAACAATCTAATCAGCAAGCCTATCTATCTTACCATACAAGGACAAGACATCCAAGGCACACAAGGACAAGGGCATCCAAACCACACAAGGATAAGGGCATCTAGCCACACAAGGATAAGGGCATCTAGCCACACAAGGACTAAGCATCCAGCGTGCACTTGCTGGGGAGTGCCACCCATGCGACTCACATACCAGTAAGTACCCTCTCCTCTCATTAGGAGCATTAGTTACTCACCTTGAATGACCACCGAAAAAGGATCCTGACACATAATCAGCTATAAGCAAACTCAACCAAGTACAAGACATAACATCACAGCAGGGCATCCTTAATCACATCACAATACAATTAGCAAGTCATATGCAAATGGTATAACTAAATTAGGCACACATACCCTAGCATAAAATGCCTAGGGATTCACAAACCAATTCGCAATCATGTACATCAAGTCTTAAGCATGCATATACATCAAGGAATACAACCAAAACATCAACAAACAAAAAGGATCTCTGGAGAAACCGATGAGGTATAGATCCTATATCTTTTGTCTCTAAACAAGTGCCTAATCCTTTGCCTTTACCAATGGAACCAGAACCACCTATACAATTATAAGGCAAAGACAAAACCACACTAAGCATGCATATTCAGAAACCAAATAAACATCCTAGTTTCTTACCAATTCCACTCACCAAACCTATCAGAAACCAGTGATCAGAAGCTGTTATAACCATCCCCTTGGATGTGTGATGTGATAGCCAAGAACACAATAAGAATCAACCTAATTTTTCAACCCAATTCACCATGCAAATTTCAGCACCAAGTTAGGGCATAAGGGAAAATTAATATTTCACGCGTAAGTAGGTTAGAGGTTGCAATTTTATGATAACAAGGAAGGATTAGGTGTCAAATACCCAAAAGATTAAAAAGAACAAGGTTAAAAACCAACAAGCAACCCAATTGACAAATTTCGGCAATAATAGGGCAAAGAATAGGGTATGCCAATTTCACATATAAAGAGGGTACAAAGGCTAAATTCATGATATTATTACAAGAATACCTGCCTAACAATCATACGAAAAAGAGGAACAAAAACTAAAACTAATTAAAGGAAGAATAAAGGAATTTCGGCACCAACACCTTATGAATTGCGATAGCAATAAATATAGGGAAGCACTAACCTTCTGATGATGAAACCAAGAAATAAGATAAAGGATGAAAAGAGGTTTCCAATGAGCTATTATTTACAGAAATCGGATGAAGGATGAAAGATGAAATATGAAAGATTTCTGCTATGGTTAGTGTAGAGTAAATTCCAGCAGCAAGGGAGAAGAAGAGAGTGTATCACATGATAATTTTGGGTGTTTTTTTTTGTGAGGACATGTGTGTGGTCAGCTGTTATGTTTATAGGTTTAATGAGATTAATTTTTCCTACTTTTAAGGTTAAATATAAGGAGATAATGCTTAGAATTTAATTATGGAATTATCTTTTAAGGATAGAAAATAAACCATTTATGATAGAAATGAAACAAGGAAGAAATGAAATCAAAAGAGGAAAGAACCTTCAATACCATTTTCGGCTACCACACATCTATTTCTTCAAGGGTAAAATGGTCATTTTAGCTTCACTGGTATCTAGACTTCTAGGACATTTATTAAGAAAAGGATCGAGTCTCACATTCAAAAACTGTGTTGATGGCATCATTGGAGTAGTTTTTCTTTCTTATTGGTTGATCTCGAGTTTACCTTTGATGTCGCTGAAGCTTCTCTTGGTTTTTATGTGGTTGGACAAATCTATGGCATGTAGAATATGGTTCGCTTTTGTTGAAACCGAGTGTGCTTGGCTTGCTTCCCAAGCATACGTATCAATTGTTTGTCGTATGGATTATATTGAGATATGAATATTGGGAATCAAACCAAGAGTAAGAGGATTAAACTAAAAGAGAAGGAAGCCAAAGATATTTCTATAGGTAATATTATGAATGATCATTGCCGATTACAGGGACCTCGTCAACAAGAGGCAACACGATGACTCACAAGGGACAATGAGGTTGGATAGCCGAATACGAGTATCAATTGTTTTTCTTTGGAAGATGAGGTCAAATCACCACAGGTCATATACGACTGATAACTATGAAAAATACATAGTTATTTAGTGACTATCCATTAGTTATTTAGGTTATTTTATGAGATTCATTCTATAAAACTATGATTTTATGCTTGTTTATGCTAAGTAGAGTGTGAGTATGTTTATACAGGTTTTCAGTACAAAGGCAACCAAACTAGGAGAAAAATCAGGTAGCTGACCAGTCCAATGAAAATGCAGACCAGTCATGTGCTTAATACTAATTGGGCATCAAAGACTGAAGCTAGAATCACCAATCATGAAGTTGTACGACCCAAGTCGAGAGAAATACATGACTTATCATGATTACAGACAATCAGTTGGGAGAGTGGAATACTCATCATTAATACGTGCGACCTAGGCTGAGAGGATTACAAAGGACACACGACCGATCGAAGCAAAGTGGTGATAGGTTGGCTGTGCGATATTAGAATTACAAGTCAATTCAAATTCCTGCTCATAACCTGTGGATAAATTAGGACCAATCAAGGAGACAAGATATAAATAGATAAGCTAGTTTCATAGTTTAGTATCGAATTCTATTATGAATATTGAGCAGAAGTTGAATCTCAAAGTTAAAGTCAAGTGCATAGTTCGTTCCAAAATGATGTGCACTTTTGTTATTCAGTTAAGGTAATGATATGTTTATGCTATTGAATAATTTTTCTTCAATTATGTAACACTCCTCTTTTGGGGGGTGTGGTTTAAATCTGTTCCGTTAAACTGTTCTACTTCTATTTTGTTTATTCTTATCAAATGCTAACACAAGATTGATATCCTTGTCCTAAGCAAACCCACAAAAAAGTGAGTAATCACCAGTGGATGAGGATTATAGAGTTAAGACACTAGAACCCATAGTGATAGGAATATACCTTATGATTCTAGTTTTACTATGAATTAGAATTTTATCATCTTTAGTTTTATAATTCATGAATAGGAAAATAGTTAAACTAAATAGTTTAAGTGACTTAGGAAGTAGTCTTAGAAATCTGGATTTGTATAAACCCATAAAGAATAGAAGTAGTGGACATAATATAGGAAGAAAGAAAACTAAACCTATGCTTCTAACTTATATCCTCATAGGACCGATACTCCTACTTTTCAGAGTACTATATTACTTGTGAATCTGTATACTTGCAGGGGTATTTTAACAAACACACAACAAGTTTTTGGCGCAATTTTCGGGGAGTAGTTCGAAATAGAGAATTATATTTTTTTATAGATTAAATTTTCGTTAATTTTTTGTGTTGTTAAATAGAAATCTAGATAGGTATGCAACACGAAGTTAGAAACCGAAGTTACTAACCTTGGATCCAACGATCAACCGCACACTCAAACAAGCTAGACGAGCCAAAAAGAAGAATTCCACCAATCCGTCATTGATCAATGGAGTCGATGCAACTGATTTGAGCAATAATCACCACCTTAAATGAGTGGTGTCTAATGATCCTGCTTTGGCCAATCAAAATCAAAACCAGCAGGCTAGAGCTAGATTCAAAACAATCATGGATTATGGCATCCCCATTGTCTACCTATTAATTCAACAGACATATTCTTTAATTTTTTCATATATAGAATAAAAGAATAATTTAAAAAAATTAAAAGGGTATCCACCTTCAATATCAATGACTAATACCCTCCTAGGATAAAAATAATAATTATCTTTACTTATTTAAATTAATATAATATAAAGTTTATAAATATATAATTGGATTAATGATAATATCCCAAATCTAATAATTAGAGAGAAATATAATAGCTAACACAATAACTTACAACTATACTCAACAAAAATACTATATTAATGTTACAATATAGAAATATTATAAAAAAGTAAATAATTATCTTTTATGAGAAATCATACACAATTTTGAGTAATGAATAAACTAAAAGGGAAGATCTCCTTTATTGTGAAAAACCTCCTTATTTTCTTCTTTGCACTTTGATGTGAGTTTTTCACCTTAGCAATATTATTTTCAAACATAATGCAAATTTGTATAATATAATGATTGAATCTAAAACATATCCTTATATCTAACAGGTTCATCTTAGAGGAAAAATCTCTTTTATTTATCCTCGCAGAGTTTTGTTTCCTGTCTAAACACTCTCTCTCCATCATATACTTTCTTTTTAAACACTGAATTTAGTCTGTTGTGTACCAAACTCCTTACTACAACAGTATATATTCGACAATACCTATGTAAGTCTTGAAACGAATTATTATAGTTTTGATTGCTTCAAGTGGTGAAACTTTTTTGTTTTTTCTTCCTCTTCCTTGCCTCACTTTATAATTTTTAACAAGAGATAGAAATCTATGTTTTACTTTGCTAATCTAAAATATGATAAATACTTGTTTTGAATAAGACTATACATGAAATGTTATGTGAATGATATATTAAGTTCATGAAATTTTTGACATGTTTATAATGCATCAACTTGTATTTTGAATTTTTATGCATATTTATTATATGATGTGAATGCAATGAGAAAGAAATTGGTGATATCTTGATGGCCTATAAGGATGAGATTGTGATTTGTGAAATTATTATGTAGTAAGTCTTGTTTTGTGTTGAAAAACTTGTGAGATAGCTATGGGAGTGTATGAGATTTATTTATATTGATCATAGAGAAGAGATGTGAGAATTTGAGGTTAAGGGTGCACCTGTGTCTATGTTTTCGACCGTTTGAACCATACAAGTGTCAACTAGTTGAAATTGACGGTTGAGATCAAGTGAGGGTGATGACTAGTTAAACCATAGGGTTTCAATCAGTCTAAATTTTGATAGAGTCAAAAACACATATTCTAGTGTTTTCAACCATTCGAACAAAGGAGACTTTGGTCCAAATGAGTGAGTTATTTTTAGTGGGATCAATGATTGGTCAAACAATTTTTTCATTTGATTGGTTGAAAATTTGAGGATTTAGAGTCGTATTCCAAAAGAGCCCACAACTAGTTAAACCAATGAGGGTTAACTTATCGAAGATTGAGAGAAGCACATACGATCAAAATCTTTCCATTTTGATCTATCAAAATATCATCACTTGTTCCAGTAAGGTGTGGGATTGATCGGACTATCTTGGTTCAACTAATTGAAAGAAAAAGAATATTTTTCCCAATTTTTCATAGTTTGGTTCAGATGTTTCCTACCTTTCTAAACCTCCCCTGGGCTTTTTTTTTAACACATGTGAGCTTACTTGAGTTTTTACGAAATATCAAGATTTGTGATGATTCAATAATTTGTGAGGATTGCTTTTGCATATCATGTGTTGTTTTATATAGTTTTAAATTTGTATATGGAATGTATATATGTTTTCTAGGTTTTGATCTAGAATTAACAAGTAAATGCTTGTCCAATGTGAGGTAAGTGTATTGGATCCCAACAGGGAATAGCGGTTTACCTAAGAGTTGTATGCATAGTCTTGTATGTAATATTATCTGATTTTGTATGGCTTAGCAAACTATCAAAGTTTGCACTAACTTAGTAGACATGTGTGTTTGTGTGATTAGTTTTAAAATTGAGTATGATAGATTGTTTTTCTCTACTCAATTTCAGATAATGTTGGTAATAGAGGATTTATATATGTTGAATTGGACAAAACTAGCTGCCAATGGACTTTCGACTTCCTTTTTTGCTGGTGTTGCTTAAAGGTAATTTATGGTCCTCCTTGATAGGTTTTGGATATAGTAACCCATGAGAATAAGACACGTGATTTGAGTATTGTGTGGTAAACCTATTGGCTGGATTTATATTTTATGCATGATATTTATGAAAATATGCATTGTGTATATTCGCATGTATGGATTAAATTGGATGTACATATAAAAATATGGATATCAAATATGTTTATTGCCAATTGCTTTTATTGTTTTTCTTCTATGCCTCTATTCTTCTGGAACCACTGATGACATACTTTAATGTTATATTATTACCCGGTTTTTAGTATGTTTTAGAGATATTTTATAATGTAATCTTTATCTAGTTGACGCTTTATCTCCACAAGATATATTCACGAGATATCCCTTATATTTTGTAGAAAAAAAGAGATATTCTCGCATAAGAGATAAAGACTGAGAAGATTTCGAGCATATATGTTATGGATTTATAGGACATGACATTGTTTATAATAGATTATATAAACCTGTAATTTTTTATGAATAGGGTATCCAATTTTTAACATTCATAGAGCTCTTGACAATAAGTCTAATTATGTTTTCAGGCGAGAAACCTTTAATCTAGCCTCAACATTACAATACATTATTGTTGAACTTTCAGGAGATTTTACTAATACCAGTTGAGGTATTTTTTTACTCTTTTCTTTTTTATCGTTATTAGTGAAATTTATTATTGTGGTTATAATCGAATCATTATGATTATATTCTACACTATCAAAAAGATTTTTTTTGTACAAATCTCTGGATTAAATGACACGTCAAGAGAAGAAGGTATTTTCTTGAATATCTACATTAGTGTTCAAATAAATAGGAGGATCATTGTTTGGTAAAGCAAAAGAGCTTTTAGTCATAGTAAGCCTCCTAAAAGCCATAGTCGTACCTGGTTTCCTCTCAATCGACTCCTCTAAGTAAAATAATTGAATCTATCTAATGATCGAATCAATTATCAAAGGGAAACAATAACTGAATGTAAGATGGGGTTAGATATCATTATCATAGAGTTTACAACTTTACTTTTCTTACTGTCAACTACTATTCGTGAATTACAGCCGACTTTGCAACAATTCTTCACTCTTGTATTCCCATGCCTCTCGATCACATGCCCACAACAAGTTCCTGCATAAAAGACATGCCTCATTTACAACTCGATCCCGATTCCTAGTGAATTTGACCCTATTATCTATACTATAGAACTCTACAATAGGATTATTATCTTTGAGTGTTTAGACAGCTCATCAACTACTCTTTACACGTTGACTCTCACTAAGGTGGTCTTTTAGAGCTAAGTTATTGTGCATAAGGCATCTCTTTTGATGTTGAGATTAATGATATTTCTTAGGTGCTTAACTATTGTATTTGAAATATTTAAAAACTCGGTATACACTTTTGTATTTTGATACTTATACATTTATTAGTTGTTGTATACTTTGAATTTACTGATTGATGATTCATGATGATTAGTGTGCTTATATTGTACTATCTTTGGATAATGATTTCAAATATATGTGATGAGTGTCTAAAGTACATTTTTTTATGATATGGGATTATGGATTATACATTTTTTGTGATTATATAAAGACTATTTTATTTGAGTCTTTGTAAATCAGTAATGTTCAATAAAAGTGCTTGAAAATTTAAGGATAAAATTTTTCTATAAAAAATTATCCTATTATGATATCATATATAAATCTCGATAAGAAATAGATTCAAGACTTACATTTGACAGAATAGTTATATATATGTGATTATATCATATATCAAATGATAATAATATTTGAGATATTAGTCATTTTAAAATGATGATATCATCAGGAAGAATAAAAGTATGCATTGCACGTGTTTTTTCTTTTTTTCCCAGTGGATTTTTTTTCTTGATAAGGGATTGCACTCTTATACACATCCGAGTTAAAAGATTTGAGATGATATTTGAGATGATATTTGAATCAGAAGAATTGTAGGCTTGTTATATATGATTTTGATATCTTACAATATCTAATAAGATCTCTTTTTATTCTCTCCCAATATATTTTGTATATTCTTCTCCCTATTTTCTCTCTCTCTTCATTTACAACACTTTATTATAAAAAATCTTCTTTGTTCTTTACACTTGATGTGAGTTTATCGCAGATAACAATACTATTTTCAAATATGATACAAATGTGTGTAACATAATGATATAATGATGGGATAAAAAATATATCAATATACCTAAGCTTAAAGGAAAAATCTTTTGTATTTCTCCTTGTAGAGTTTGGTTTCCTGTCTAAAGACTCTCTCTCCATCATATATTTTATTTTTAAATATTGATAAATTCTGTATAATTATAGAATGTTGTGTACCGAACTCCTAACTAGGAGAGTACATATTCAACAGTAACTATATAAATCTTGAAATGAATTATTATAATTTTGATTGCTTTAATTGGTGCAACTTTCTTTTTTTTTCTTCCTCTTCCACATATCTCATTTCACAAGTTTACGAGAATACAAATATACGATCACGCTGATAACTTTTAGGGTTGGTTTTGTATAAACTGTGTTTGCGCTAATTACTAACAAACATTGCAAGAGTAAGAGTTTTCATCTGGAACTCGACATGTTTTCGTAAACGGTATGTATGGATCAATTTTTCATTGGATGACATGAAGCCCCTTCACGGGAAGCAAGCCACTCGGTGTATGTAATGACAAGCTACGTACACTTGGAATCAAAACATTGTTTATATATAATTATAGAGAAAAAAAAAAGAGTTGGAAGGCATGTGAAGGCACAGGAGCTTCATGATGAGCTTACCGATGGTGACCAATCTGCATTTCGAGGTATGATTATGCAATATTAGGACATGTGAAAGCTGGTGCATTTTTTTCTTATCCGCCACTAGTCGAGCATTGGAATAATTAAAGAAACACCCCCTTTCCCTAAGTGGTCTGTACTGTAATCATATTGTAAAGGACCTGTTACAGCAGAATTGATGATTTCTGCAACAGTAGTTCTGAAAGTAGCTTCTGCCAGAATTCTTGTTCAATAGGTTAATTTCGTTTCTTCTTGAAAAGAATTGATGATTCCTTCAATTGCTGTACTTTGCATAGCATTGCAAGTCCCTGTCAGAAGCTTTCATCTCCAGCCACTTTGAAAAAGGGTTCTTTGTGAGTAGTAATTATGTCCATATTCCCCTTTATTCCATTTGCTGCTATCCATGTGAAATGCTCTTTTCTCCATTTATAGCTTTTGTTTTCTTCTTTTTTGGTATCATTTTTTTTGTTTTAATAGCAAGAGTATCCCTGAATGATAATTGGTTTTTCAAAATTTAATCCGGAATCATAAACTATAAAATACTTACAAGATGCTAGTAGTAAAAGCACAGGGGGCGCCTTGATCAGTAAGAGTTGCAAGATCAGGTTTATCAGTACGGGTAACCCTTTTGGGGAGTTTCGATCCCTTGGATGCTTTGAATTGATAGGATTCTGGACACATGAATTGGCTTTGGTATAAAGTCATATATTGATGCTGTGCACGTAAGGACAAGAAAAGCATTACATAATGGAGTATGCCTTTATTTTTCTAGTGAATCATAAAACAAATGAGATGCTTTTTCCTGGTGGAAATCTGACTTTATGATCTACTGGAGTTCTTTAAAGTATAAAGAAAGAGTAAAAAAGTCATAGGGATGAGAAAACATATCAGTGCAAAAATGGCTAATAATCTAAGAAGAAGAAGAAGAAAAGTCGTCAGGAATTGCTAAGCTGCTGCTACTTCCAAACTATATTATACTGAAGCGAGAACAGCACAACTGGGTGTCTTCCTTTTGTAACCCTTGTTATTATTGACTGATGTAAGTAAAGGAGGGGCATATTATTGTAGTGAACAGACACCAAGATGGATCGGACACAAGTCATTTCCACAGTTTTTGTGAGTTAAACTTGTGATGTGTCTTGACTCAAATGACATGCTTGTCTAGTCGGTGGTCACTGCAAGTCTGCAAGGGAATAAATAAGAAGAGTTTAAAATTGCAATGTATGGCAAACAAAAAGTAATGCAAAACAAGTTGTCGGTGATCTAATAGTCCTCCAGGATCAGGATTTGTCCAATATGGGGCAGAGCAAAGTACTGTTTTTCTGATGACGTCTTTGCTCCCATATGCAGTGAATTCGAAGACAACATTTCAATAATGTTGGATTATTAATTGGTGAAAATTTGAGGATGGAAAGATTGGAGCATGAGGGCAGAGGGTTCCAACTTCCAATTTCTTTTCTAGTTTAATATGTTCCTTTTGAGGTGGTGGTGGTGGATGATTATTTGATGAATTGATCACCAAGGACAAAACCAAAATAGCCAGCCAAAGTGGATCGCATTCATTACTTTCCTCTAAATGTTTCTTCTTTTTGGGTTTTTTGGTTTGGGGTGCTGATGACTCTGTACCTATTCTATACCTTGGATTGGATGTTCATTTTGAACAAAATGGTTCAAACAAAACAAGGGGAAAACAGAGCTTAGTAGAAATATAATACTAAAACATCATTGTCGATGTTCTTTTTGGGGTAATGGGGGGGGGGGGGGGGGCGTCTTTCAAACCCCCCCCAAATCTCGGCCATAATTGTGGGTGGGTGAGAACAATCTATGGACTCCAGTGAGATAACTTTTGACCTCCATGCAAAAAGCAGAGCTTTTGAAATCATTTACTCATTACTCTGCTATTCACTCTGTTTTTCAAAAGAATTAGCCCTTTGTCACTTTTTCGTAAATTTCGTAAATGATCCCACTTTTAATGGGGGAAAGTTTAGTTTTTAACGATTGATTGTCTTAAAGATGAAGATCATCAGGTAATGGTAATGGAGTAGATTCTGGAGGATTCTTTTACACCTTTCCTTTAGCTCATCTAAAGTGTTAATGGAGTTCAAATCAAACAGCCCTGACCCTGACAGGGTCCAGGTTAGCCTTCATGCTCCAATCACACATCTCTCTTGTGCTAAAACTGGACCCATTCAATCCCATCACCTTCCAACTCCAACTTGAACCCAAACAGAGTCATCTCCTATCCTAACGCAGCAGAGGAAGCCAAAGAACCCCAACATCCACGCACGCCTACACTACTCTGCCCTCCAGTCAAAATGCTTTTTCTCCTTCACATTCACCGGACTGGAGAAAAGGAAAAGTGGTCTCCTGGTGGTGCCAACTAGCAAGATTTCCTTCGTTGGATACTCATTTCCACCCTGATCCTACACCTCTTTTCTCCACATTCCTTCCCCTGAGAGATTAGGGGAAGAGAAAACAGCACACAGTCGCCGCCGAATCCCATACCACCGTAACGATGCCAGTTGCTTTCCCCTCCTCCTCCATCTTCTTCATCACATTCTTTCTCTTACTATCCTACGCACCACATTTGCTATTCTCCACTCCAATTCCCGGCAGCTCAGCTAGGAGAATCCTCCATCAACCATTCTTTCCTCAAGACGCCATTCCTCCCAGTCAACCTCCATCTCCTCCACCACCTTCAGTCCCTTCCAAAGTACCATTTTCCACTACCACCCCTGACAACTCCCCATTCTTCCCTACATTCCCTTCCGCTCCACCTCCACCTCCTCCTACTCCCGCATCCTTTGCTTCCTTTCCCGCCAACATCTCCAACCTCATCCTACCCCAATCCCCCAAACCAAAACCCTCCTCCCAAAAAGTCCTAGCTGTGTCCATATCTTCCGTCATCGCCGCCATTGTCTTACTTCTTATCCTCGTCGTTTTCTACTCACGCCGCTGGACTACCGGTCATAATGACACCAAAACACACGCTTCAGACAACACCGGCAGTAACAGACTTTACACGCCAATAGCACCACCGCCAACGACGACGACGACAAATACGAATGGAACGAGAGGCATGACTTCGAACAAACTAAGGACCACTTCCACTAGCTCGGAGTTTCTCTATCTGGGCACTGTAGTGAACTCACACAACGTAAATGAGAGCAACATTGAGTTGGATCCTCGCAAGCTCGATTCCCCGGAGCTCCGACCTCTCCCTCCTCTTAGTAGGCAGTGCTCCGTGCTGAATCACGAGAATGGGGAAGTGGCTTCTACCACTGGGGACGAGGAGGAGGAGTTTTACTCACCAAGAGGCTCTTTGGGCGGAAGAGAAAGCTCCGCAGAAACAGAATCCGGGTCTAGGAGAGTTCTTTCCGCTGTGATTGGAGGCAGAAGAAGTACTGATTCGAGCTGTTATTCTTCTTCGAGTTCTGCCTCGGGTTCTCCTGCTCGGTCTCAATCAGTTAGCATCTCTCCGCCTGTGTGTTTGAGTCCGGGAATGAAGTCGCTGGAGCCCGGTTTAGTTGAATTAGCTCCGCCCCCAGTGCGGACTGGTCTAAGGAATGCACGTGAATCTTCGGCGTCGGCGTCGTCGTTGGCGTCGGGTTCTTCTTCTTCAGGGGTCTCGCCTAGGATAGTGATTGATTTGGAGCAGCAAGTGCATCAGTCTCGTTCACTTTCTTCGGGTTCTGCTTCGCCTAATCGAGATGGGAGGTCTCCATTGTCTCCAGCAGTAGTGAATGCGAATATAAATGGTTTGGATGAAAACAGAGCGTCTCCTTCCCCACTGTCCTCTTCAGTTTCTTCTTCACCTGATCGTGAAATATTCAACAGTTTAGACAGAAATGTGCCATCTTCGGTGTTATCTTCTGCTTCCCGAACCTCATCACAAAAAACATTGGTTGATTTGGATCCAAATGTGCAGTCTTCTTTGCTGTCTTTTATGACTGGAACCCCATCACCTAAACTGTCCATTGATTTGGAACGGAATATGCAGTCTCCTTTGCCTTCTCCAGCGTCTGCTTTGCCCAATCGGGATGGGTGGTCTCCTTTATCTCCAGCAAGAGTGGTGAATGTGAATGCGAATACTTTGGATCAAATCGGCGCGCCTTCGTCCCCACTATCCTCTTCAGTTTCATCATCACCTGATCGCGAAATATCCCATAATTTAGATCCGAACGTGCAGTCTTCTTTCTTGTCTTCTGCTTCTTGTACTCCGTCACCGAATCTATCCATTGATTTGGAACGGAATATGCAGTCTCCTTTGCTTTCTTCAGTTTCACCAGAAATAATACTTGCGAATGTCTTCGGCCAGAACCAGAGGTCTTTCTCGTCGTCTTCAGCTTCTTCGCCCGAGAGGGATATGAAACTGGAAAACAGCTCAGTTGTTTTACCGGGTGTGGCATTGAATGCTATGGGGCTAAATGAACGAATTAGTAGTGTTTTGGAGAAGCCGATTACAGTTTCATTACCGGCAGCGCCGCCTCCACCGCCGCCTCCTCCGCCGGTATTGCATCAAAGACTCTGGGAATCTCCGTCTACTTCAACCCCAATAGGGCAGCCAATTACCAGGCCGCCGGTACTCTTACCACCTTCTTGGCCTTTTATGTCGCAAGGTACTACAAAGGTTTCTCCCATGACGATGCCACCGTCGACTACAGCAGTAGAGTTTTCCGAGGAAAACCCAAAGCCCAAATTAAAGCCGTTGCATTGGGATAAAGTTAGAGCAAGCTCTGATAGGGAAATGGTGTGGGATCAGCTGAGGTCGAGTTCATTCAAGTATGATGCTGAATCTATATTGTACTTACTATTTAGTGTTTTATCTGTTTCTCTTCTTGTTAAAAAGTAGTTGTACAATTATTAGATACTTGTTGTTCATTGTGTAACTTTGAGGAATTTGGTATTTTGCAGACTTAACGAGGAAATGATTGAAACATTGTTTATTGTAAACACTCCGGGACCAAAGCCAACCACTCATCAGCCGGTCATTCCCTCACCAAATCAAGATAATCGAGTAATTGATCCCAAAAAGGCGCAGAACATCGCAATTCTGCTAAGGGCACTCAATGTGACAATGGTGGAAGTTTGTGAAGCCCTCGTTGAAGGTAAGCCTATTCGGAGTCGGCCTAACTTTTTCGAATAAAATTTTGCATTTCAACTTGATCGATCATACCTTGTAGCTGTTGAACCTAGATACTTGTCATTTCCCTTCCTTAATCTTGTACAACATCCTTCTAAGGCTTGTTTTCATATGAATCACCTTGCATCCACTAGGCAATGATCGTCAAACATAAAAATGTAAGTTTGAAACTAACCACAAGCCTGTAAGAAACGATTTATTTTAAAAAATCAGTGGGAGAAAACATTCAGAAACTCATACACTAACCTTTGTGTGTCTGTGAAGCTCTATGAAGCTTTACTCTCTGAAACAGTATTGGGAACTTGGGAAAGTTCTAAGCTCATGGAACTGAAAGATTTTACATTGTTAACCCTTTAACTAAGTTCTCCTTTTGTTCAGGCAATGCGGATGCTCTTGGAACTGAACTTCTCGAAAGCTTATTAAGGATGGCTCCAACAAAAGAAGAAGAACGCAAATTGAGGGAATGCAAAGATGATTCACCAACTAAGCTGGGTCAAGCTGAGAAGTTTCTTAAGGCAGTACTGGATGTACCTTTTGCATTTAAACGAGTTGGTGCAATGCTTTATATTGCCAACTTTGACTCTGAGGTTGAGTACCTCAAAAGGTCATTTGAAACTCTGGAGGTAACTTTAGTTTTTCATCCTCTATCTCAACTTGATCCACGATGTATTCATTTTGTGTTCTTGTTCAGAAATCCAAAAGAAAGAGCCACTTATATCCTTGATAATCACCAATGTAGTATTCGTATTGGCACAGTGGTCTATGGCAGATTATGTCCCGTGTGTATTTATTGGGAATGGTTTCATCCTTTGAGGTGGTCCCGGTTTAGACTCCAAGGAAGTTGGCTGTTAGGATGAATGTTGAGTGGGCTGAGTTATTAGGCTAGCCTTTTAAGTCAGTTGAGGGAAAGACATTATAGTTCTTTTCTTTTATTTTCCTGGTTTTCTGGATGGACCTGATAAAACCTGGTTTTGGTTTAAGAATATGTTATTGTTATTAGTGTTGATAATTACTTGCTGTAAACCAATCACGCAGGTTCACTGTATGGTATTTTTTATGGAGTCTGAGGCTCAAAGCCATTGGTTTAATTGACTTTATGTTTTATTGGCTTTCTTTTCTGCAGGCGGCCTGTGAAGAACTAAGAAATAGTAGGATGTTTTTGAAGCTTTTGGAAGCTGTGCTGAAGACAGGGAACAGAATGAACGTTGGGACCAACCGTGGTGATGCACATGCCTTCAAACTTGATACACTTCTCAAACTAGTTGATGTGAAGGGTGCAGATGGAAAGACCACACTCTTGCATTTTGTTGTACAGGAAATTATAAGATCAGAAGGTGCTCGTCTTTCGGGGAACAACCAAACTCTAAACTCCTTTCCAACTGATGATGCCAAATGTAGGAAGCTTGGTTTAGAAGTTGTTTCCGGTCTTAGTACAGAGCTCACCAATGTTAAGAAAGCTGCTGCCATGGATTCTGATGTGCTTAGCAGTGATGTCACCAAGCTTTCTAGAGGCATTGAAAACATCAGAGAGGTTTTGCACTTAAACGAAACAATGGCGCCGGATGAAAGTAGCCACCGATTCTCAGAGTCAATGAACAAGTTCATGAAGATGGCTGAGGAGGAGCTTATGAGGATTCAAGCACACGAAAATGTTGCTTTGTCTCTAGTCAAAGAAATCACCGAGTACTTCCATGGGAATTCGGCCAAGGAAGAAGCTCACCCATTCAGAATTTTCATGGTGGTGAGAGACTTTCTTAATGTTCTTGATCGGGTCTGCAAAGAGGTTGGTCTGATAAACCAGCGGACAACAGTTAGTTATGCCCATAAATTTCCAGTGCCGGTGAATCCAACACTCCCCTCGGTCTTTCCAGGCTCTTCTACAACAAGGAGGCAATGTAGTTCCTCTGACGACGACAGTGAATCTTCTCGATGATTCGATACACTTAAGCTGGGGATAGGTGATCGGGCGGGTTGGGTTCTCAAAGGTGGACCTGTCAGATTTATGTAAGTTCTTCTTTCATGTGTATAAATCCAAGAAAGGATTTCGGGACTGCATTTCTGCTATAGACAACAATACTATAAGGTTGTTCTTTGGGTAGAATAAGGCAACGAGCTTGTCATAGTTGGGCCGAAGTCATGTCATGTAAGCTTGTCATAGACTTGGTTTATATGAATGCTGTGAAGTAATATAGAAGTATAGCTCTTGAATACAAGGATCTTTCCCTTATATAAAACCTGAATTTTTAGCATTTTAGTTACATATTCTAGTCTTGTAAACAGCATAGATGCTACATTTCATCATTTTCCAAGGAATTACCAGTTTCTCAACTGATCTTTATCACAATTATGGTTAAATGTTAAGCTGCTGATGCCTTTGACCCCAGGGTTTTGGCGTCCTTACGCTCCAAAATGAGCCGAGCTTCTTCTTCAGTTGCTGGAACCACCTTGCGCATCCTAGATCCGTTGTTTGTGGCTTTTGCCTCAGGGCGTACAGTGAAAGTGAAGTAAAAAGTGTTTGATACCTGTTTCATAAGTGAAATATAGTTAGGAAGACAAGCAGATGAACCTAGTTCAACAACAGCCACAAATATCCTGATGAAGTAAATTGTAAGAGCTACAAGGCTTACCTCACTAGATCTCATCTCAGGTCTGGTAACATGGGCAACAACTTCAATGTTAATTAGAGGCTGTTCTGAGTTTTCAAGTTCAGTGTAAAGAACACAAGATTTGAAGCGCAGGAAGTCACCAACATCCACCTGTACCAAACAAGTTTAGAAATATTTTTTCTGATAATATACAAGATATTACAACCTAATCTCACTTGTTGTAATCTTACAACAACTTTACAATGTCACTTGGTCTTGAACCTATTATCTCCTAATCTTCAGGTCACTTAAACAAAAAGAGATGTCATCGAGTCAAATACTCGTCTGTAACAATTACTTTGTGGTGCCTTTGGACTGTGCTTTCTAGAGCAACTTCCATGGTTCCTTCATTAATGTGAGCAAATTAGGCACAAGATTACTGAAGTTATAAGAATGCTTTCTCCCTCTCTTTCTCTCTCACACACACACAAAAAACAAAAAAAACCAGAGAAAGAGTGAAGAGAAAGAGTGAAACATACTTACTCAGATACATTCACACAGCATCACCATAACATAACACCCTGATGAAAAACAAGCAAATGCATTCATTCAATTCTGCAGGTTCAGCTACTTCCCTAAGTTTGCAGTTTCTAGTAACTGGCTGTTTCCTATTGTATGCTTTCATAATGTTTGGCTGGTTCTTAGTTAGCAGATTCAACTAACACTTTTATGTTTCTCACTCTTTCAATACAACACAGCAATGTTCGAAATTGACGACATTCTGTTCAGAAAAAGGCTTAATTTTCCAGTACGAAACCAAAACCGGCTAGGCCGATTAGGGAAATAACAGAAGATGACACAAATTTTGACAATGGAAAAAAACATGCATAATGGGACTCCCAATTGGATAAATGCCAGTGCATTTTGATTGTTTTGATATGATGAACATGCAAAATAAGTTCTGTGCCTTTAAAATTCTAATAGACAGCAGTCAAAACCAAGCCTGACAGTTCAGATATATAAAGATAGGGAGTCACCTTCACCATGACAGAAAATTATATTCAAGAGATAGGAATATGAATTCATTTCATAAGAAAGGCATTATCACAGTCAAGGAAATGATAAATAATCAGTTGAAAACGCAAGTGGTACTGGTACTTACAGGTCTTAAGAAATCGACATGATCAACTTCTAGAAAATAAGGAACCAACCCAGCAAAGGCATAAGCAGTTGAAAAGGCCAATTCAAATGCCCGAAGCATCAAAAACCCTCCAAAGATTCGACCATGGATGTTCCTTTGCTGTGGCTGGCAAATCAAAGAGTTCTCCAGCCGTGTATCTCGAAGAAGAATGTTATCTCTGTTTGCCAAGGCAGGCATGTCACAAAAGATTCTTCCCTCAGCCAACAATGCTTCCAGTCTATTTACCTCTCCATTACCAAGTCCACTTATTTCTGCTGCTTTCTGACTCTTCCTCAATTTACTTCTTGCTTCAGCTTCATCAAAGAGTAACTTTTCTCGCTCAGTTATAGGTGACAGCCGATTTACCGGTGCAGCTTTCCCCATCTGGGAGTCTCGAGCAACAAATATAAAGTTGGCTGTCAAAGCTACTGGGTCCGTGGCATCTGATTCCTCTACTTGACAAAAACAAACATCAGTAAATTCCTGAGCAAAGAAACCATCAAGGACATAAAAAAGAAATGCATTTGACTGAACAATGATAACAATCTTCAGATAACAATAATTAAGAGCTCCATAAAGGAAACTGTTAAGGATGGGAAGCTGGGTAATGAGAATGCAGCACCAAGGCCGTTACTGGTTTATATCAGGCGCAAACCTGTTGGTAAGGTGGTAAAATGAATAACCAATTTTGGGCAGCAATGACTACTGGCTGGCAAGATAAATAATAAGAGTAATCAAAAATATAATCATTCATTCTGTTTGTTGTGAATGTTCTAGTATCCGTGATGAGATTGGAAGGGATATTCTCCCTATTTTGTCTTATTACTCTGCTCAATCAATATACACAGTTCTTCTTCTTGAGTCTAGGTTCCTAACTCCTACCAGAAACCCCCCCATAAACTTTTAGAAATAGATAACCTCTCTGCTGAAGTACATTCTTTCAGTTTTTTCACGAACATGATTTGATTAAATGTAGCCCTTTAGATGACCGATACTATCACAAGCTTCTTGCAATTATGAGATGTTTCAAAACAGAAAAAACCAGAGGATCTGAAGCTCTACGGAGGACAGATACAATGTCTCCGGAAATTCAAGTTTCCAATCTTCGGGTTGAGCTGTACAAAATTCTGCGACAAACTGAGAATTAAGATAATTAGTACCTTTTGTGGACTGGATGACTTCCATTTGAACTTCAATCGACGACCGTCCAACCCATATGACAGAACCAACAATCTTTAGATCAACGTCAACACTAATAGGCTTCTTGAGGACAATCTTGTCAACAGACGCAGTGACCAGCAATAGAGGTCTTGTTGTGCTCTCTTCGTCAGAACAATGCTAATATAACAAGAAAGGGCAGGTTACTCGAGGCAAGGAAGACAAAAGTTTACTAATTTCAAGAGCTAGTAAGTCACTTCCAAGGCTCATATCATTTCATTGTTGAAAAGGAAGCACAATTCACAATTCACAATCCATAATTCACAATTCAGATGATTAACTTTGGCTCACAGCCCATAACATATCACGAAGTTCTAAATTACAAATGACCAATTCGAAAAGCACGATACTGACCTTAACAGAGATGGTGCCAGCCAAAGCATCAAGGTCCTCAAGCAATTTCCCAATCCTGACCTCATTCCAAGGATCCCTATACTGTTCCCTGAGTATGCCGTCAGTAGAGAAGTTATACAAGATACTTGTTCGGCTCTGCTTTGGAGTTTTAGTGAGCAACTCGCTCTGCGGAGGTGCATCTTTTGGTGGGTCAAGAATTCTCTCAAAAATCTGTGACCTAGCAAGCCAGAGAGCATTGGTGACAGGTGAATGGTACATTCCTGGCCATAAAGCTATGGGCTTGCGGGCCTTGTTGTTGTCAGGAGAGGAAATCCTGGAGTTGTCATAGTCAAATGGGTTGATGAAGGTGGAAACCACAGGGATAGTTCTGGGAGAGGAGGAATTGAACTCCATCTGGAATTGGAATCCTCAGGAACTCAATGCTGGAAACTAGAAGGTATGATCAGAGACAGCAGAACTAGAGGGGAGATTACTGTGAGGTTTTCTAAAATAGTCTTGTCTGGAGGGTGGAGGGAGGAGGGTGGAGGGAGGAGGGGTGATCAAAGATCAAACATCGAAGATGGAGAGGAGAGTGCAAGATGCCGAAATTGGGACTCACTTGGGGGCTATTAAAGAATCGGGGGGGACCTGGGGAGAGTTCTTAATTGAACAGCTAAGACATGCATTTAGGTGGGTGGGTGTAATAATGACGGCGGCTTTAGAAGGTTTTCAGTATGAATGTCCATCCCTCGGCCCCCTCCCTTTTTCAATTCCGGCAACCTTGGAAACATAGATAAGTAAATGAAAAAAAAAACAAAAGAAAAAGTTATTTACTTAGGTAGACTAATTTTTTAGTCAAACAGATCCACACCATCAATTCATGATTGATAGGTTAGTTTTACTTTAATATATGAAATTATTAGAGTTAGAATAGACATTAAAAAGATAGAATTATAAGAAATGAGAAAGAAAAAAACACTTTTTGATATAATAAAAATATATGGTAGATAATGTATAAATTGAAGTAACTATTATAAATATTTTTGTGATAAATAGTATATCATTATAAATCTAACTAAGCGTTATTTTTCTTATATTATCTTTATTTAATTAAAAATATATATTGTTTTAGTCTAAACGATTACTTTATTTTTAAATTTGATAAACATACTTTTCTCTTTAGAAAAGAGACGAAATATATAAAAAAAAGAAAGTAAATGAAGTGAAGAAAAAATATAAATATAACTTCTTTTTCTATGAATTTATAGTCAATTGTTTGTTGTTGCTAATATAATCATGAATAAATTAGTAACAATTATCAATAAGCTTAGTTTCTGCTGTGAAATATTGGGTTCTTTGTTATTGAGATAATTGCTTTACTATCACAAAATATTTTTGTTGCTCCCAAAATCTGCTAATAGTCTTCCTAGCAACTAAATACTCCGTCACATACTTTGTTCCTAAAATTAAGATTGCATTTTGAATTCTAAGTGATAATTCATAAACATAGAGTGAAAATATTTGTTGAAACATTTATACTATGTTTGGTTGACTTATAGATTAGGATTATGAAAATTTATTGATTAGAAATTGATTGGAGTTGTTATTATTTTTTATTATTTTGTTTGGTAAAAATAAAGGAATGTTTAAACTATTTTCTATTTTCTATACGAGAAAGCCGCATGGAGGAAAGGCAAAGAACAAAACTACGAAGAAAGTTAAGAGTGAAAAGAGAAGGAAGATAACGATGGAGAAAGAAAAACCAAAGGTAAGGTTTAAAAAAATTCATTAAATTTTATATATCTATTATATTTAGAACAGAATTGTAATTATTCAATAATTATCTTCATCTACCTATCCTAAAAGTAAACGAATATAGTAATTTATAAAACCATCTAGCATTATCATTCTAATCTTTATCCAATTTGCTAACCAAACACATCGTTAGTACTAACTTATCTAGTCACTATCAGTGAACCCATATAATTTGAAAATTAAGATTTTAAAGTACCAAATGTCAATATTCTAAAGTTTCAAAAATATATTGCAAAAATCTTCTTTATTGTTCTATAATACATAATTGAAGATTGTTGCATATATACAAGAGGTAATACTATAAAGATTGTTGCAAGAATTCTTTTCTTTTTTTTTAATTAGAAGGTCCTAATAAAGCCATAGATTGTTCGGTTCGGTATGAAACAAATTTTCTACTCTTTCTATTAAATGTGAGATGGAAGAGGCAGATGATCCCAAGATAAGCTAGATGTAATTACTCAATGCACTCAAAGCCTCTAACTAGTGGGACCAAAATTGAGCAAACCAAAAGTATGTTTGTATAGCCCATTGTTAATGGAAACTACTCTTGAGCCTTAATTAATACTGAAACAATCTACAACTTTATGAAGAAGGAAGAGACAGAAAAACTCGTCTTAAGTTTAAAGGTGAAAGGGGATGGTTGAAGACAACCAACACTACAGTCTAACCGATCTTATGGATAGCACGTGGGGTCAAGTTACAAATCAAAGAATGAAAATATAAACATGATTTATTCATTATTCCTATGGATGAATTTCAGATTTTACTAGGAATGCAGATCCTAGATGAGACTAGAGCAACCTTAATTCCAAGTGCTAATACCATAATACTCTTGGAAGGAAATAAATTTGTGTGGTACCAGTAACTCGAGATAGAGGGTCTAACATTAAGATATTTTCAGCTATAAAACTGAAGGAAGATATAGAAAAGAAAGATATAGAAAGGAATATGCACTATTCCTTACTAATCTAATGGTGGATAAAGGCAATCATACTTCTATTAAGGTGATTGTCCCAATGAAGAAAGTTTATGGAGTGTGTGAAGAGGTGATGCCCAAAAAATTCCCCAAGAAGCTTCCATTTTAGAGAGAGGTGGACTATATCATGGAGTTGGAGATAGGGTCAAAACCACCCTCAAAGTCCACTTACCGAATAGTGCCTCCAAAGCTAGTAAAATCATAAAGGTATGTCGTTCAAAAGAGTGAGAATTTGATCAAGTATCTAGTTTGTTAAAAGGGGGATCCATCTAGCGAGACTAGCAGGGAGATCAAGATTTGTGGTAATTTCAAAAGTCACATAGACGAGCTTTATGGCAATACACAACAAGGATACTATGGAGTTTGGTGGGGAAGAATGTTATGTCCCAAAATTATGAGAATTATGAAGGACATGTCACATTATACTAAATGATATATCATCCAAACAGACCGAATGACATGTTGCCTAGGCGAACTGAATGACATGTTTCCTCGACGAATTGAATGACATGTCATTCAAAAGGATTAGACTTAGTAAAAATCAAAATCCAAATTGTCAGATTTCATATCTTAGAGGGTTGGGCCTTAAGCCCAATAGCCCAACAAATCATAGATTGGTGAGTCCATAATCCATGGGTCAGGGATATGAGAAGATAGAGATGCTGTCGAAATGATTAAGAATGGTCAATGAATCGGCGAAGACCGAAACTAGTCGTGGTCAAGTATTGACGTAAGTGCATGGCTTCAAAGAAGCTGACTTAGATATTGTGTTCATACTCCTACTTTTCGAGTTATTTGGACTCACAGGTGTATTTCTTAACTCCAGACACCTTTAAAGAGTCTCGAACGGTGTATTTCATAGAACTTGGTATCTGGGGATAATATTATCTTTTCACACCACGATGCCCGTTAATCTTGTAATCCAAGTCATTTGATGACTAAGGTTCTTGAGTCTATCTTTTGAGACTCATAAGAAAATAATATACATTATAAGTAATGAAATTGAAATGATAAATTATTCGATAAGAATAATCATATGATAATTTGAGAGTTGTATATAAATAGGATTATGTATATATAAGATATGAAAATGAAAAGGGTAAGGTATAAGAATAATTTTGGTGGTTTAGGACCATAGATAGGTCCTTATATTGAATATTAGTGTTTAAAAATTTTGAAGAATTTTTGGAAAGATAATTTCAATTATTAGTATTTTTCTAATAAATACTATAGGGTATTATAATTTTTAGTAAATTGTGTGAATGAAAAAAACATAATTTTTAATTTAATTAGACTCTACTATTCATAAGAAGTCTGTTGTATTTTTTAAGATTTTTTCTGAATTATATGCTATTTATTACGAATTTCTAAAGATTTAATAAATTTTTTAAAAAATAATATTGATATCATTAAGATTAAAAGAAAAAGAAAAGAATTAGGGAAGGAGTCAAAATGCAAGAATTCCTGCGGTTTTGATCCACCCTAAGCCTACAGGCCGAGATGGGTCATTTCACACTGAAACGACACCGTTTCATCAAGGGGATGAAATAGTGTCATATCACCATTGAGACTGGAAAAATTTTTGTCTTGTCTGGCGGTTTGTCCCCTTCTCGCCGACACACTGCATCTGAGCACTTCTATCCAAAAGAAAAATCGAGAATGGGCATTTGATATCCAGCCCTAGGGAGACTCACATTTTGTTCCCATCTTTGATAACTCTATTATTTATAGTATCGTACATTATTATTTGTGAATTTTTATGACATAAATTGAAATATTTATGAAATAAATTAAAATGAAATAATTTAATAATAGTGTATATATTGAGATTTTATTTAATATAGGATTAAAGGTAGAAGAAGCAACTGGAACACAATAATCACATAAGATGATTCATTGGATGACAAAAACCTACTCATCGGACCATTAATTCTGACTCATCGGACCATTAAGTCCGACTCATCGGACCATTAATATGGTGGAATACAGTATAATATCATATGGTTTTTGTATAAAATGATTGCTTGGGTCGTGTTGAATGAGTTTGAGGTAGATAGGATGTCGGAGAAGGTCGGAAAATAGGGGTAGCCATTTAGGGTTTACCTATGGTTTGAGTGAACCAGAGGTTGAAGACAACTGCGGATGAAATGTCGTCCACAGGCCGTCCGAAAGCCATGTTTGGGGGGCATGATAAACGACATGTCGTTTAGGTGTAGAGCGAATGACATACCGTATAGTTCCAGTTTGGTAAGTTGGTTTAAGATTGGTTTTTGGATTGATATCGGGCTAAATCTGGTAAGAACGTGGCCGTGTGTCACAGAGTGGATACAAATCAAACCAAGAAAGGAAATCGGGATGACAAAATTGTGAATGGATAATTTTTAATTTCTTTCTATCGTTTTAAATAAATCTGGATTGATACCATGTATTGTGTGATATCCGTGAGTTGCTCCCATGCATAAATGCATGCATGATCGATGAGAAATTTTTTAAATCATGACAAATCTTGATTACATGTATTTAATTGAATCAAAACATGATTCTATGGTTATCGTGGGTTCTTGCTAAATGCAATGATTGTTGTAGGCATGGGCTGTGGGTATTTAACGTTTTCTCTATGAATAGAATTTTGCCGGGGAGCGTCAAGGACAACGACCTTTGAAATGTGGCCAATGGCAGAAAAACAAAGTACAGCAAGAATCTCCTAGCCGGCACTTTGGGCACCTGCATGGTTAAGCAGGTCGGTCTTGAATATATACTATAGAGCAACAAAGCCATAAACAAAACCGTCCCCGGAAACTTCACTGTTCTAGACAAGTGAATAGATCTCCTGGAACACTGTTCTAAACAAGTCATAAACAATGATCATTTTTTACATCAACCATTGCCATAAAACAAAGAGTCTAAATAATAGGAAGCTAACCTTGAAAATCATTAGACTCGATCCTTGATACAGGGCAAAAGGAGTGATGATAGAATGACCATGACATCATGTCATTACAATGATGTCTTACAATAAAAGCCATTGCCCAGTTACGGTCTCCATAATTGCTCGCAAGACTCAAACTTGCAAACCCCACAACTCCCACCATTGCACTAAGCAATCGCTCCTCTACTGCAGTGACTTGTTCACACAGGAGTGAATTCGAAATATATATGTGTAATATTAACATACAATAACAGGCACAAACAGATAACTTATGCATAAGTTACAAAACATAATTCCCTACCTACCCTTTGCCTTTTCAATTATCCTCCCTTGCTTCTCTAGCAACAATAAGCTCCTCTATATGGTCAGCATCATCAGTATCTGAAGGCATCAAAAGATCATCCTCAGTGGTAAAATGATATTGCTCCCCAATAGACCTCAAAAGCTGATATACTTCAAACATTGAGGGTCTCTCCTTCGGAACCGGCAATACACACTTACATGCAATTTTAAGCAACTGGAAAATCTCATGATCTACACCCTTCCCAGTCATAGATTTGTCTATGGCATCTTGCAGCTGAGAGTTGTTTGACATTTGCGTAATCCACTCAACCAAATTTCCTTTAAAGCTTTCAGGAGCTTTAGATACACTGGTAGGCTTCTCGCCAGTCGCCAACTCAAGAAGCACAGTCCCAAAGCTGTAAACATCTCCTTTGGGAGTGGCCATCAGGGTTCTTGCATACTCTGGAGCAACATAACCCAAATCTCCAAATTCTCCATTTACGAACGTACTCAAGTGTGTGTCAATTGGATTCATCAGTCTGGCAAGACCAAAATCAGATAGTTTTGGCTCAAAATCAGTATCCAACAATATGCACTTAGAGCTAATATTACGATGGATAATACGAGGGTTACAATTGTGATGGAGAAACGCAAATCCTTTTGCTGCCTTTACCCCAATTTTGAGTCTAATTGGCCACTCCATAGGCTTCTTGCCTTCATCTGTAGCATGCAGATAATCATAAAGTGAACCATTTGGCATACACTGGTAGACCAAAAGCCTTTCCTTTTGGGCAATGCAGAAACCCAAAAGGGGAAGTAGGTTGCGATGTTTCACACTTCCAAGAGTGGTCATTTCAGAAGCAAATTCTTTTTCAGAATGCTGAGAATCCCGCAACCTCTTAACCATAAGTGCAGTGCCATCCTCGAGGAGCGCTTTGTACATAGTCCCTGATCTTCCAGAGCCGATGATATTCTCTTTCTTGAAGTTGTCAGTGGCCTTCAGCAGATCACTCAAACGCATTTTAGAAATTGATTTCTCAAACATAGAAACCTGCAATCTCAAAAGTCGTCCGAGTTAGTACGGGTATATAAATAAATAATATACCAGACAATCACATTTTCCAATCTAGCATACATTAATGCTTCTAGGATTTTGAAATAAAGATACTGCTGTAACTTGCCTTGGTGCCTTTTATTTCCTTTAGACTCTTTGCCCATTTATTTCCATCAGGATCATCATCCGTCTTCTTCCTGATCTTAGACAACTTGCGGTAATAGAAAAACAAACCAATACTAACGCCTATTGCTGCAACAGTTACCCCACCAATTGCTGCCCCAGCAATAACTCCAGTATTTGGGCCTTTGGAATTTCCCGAGCAAGTTTCCAAAGGAGCCCCACAAAGTCCTGGATTATTTGCATAATTAGCAGCAGAAACGCTAGCATTCGTTAAGTCTGGAACTGGACCTGATAAAAGATTATAAGATACAGAAAAAGTCTTAAGCCGAGCAAGTAAACCAATCTGTGGAGGAATCTGGCCAGAGAACTGGTTGTGGTCAAGTTTCAGGCTATTCAAAAAAGAACAATTCGCAAGGTTAACTGGAATTTGGCCCGAGAAATTGTTGGACGAGAGATCAAGAGTTGTTACATAGCCAATGATGAGGGAGATATTATCTGGGATGGGTCCATAGAAGTCATTGTTTGAAAGATCTACGCCTGTTACGGTGGTGCACATGTTGAGCCCTAGGGGGAATCTTCCCCTCAGCTCCAAGTCAGATAGCCGGATATTCAAGACCCTGTTCTCATTCGGATGCCAACATTCAACTCCATAGAAATTACAAATGGATCCTTCAGTACGGTTCTCAAAGTTCCAAGAAGAATTGAGATGACCACGAGGATCGATAAGTGAATCGTGTAGGCTCCTCAAGCAGGCTATGTCGGTCTCGGTACCATGGCTCAGATTGCAGCTAAGCAATGACCAAAGACAAGTGCAGATAAAAATCTCAAGGATCCGGCCTCTGATCATATTGACAAAATTGGGTCAACTTAGCCAAAATTCTTCAATTTATGATCTATACTGCATCCGAGAGCACAATAAACAACTGTCTCCAAAAAGTCCAAACTCCCATAACACCCAAACCTGAGAAAGCATTCGAGAAAACACCAAGACAAAGAAAACTTCAGTACCCAACACATCGATATGGCAGTGGAGATCCACAACAGTTGAGCAAAGATGTAGCCACCGATGAATAAGGAAACAACACATGTCAAGCATCAGACTTTTATACTGGCCGACTGAGAACAAAAACTACAGCCAACATACGGAGAAGAGCTAAAACATGGTTCATCCGGTAGAGTTGACCCCGAGAATATCAATATAAAGCATGCAACACAGACTCAACTAAACACACACAAAATAGAAAGACAGAAGCAGAGACAAAGCATAAGCACCCACCTGGGACTTTGAGAAACCGAAACTCACGAGATCGAACAACCCATCAGTTATGCAATGACTTGACAGAAGAAGAAGAGAAAAAGTACCGGGTTTTCCACAGGGAACTACGAAGAAGGATGACTCCAAAAAGGCTAGGTGCGGTGAAAAGAGAGGTCTTCGCAATACGCGGTTGAATATTCAAAGCCTATAAAACAGAAGAAAACTGAATACGGGGAAATACCCAAATAGAGAAGTGAATAATTAATTAAGGGTGTGGCTGTGGGTGTGGGTGTGGGTGCGGGTGCGGGTGCGGGTGCGGGTGTGAAAGGGAGAATTGGAAGGCCGTCGTCGTTTGTTTTGTTGATTCAATTCGACGGGTCAAACAAGGCACGGCCATCTTTATCTCAGACCTCAGCGATGACTTAGACTTGGGTGTTACAGCACAGTGCAGGGCACTGCGGGCAATGGCAACGACTTTACTTGCTTTTTTGGATTTTTTCCACTCTTTTATATTTATGATTTTTCATTTTTTCCACCGGTGAATGACTATTGTCACGGAAATAGAGTTTTGTGGAATAGAAACTCTCCGTGCGGCCTTAGACTATCGCTCTCGCAATATGCTAAGTCAGTCTTCCTCACAAAGCTAGCTAGAATGCTAAGTTTAGAACAGAACCGAAAAGAGAGAGGCACAAAGGAATTGAGAGAAAATTCTAAACTCTCAATATTGCAAGAATTGCTGGATGATTACAAATGAGGGGAGACATCCCTTATATAGCCAATACAACTCCCCAATGAATGGTAGAGATTGAGTCAACCGATCTAACGGTGTTTATACAAAGATATACAAGGCAAGCACTAATGGCTGATTTCTCATCTATGGTAATCTTTGATTACATTGATTACCTTGATTTCCCAAATCGGGTCTCCTATATGGCAGAAATGGATTCCCATTGAATTCCCTGATTGCCTCTGATTGATCCTCCATTAATGTGCAGATTCTCCTTGATTGAGGCACCAGATTTGAGGGACGGGTCATACACGAAGCCGAATGACATGTAGTTTGAGTTTCGGTCGTGACATTCTCCCCCACCAAACTCGACAACGTCCTCGTTGTGTGCTGCTTCAAGAACTCATCGATCTCGTCTCGATGTTGCCAAAGATCGGATTCACTCTCCCAACTATTCTCACCAGGAGGGTCTCCTTTCTAATGAACCAGATACTCCACATGGTTCATGTGCTTCCCGCTGACACGTCTTGATAAAATCCCATCAAGGTGTTTGTCATGAGTCTTGATGGCTGCAAGCTCGGCCCTTCTACTGAGAGCATCTGCCACCAAGTTCGCCTTCCCTGGCTTATACTCAAGTATGTAATCAAACTCAGCTAAGAAATCTTGTCACCTCGCTTGCTTCGGCGATAGCTTCTTCTGCGTCAGGAAGTAGCTAGTGGCCACGTTGTCAGTCTTGACAACAAACTTGCTCCCCAGCAAGTAATGCCTCCAAACTCGCAAGCAATGCACCACGACTGTCATCTCCTTCTCTTACACCGTGTACCGCCTCTCGGTATCATTCAGCTTGCGGCTCTCATAAGCAATTTGGTGGCCTTCTTGCATCAAGACACCACCAATTGCAAAATCTGAAGCATCCGTCTGTACCTCATATGGAAGTAGGTGGTTAGGCAAGGCTAACACCGGCTCCTCCACAATGGCTGCCTTCAGAGCATCGAATGCCTCTTGACATCCACTCGACCAATCCCATGCCTTGTTCTTCTTGAATAACTCGGTTAAGGGTGTGGCAATGGAAGAGTACCCTCGTATGAACCGCCGATAGTAATTGGCCAACCCCAAGAAGGAACGAAGATCCGTGACCTTCTTTGGTGGTTGCCAATCTTTGATAGCTTGGATCTTGGCACCATCCATCTTGATCCTTCCTCCGCCCACTATGTGGCCAAGAAAAGCCACCTCTTGTTTGGCAAATACACACTTCTCCCACTTGATATACAACTCATTGTCCCTCAAAGCTTGAAACACCATCCTTATATGTTGGATGTGCTCTTCAAGTGTGTGGTTGTATATCACTATATCATCCAAATACACAAACAACAAAGTGGTCCAAGAACTTGTGGAGTACTTTGTTCATTAGTGTGCAAAAGGTACCAAGTGCATTTGTTAAACCAAATGGCATGACCAAGAATTCATAAGAACCATACCGTGTGACACATACGGTCTTGGCCTCATCTCCCTTTGCTATGCGGACTTGATAGTAGCCCGACCTCAGATCCAACTTGGTGAACCATCTCGCATCCCCAAGTTGATCGAACAAGTCAGCAATGAGAGGAATGGGGTACTTGTTCTTCACAGTTACCTTATTCAAGGCCCGGTAGTCGATGCACAATCTCAGCGACCCATCTTGCTTCTTTTGGAAAAGCACCGGTGCTCCATAAGGTGCTTTGGATGGTTGGATGAAGCCCGCATCCAACAACTCCTTTAGCTGCCTTCGTAATTCAGCTAACTCCGGAGGTGCCATTTGATAAGGGGCTCTCGCAGTTGGTTTGGCCCCGACTTCTATCTCGATGGCATGGTTTACCTCCCGTATGGGTGGTAACTTCTTCGAGAGTTCCTTGGGCATCACATCGGCAAATTCCCCAAGAACTTCCATGATTTGGATGGATGGACACATCGTCATCAGCAGTTGTGCCTTCATCCATCACCAAGGTAGTTAGAAATGTGGGTTCTAACTTCCTTACTCCCTACTTCAGCTGCATGGCTGACAGTGTTTTTGCCTTCAGCTCCTTCTCTCGAGCAACAGGCACCACGCAACACTGGCTCCCTTCCGAAAGTATGAGAGTGTTAGTGCAAGACACTGGGACTGCTCTCGTCTGATCCAGGAATTGCATTCCTAACACAATCGGAAAGTCATCCATGGGAACAATGGAGAAGTCAAGTTTATCTTTTCATTCTCCCATTTGTAGCTCGACCCCTCGGGCTACTCCAAATATTGGCTGAGCTTTAGTGTTCACCGTCTTCAGCCAACCTTTCTCCTCTCGGAACTTGATGCCAAGTCGTTGTACTTCCTCCTTCTTCATAAAGTTGTGAGTAGCACCGGTATCGATCAGTGTACGAGACTCCCTCCCTTGCACGATGGGTCTAGCAAACATTCTCCCAGCTTGCTCCACCTTGGCATCTTTGGTTGAGCTTTTAACGGCACTCAACAATTGCATGGAACTCATCCTTGGTGCTTCCATCTCTTCGGCCTCCATAGCAATGGCTGCCAGCTTGTTCCTCATCGGGCAATCCACAGCTCTATGCGACCCCTCGCATAGAAAGCATGAAAGCTTGGGTCTCTTGCCCTTGCCCCGATTTTCACCTTCCCCTTGTGTGGGTTTAGCTGGACGAAAGGACTTGAAGGACTTGAAAGGCTTGTCCTTCCACCCCTTGGCTTCGTGGACTGCTCCCCCACCTTTAGCCTTGTAGTCGCGGAAACTCTTAGGCTTAGGTGGCCTTGAACCCTCAGGCTTCCTCTCGAATTCCGCCAAGGATTCAGCCTCGGTGATCACATCGTTGAGCTCTTGGACATTGCGTCGATGAAGCTCCAGCTTGGCCCAACTTTGTAGGCCTTCCAGAAACATGTACATGGTCTCCGTCTCAGGCATGTCTAGGATCTCCAATAAGACTTCCGTGAACTCTTTCACGTAGTCTCGGAAGTCGCCCTTGTGGGACAACTTGCGAAGCTTCTCCCTCGCTTCCAGCTCCACATTTCTCGGTGAGAATTGTGCTCTCAGGAGCCTTTTGAAATCTGCACACGTCTCCAACTTCAAGGTGCCACGCTCGATTTGAGCATGCTTCATCCTCCACCAGGTTGTGGCACTGTCGGTTAGATACAGTGAGGCTTGGAAAAGTTGAACTCCATCGCTCTCTATGGCCATCCCTTGAAAGTATTGCTCAAGGTTGAAAAGGAAGTTGTCCACCTCCTTGGCATTCCTCGTCCTACCAAATGACTTTGGCTTCGGGACATCCAGCTTCCTGTTGGGCATGGCAACTACTTGCACTACGCCCTTCTTGCATTCATTCCTGATTTCAACCAAGTCATCCTTAAATGAAGTGATTTCAGCAAGAAGATTTACCTTGTAATCATCTAACTCTTGCCTCCAAGAGTGGATAGCAACGAGGGCGCCTTGCATCTCCTCGCGAAGCTCATTCACGTCCCCTGACTTGAGCTCGCTTATGCGTTGGCTATACTCCTCAAACGTATCCTTGTCATCGGCAATCTTCATCTCTATACGAGTGATCCTTGCTATGAGACATGTGGTTGACGTGGCAAATTTTTGCCACATCACCCACTAATATAAACAAGTTATTTTCCCTACTCTCTGCCACTTCTTTCCCCCCTGCCTCACCTCTCTCATTCACCGTCGTTGTTCACCTTCGGTATCGTCACCGACCATCCGATCGTCGCACCGTCTACACCGCTGCGTTCCTCTCGTCGTCGTGAGCAATCGGCCGTTGGTTTCATCTTCATCGGACCATGGACGTGCGTAGATCGGAGCCCAGAAGTTCCGATTTTTACACCGGAAAATCGTAGATTCACGCCGATCGGAGGTGAGTTTTGAAGTTTGGTTTCCGGATTCGTATTCCTAGTGTTTGTAGCTTCGTTTTGATGTAAAAATTTTCATTTTTGGATGAAGTTGGAATTTTCCGGCCGCCGCCGACCACCCGTTGACCGACGACACTGACCGTTGACTGTTGATTGACGTTGACTAACGTTGACCGTTGACCAAAAAGTAAAAACCTCCCCGTTTGGTAATTTTGACGTTCTGATCGCAATGACACGATCCATTTTTTCTATTTGATGTGTCATTTTTGAGTTATAGTCATTTTAAAGGTTAATATCTGTATGCTGAGCCTAACCTTCATGTTGTGTTCTTAGGAAGGGCGAGTGTTGAGGACAAAGGAAAGTGTATCGCTTTCTCTTCTTCAGCCCCTCAGGTAGGGTCTTTACCGAGTATTTTCTTATCTTAAAATCCGTGTTACCTTGATTTTGATTGATTCGTTGTATAGTCCATCGGAGCTCATCCGATTGACCCATTATCCAAGTTACATCGATCTTTTCTGTATGTCACTGTAAAGTATCATAATGTATCTCCAAAATTTCATATGATCAATCAAAGTCCATTTGATAGATTTGTTGTGTATATTGGGCTGATTCTGTATCATTTCCCGTAAAGTAAGAAAATAATTATTGTAATTAAAGATTTCTGTGACTGTATCGTATTGTGGAGTTTTAATTGTAAATTATGGTATTCCAGTGTTATTGAAAGTTAAACTAGTTTTCTTTATATGTAAGTTAAAGTATGTAAGTTAAAGTATGTAAATTTTCATGTCACTTGTGTTCCGTTTGGCCAAGCGTGGTGAGTGGTCGGTCTCTGAGAGTAAGCGGAGAGACACTCATCTGTTGGGAGGTGTATGGATGTTGTATGTTCCCTGCTTCGTAGGATGATCTGAGAGGACTGGTTGATCTTTTACGTATAAAGTTTTACTAATCAATCTAGTCTCGGACAACACTGGTAGAAGGGGCTATGTATGTAAATGTTTTAAAAGTATATATGTAAAACCTACCAGTGGGCTTCCGGTTTCCCTTTAGTGGGGGTTACTCGGGAAGTGATTTGCAGTCCGCCCATGTTTTCCTATTGACCCTTATTGAGTTCTATGTTGTTTCCGGGTTCAGTAAGTAAACGTTTTATAATCTAAACAGTAAATTTAAAGTTTTGAGAATTCATAGGTTTAGCGTTGAATTAATGAGTTCCTTGTTGTTCCTCTCCTATGGTAAGTCCACCTTGTTGCTCATCTCCTTTGATAAGTTCACGTTGTGGTCCCCTACTGAGATTCTCGAAAATCTCACCCCCCTTCGTCTTTGTTTTTCCCTCCCAGGACTAGATCGTGATCAGTAGCTGTTTTCAGTGTGAGCGTCGGGACTACTCGCTGGGACTATAACATCTGCACATGTACGGTTTTATTGGCACACTGTTGAATATTTATTGTTTGGACTTTTGGTTTCGTTTTCAGATACTTGGGGCTTGTGTGTTATGGTTTCACTTGTTTGTCTTGTGTTATTATAAAAGACTTTCATTGTTTTGAATGTTACTCCGTTATTTATTGTGCCATGTATTTAGTGCTTATCTGTCATGCTGTAATTTGTAAGTATGTTAAATTTTATTTTGGGGATTTACGTTTGAAAAGTCAAAATAGCCTTGTGGAGTTCAGATTGGTCCACGTGTTGGGCTTCTCCGGGCTTCACGGCGGTAAGGACCCGCTTTCCGGGTTTGGGTCCTTATACTTGCCTCTAATGATGACAGATGATCAACAGTCTTCATTCTCTTCTTACTTGGTTCGGGAGCACGTTGGGGTAGTCTCCCCACACGGACCTCCTCGACCTCCTCAACAACAGGGATGTTGGCATCAACAGGCATCTCCATTTCTCTCTCAAAGAATTGAGCCGTAGCTCCGCTACCAACTATCATGGGACTAGAGTTTTGCGGAATAGAAACTCTCCGTGCGGCCTTAGACTATCGCTCTCGCAATAGGCTAAGTCAGCCTTCCTCACAAAGCTAGCTAGAATGCTAAGTTTAGAACAGAACCGAAAAGAGAGAGGCACAAAGGAATTGAGAGAAAACTCTAAACTCTCAATATTGCAAGAATTGCTGGATGATTACAAATGAGGGGAGACATCCCTTATATAGCCAATACAGCTCCCCAATGAATGGTGAAGATTGAGTCAACCGATCTAACGGTGTCTATACAAAGATATACAAGGCAAGCACTAATGACTGATTTCCCATTTATGGTAATCTTTGATTACATCGATTACCTTGATTACCCAAATCGGGTCTCCTATATGGCAGGAATGGATTCCCATTGAATTCCCTGATTGTCTCTGATTGATCCTCCATTAATGTGTCGATTCTCCTTGATTGAGGCACCAGATTTGAGGGATGGGTCATACACGAAGCCGAATGACATGTAATCTGAGTTTCGGTCGTGACACTATTGACTGGTGGGTGGGCGTGGAAAGAAGATGAAATGGCTCCCTAATAGCCCAGTAGACGAGACAGAGGGAGGGAGGGAGGATTATGTAATTTCACATATGCTTTCCCAAGCAAGAGTGAAACCAATAACTAAGTGGTTCGATGACGACAGGTGTTCAAGATTTAATATTCAGTAATGTAATGTCCATTAATTTAAAATAATATAAGATATGATCAAGCTTCATTTATTAGTAAATTATTTGTTTTATAAAATTTATTTGTAAGTGGACTAAAATCACCCAAAAATCATCTAATAAAATTTTTTATCATTAAAATAAATATAAAATGTAAAAAATCAATTAATAAACAATACCATTAGTACAGTTTAATATGCTTTTTTCTTAAATAGTTGTCGAATTGCATAAATTAAAAGGCAAGGCCAGTAAGATAAAGAAACATGGAACATGGACAGGCCTAAAATATTAATTGGGCCTTTTAAGACAGCTTCCTAGCTAGTTCTTGTTCTGCTTTACCCTGCTGTTATCTTTTTGCCACGTTTATCTGATCAACCCACGTTGCTACATTGCTTCGGACGCCCCCTAACAGACTAAAGCCCCACCCGACAACATTCCACCTTAGGCAACCAAGAATACCGTACTGCTCATGTCTCTTAGCAAAAATATGGGTGTCGGGAGAAAAGCAAAAGAAAATAAGGCTGCGCAAACCCCCTAGCTTTAGCCTTCTCTCTACACCTTTCCCTTCTCGCTCTTAGGGATTGAAGTGTTAGGCAGCTACGCACACTCGCGCACACACCACACACACCACACACACCACAAACCGTCCAACCCACCATGGATTGATTGTTTAGCAGCTTCGTTTTCCTCGTTCTCGTCGCGTTTCTGCTCTCTAATTTGTTTGGTGAGTTCCTATTTCTCGTCTAGTTAGTTCTTTCAGTTGTAGTTTTGGTGTTATTTACAGATCGGCTTTGCTTCATTCGGCCGATAATTTTTTTCCATTTCGTTGAATTTTCCTCAATTTCAACCCTCACGGTCTAGATTCACCTTACCGGCTGCTCGTTGCTTGGAATTGTTTCGCTTTTACTGTACATGATTTTACTTGTAATTTTTTTTTATTATTATAGATTGCCTGGTCTTGTTGTTTGTTACTATGACGTGTACTTTGCTTCTTCAGGGTTTCAACAACTGTGTAACTATAGTTTTCTTTTTTTCTTGTTTGCGATTTGTTGCTCTTGTTTGGGTTTCTGGTAATTTAAGCTTGTGAAAAGACGGTGATAATGAAAATGCAAGCCAACTCCTCGTCTATTCTTTAGCTGGTGTGTCCGCATGAGTGCCAAATTTGCGATGAAGACACTGCTTATAATGAATGGTTTGGTGGTAAACTGAAAACGAAACTACATGCATTTTGACTTAATCAACTGCTTTCCGACTAGAACGATATATATAGCTTCACAATCGCTCTAAAAAGTTACTGGATGTGCACCTGTCCCACCTTGAGTAGGAGAGTGAACATTATAGAACTATACTTCTCTTTAATGGTATCTTTAACCAAATCCTTCTTGGCTAGTCTTTTACAGCTTGAAGAAGCACTATTGGTTTTGTTTGACCTTGATCAATACCTTTGGATGTCTGTTTGGAATATTGGTAGTCTTCTCATTTGATTGGAAAAGACAATGGGAGGATTCAGCAGGTCTCAGCTTGTCTTGATGCTATAAAAATTTTAGATTCAGACTTTAGATAAAATTGTAGTACTTAATTGAACTCTTGGAAAAACAAGTGCATTAAGAAGCATCACTCGTGGAAAAACTGGTGCGGTAAGAGGCAGTAGTTTTTGGTTTTTGAAAACTGACTAACGGTGCTTCGACTTCATTAGCTTGTGTCCTCTTTTGCGTGATGTCATTACTTTGTCACTGAATTGTGGCGCACTCTGCTTTTCTTTTTCTGTTGGTTTTGAACTTTTGAAGTAGTACACATTTATTGGGTTTCCTTCTAGCCACAGGAATGCTGTCTGTTTTAGGAACCAGTAGGATGATGGTATTCTTTTGACTCTTTTATGTTCAACTGTGCATACTGTCTTCTGCTCCCATTTTTGCTTGTAGTGTCTGCGAGTGCTCATTTGCAGTGTTGTTCGTATTTTACTATCACTTGCAATTTGTGCTCTTCATATTAGAGTTGAATCACAACTTTAACACTGCCTTTAAATTAATGATGCTTTGTATAACTTCATACTTCTTGTTTTATTTTTTTAATGATAACAGCAATACAATTGTAGGTTAGTGTTTGTTCTTCTTACATCTTATCAGTTTTTGATTTGTACATTGAATGATGATTTACTTGTTTGAGTTGCTTACTTTGGAGTTGAATCACAACTTTAACACTGCCTTCTTACGTTGAATGATGCTTTACATCTTATTGTAGACATGAATTCTGTAGCAACTGATGTGCATCCATTTGTTGAGCATATTTTGATTTGTAAGTTGACAAATAACATGGCATTCAACATAGTAATATCAAACGATAATGTAATGTTAAATTCATAGCATGGCCCTGAATTTCCACATGATTGGATGAGAATTTTTTGGTTGTGTATGGACATTTTCCTTAATCCTATATTTCTTAGTTTATTGTTATTGTTTACTTTTATTTGTTATTCATAAATCACATTAACATGATGTCTACTGTTTCATGTGAATAAACAAGAATAACTATGCCTTTTGATAGATAAAACCTTTTGGTCTATTTCCTAAATTATTTTATCTTTTTCCTCACCAGGTTTGTTTCCATGGAAGATACTGAGTCAGTTGTAACACTCATGGATTCTACCACGTCTAAGATACAACAACTTCAGAAAGCATTTGCTGAACTTGAAAGTCACCGGGCTGTGACACTTAACATGAAATGGAAAGAACTTGAAGAGCATTTCCATGGGCTTGAAAGATCCTTGAAAAGACGTTTTCATGAGTTAGAAGACCAAGAGAAGCAGTATGAATGCAAAACAAGAAAAGCCCAAGAAATATTGAAAAAAAGGGAAGCTGCTGTCATGGCCAAGGAGCAAGCTTCTTTGGAGAGGCTCCAAAAGAAAAGAGATGCTGCTGTGTTTGCCATTACTAATGCTTTAGAGAAGCACAGGAAGGTATCTTCTGGCAAACCTGCTGTTGTGACTAGCGATGACCAGTGTGAGCTCCCAACTATTGAAGACCCACCATCTGATGTCATGGCTGGTGAAGGTAATTTTGTGGAGGTTACCGATTCTTCTGAAAGCACGGAGGCATTGTCTTATCCCCAGCTTTTCAAACTTTGTGAAGAGATGGATGCAGAAAGTCTGCATAAATTTATATCTGACAATCGCAAGAACCTTGCAATCCTTCGGGAGGAAATTCCCCTTGCTTTAAAAGCTGCCGCCAACCCTGCTCAACTGGTGTTAAACTCTCTGGTAGATTTCTATCCTACAGATGTTGCAAATGTAGATGGAAAGAAAGACTCAGGTCTTTTAGGTATCCGCAGAACCTGTATCATGTTAATGGAGTGCCTTAGCAGTTTGCTATTGGTTCCAGAACTGGTTTCTGTCTCTGATATTATCTCAGAAGATGTCAAGGAACAGGCAAAGGCTATTGCTGATGAATGGAAACCTAATTTGGATACCCTTGATGTGGATGCCAGTAATGGGAACTCCTTAGAAGCACATGCATTTTTGCAACTTTTGGCTACTTTTGGCATCGCTTCTGATTTTGATGAGGAAGAACTATCCAGGCTAATTCCAATGGTCTCTCGTCGTCGCCAAGCAGCTGAGTTGTGCCGTTTTTTGGGGTTGTCTGAGAAAATGCCAGGTTTGTCTCTCTCTTGAATCTGTTACAAGTGTTTGAAATTCTGATGAGATTATAGTCCTAACAAGGAAAATAATATTTTTCCAAGGTTGTTATGCCACACTCTTGACTTAAACATTGATTGGGGATTTTTGACCTAAGCCTTAAATACTTATATTTCTTTAATTCTTGCATATACCAATAAAGAAAAAATTCTCAAGCACTGAGGCCAGTGAATGATGAGTGGATCCAGTTCAAGTCACATAATAGTTTGAGGCAATATTAAATTGCTGCATCTACTATTTAGCAATGCTTTTGTTTTACTTTGTCATTTTTACTATTTAAAATGCTTACATGTTAGGTGTAATTGAAGTACTAGTCAGCAGCGGGAGGCAAATTGATGCAGTTAATCTAGCATTTGCTTTTGACTTAACGGATCGGTTTTCACCTGTACCTTTACTGAAAACATACTTGAAGGAGGCGAGGAAAACTTCGTCACCAGTTAAGCCTGGAAATGTATCTCCAACCGGTGTGCAGGTAGACTCTGTTTAGCTACATTGAAAGATGCTGTGAACTTTGATTTATATTAAAGTGATCTTGCCGAGAAGCAATAGGTTTTTTAGTTTTGGTTTGGTGGTCCTCTCTATGTGTTTATGATTCAAGCAAATTGGTCGCAGTGCCAGACAATGTGAACAATCTTGCATGTTCCTTTGTTATCTATTTAAGTTGTGGACTGTTTGTTAATCTTTCAATCTAAGCGATAAGCGGTTGGTAGAGTTGTTTGCTGTGTCTTCTGTAGGTTCTGCAAGGGTTGTGTTGAGAGTTGGCAAAATTCCTGGGGCTTTGCATGCAAAAATGTTTTCCTGGTTTATGGATGTCTGGTGCGTGTGTTAACATAGCTTTGTTTATTGTCAGAACGAAGTGAATGAAAGAGAGCTCAACGCACTGAAGGCTGTGATGAAATGCATGGAAGAGCATAAGCTTGAGGAGCAGTATCCGGTGGAGCCCCTCCAAAAACGGCTTCTTTTGTTGGAGAAGGCCAAGGCAGAGAGTAAACGGGCAACGGAGGCGGCCAAGCCGCAGTCAAAGAGACCACGTGCCAATGGCGTAGGATGTGGAGCTCGTGTAACTAATGTTGCTGCTGACAAAGCGTTCTATCCCAGAGTGAATGATAGATATCCTCAGTACGTGTATGACAGACCTTACATGTACACTGGACCCACCGACAACCACGTATCCCCTCATATGGGTTCCGCCACTTACAACTTCCCTCCTCCCCCTCCCACTCACAACTACTTCGGAAATGGCTACCAGTACCAGACCCCGTATCTTCACTAGTTAGTAAAGATGGCGACAAGGTGACTATCCTACTCCTCATTTTAACTGTTAGCCTTAACCCAGAGCTCGTTGTTGTTGTATGAATGAATTTAGTATCTAAAGACCCCCTCCCCCCCCCCCCCCAAAAAAAAAAAAAAAAAACCCTGAAACTCTTGTGTTAATTTTAATATGTTGTACAAGGATAATTTGATCTCTAATATATGCACTTTGTTTTCTTTGTACGACTACGTTGGCCGTGCCCCGTTTTGTGAGCTAATTGTTTTCAAAATTTTTATGCTGTACACTGCTTCATATTTTGTTTGAAAGAAGTTTATAGTTACAAGGCCGATACTGGGCTGGATAATCCCTTGGCTTCCCCGGGAACACTAGCCCCTTTCTTTATAAGCTCAACTTTTTTTATAAATCTAATGACCTATTGACCATGACAAGCTCATGCATTTGCGCCAATAGTTTCCCTCCAAAAAGCTCTCAAATTCCTCTCTCTATAATACCATCAAATTCTCTCTGCATCTGATTTCACAAACGCAGCAATGAGGATAGCGGAAATCTCCACACAAGACGCAGCCCCTCAACCCAACCCAACCCCCCCATCTCACAATCACCAACTTCAGAATCAAACCCTTTCGCAAATCGATTCGCTCATCAGACAAACGGACAACCTTTCCTCCATACCCCAAACCCTCCCCTCCGACCTACGCCAGTCCCTTGCTCGCCTCACCCACCTCATCCCTTTCCCCAACTCCCTCAAGCTCCAAATATGGAAGCTCAGCTACCGCCTCTGGAACGCCTGTGTCGACATCTCTAATTCCTTTGCTGCCCTCTCCCGCCTTCCCTCCTCCTCCTCCTCCTCCTCCGCTATCTCGCAACTTCACGCTAGCCTCCGCCATGTCGCCTCTGACATGCTCTTCCTCGCCTACGACGTCTACGGCGTTCCTTCTCCCGCACTCAAGTCTGCTTCCTTCTACCTCAAAACTGGTCACATCTGGCAAGACCTCAAAAACTTTGATCTAGCCTCCACCTGCTTCGAGAGGGCCACTGAACTCGTCTCCAAACTCGATATCGCCAAAATATCGGACTCGGGAGAACGGAAGCTGCTACTCCAACTCAATCTCTCCAGATCTCGAACTGCCTGGGAGGTATCCGATCGAAATCTCGCTATCGTGCTCTTGAATCGGACCAAAACGCTTCTCTTCGGCTATTCAGATCACTACAAGCTTCTCGCTAGCGAATACTTGTCATTTGCCAAATCCATATTGTCATCGAACCACGACGAAACCGACAAAAACGCTTTATCCGAGGCATTAAGGCTCATGAACGAAGCGCTAGACCTGTGTGAGAAGGGAGCTAGTATAGGGAGAACTCGGGAAGAAGTAATGGATCTCAGCGAACTGAGGCTGAAATCGCTGAGGTTCATATCGGCCGTACATTTGCAAAAGGGCGAGTATGATAGCGTTATCAAGTGTGTCAAGGTTTTGAGAGAGGACGGTGACGGTGGAGACCAGCATGCGAGTCTACCAGTTCTGGCCATGAAAGCATGGCTGGGGTTGGGAAGGTATGGAGAAGCCGAGAAGGAGCTCAGGGGAATGGCTGCGAATAAGGGAATCCCGGAGGGCGTCTGGGTGTCGGCTGTTGAGGCTTACTTTGAGGCTGCGGGTACGGCCGGAGCAGAGACGGCTAAGGGAGTGTTTTTGGGGCTTCTGGGGAGGTGTCATGTGAGTGCTGGTGCGGCGGTTAGAGTGGCTCATAGGGTTGTCGGAACTGGAGATATTGGCGATGGAGCTGGAGTAAAGGCCAAAGTAATAGCGGAGTTGGTGTCGGATGAGAGAGTAATAGCCCTATTTGAAGGAGATGCCGCGGCTAAGGAGAGGACGGCAATGCATGCTGTTCTCTGGAATTGGTAAGTTTGTTGCCCCTTTTTGCGTGAATTGTCTGTTTTAATTTAATATTTTTTAAAATATTGTATATAAGTTGAGCGTGGCATGGTCATATACCTTTTAAATGGTGCGGTACGTCATGTTCTTTGAAGCACGCTGAGGGAATTCAACCTTGGCACAAAAAATTGCTTGCAAGTTGACAAACTACGCTGTGTTGTTGGTTAACTAATATATAATTGACGTTGATCAGCTGGCTGTAAACCATTTTTAGCACCTTTGATCTCCGGATTTTTCCTGTGTCTCCCTTGTAATAGTCAGGTTTACTTTTCTATCTTGTTCTGCACCGCATGTTTTTTGAACCGACTTCCTCCGGATCACCTCTTATATTCGTTATAATCCGACTAATTCTCTGAATAAAAGTTGTCCTGTTTATAAAAAAGCAAAGTAAGGAAACTTGTAGATAATTGATAGTTGCCCTTGAGAGTTCTGGACTGTTAGTAGCTAAGAGGAAAAAATAAATCGGTCTGATGCGTTTCTGGCTGTAGCCGAAAGGGTTTGGACTACTTTTAACGCGATAGAGACAAAAAAGGTGAGGGCTAGTTATGTTGATAGAGAAATTGTTGTGTTTTGGGACACAATAAAGGCCTGGAATGACCATTCTGAATGCAACCTAGTGAGAAAACCGGCAATTTTTGAAAGATATAATTCTAGTCTTTTGCATCAGTACTCCCACTTCTGCATGTATACTAGTCCTCCGTCTATTTTCTTGTCGCTCAATTGCTTCTATTACTAACCACACAGGAGGAACGCCAATCTAGTTCATTATAGTCAAGCTTTTTGCACGTTAGTATATCAATTAGCATCTCTTAGTGTTGAGAATTTCCAATAGCTATACGCAATCAACCTTGGCATTTAATGGTTCTCTAGAGGTTATACAACAGCATGACTAACATTGGAATTTGTTTTTTACCCATGATTATGGCATCAGAAACGGGTTAAGTGTTTTTGGAATAGTATCCTATGCTACTGCAATCCTATCTCAGAGCTGACCTAGGACAACTATCATGATGATGTTTGCAAGAGTGACTATCTTGTTGCATGATGCTCTTAATTTGCTTCCTTACTCATGGAAAAAGGGAAGAAGATATGATTGGATTTATTCTGGGTGTTTCTTTACTCCGTAGTGTGATAAGACATACTTTTTTCATTAAAATATCATTCCGTTTCTTTTTTCTTTCTCAGTGCTTCAGAACATTTCAGATCAAAAGATTATGAAACAAGTGCAGAGGTGTATGAGAAGTCATTGCTCTATATACCGCACGATTTGGAGCACAGAATTCTTCGAGCCAAGGGATTCAGAGTTTTGTGTCTTTGCTATCTTGGTCTCTCTCAATTGGATCGAGCACAAGAATACATAAGTGAGGCTGAAAAGGTATCCTAAACAGTTACATCCTGCCAGTGTGATTTCATTTCTCAAAGATATTGTAACCTGAATATAATCTAACGCGTCTGACATTTTTGCAGCTTGAACCCAACATAGTGTGTGCTTTCCTAAAGGTGCTTCCCTCTTCCTCCTTCCTCTATTACCTCGCACAACTACTCAAGCTATCTCTGTGCATGATCCGTGAATCATTAACGGGTGCAGCATTTCAACTTCATTGCATTGGTGTATACGTGTTTTTTCTCAACAAATAGATATCGATATTGATATTTTAAAAGATTTAATATATGTATCTATTTACGGTTACAAGCAAATTGAGATTTCTTCTGAATTCTGCAGTTCAAGATTTATCTGCAAAAGAAAGACCTAAATGGTGCTATTAATCAGCTCCAAGATATGAAAGCATGCTTTGACTTCAGTCCAGAATTTCTCTCCCTCGCAGCCCATGAAGCTGTTGCTTGCCGTGCTCTGCCCGTTGCTGTTGCCGGTTTATCGAATCTTTTGAACTTCTACTCTACTGGAAAGACAATGCCAATAGCAGAAGTTGTAGTGTTACGCACTTTAATCACAATACTTATGGAAGACATTGGCAATGAGCAAGAAGTCCACAAATTCTTGAAACGGGCTCATGACAGAGCATCCGAGCTTGGAACTGAGGGCCTTTTCGGAAAAGGGGAGGTTGGAGTAAGAGAAAGAAATTGGTTTGCTCTGACGTCATGGAATTTGGGTACTAGTTGTGGAAAAGAGATGAAATTTGAACTATGTGCCGAATTTCTGAGATTAGTATCAGAATTCTACGGGCTGACTGATGGTCGGGAGGATGGAACAAGTGTCATCGTTTGCAAATCATTGATACTGGCTGTATCTGCTATCATAGCTTCAGAGAATCAAAGGCAGACAGCATTAATGGATTGTGAGGTGAAACAAGCTGTTAAACTGCTAGATAGAGCAGGGAAGGTATGGTCATGTCGTAGATGCATGGTATGTTGTATTGCATGTAGTGTAGAAAAGCTGACCTTGTGGATTGATTTTTGGAGATGAGAGAGACTAGAACCTGCTGTCATTCTAACATTCTGTGACAGCATCTTTCCGTCCTTTCTGATATTTTATTCATGCATGCAGATGCTGACATCAATTTCAACTGAAGCTCAACTTCAGGATGAAAATTTTGGCATAGCCGAGTCAGATTTTATTTTTTTGTACGCCTTCAACGCCTATGATATCCACGGAAGACTTGACGGCGGAGGGCCCCGACAACTACACGTTGTAAAAGAATTTGCAAGCTCAAAGGCCTGCAATGCAAAGTACCTTCTCCGAATCGGGCTTAGTGCGTCAGAGGGTCCACGGTCTAATCCAGAGGTAGCTACCTTTGCTCTAAATCAGAGCCTTTCTGCCCTTCTTTCTTCCCCGTCTCCAGACTACCAAGATGTGGCACTTACGGTTCGTAGACTGATTGCTGTAACAAGCATTCACAAAGGCGATGCAGATGATGATGCTGTACATAGCATCTACAAGCAAGCGTATCGAATTATGGTTGGATTGAAGGAAGGTGAGTATCCCATGGAGGAAGGAAAATGGCTCGCAATGACGGCATGGAATCGGGCAGCACTGCCGGTTAGGTTAGGGAAAGTTGATGTTGCAAAGAAATGGATGAACGTCGGGTTGGAGCTAGCTTGGAAGGTCTGTGGGATGGAGACATATAAGGCATGCATGGAGGATTTTCTTACCGAATTTGAAAAGAAATTCCACTCAGCTTGAAGAAAAGGCTGCGCCTACTTGGTATACATGAGCATGGTGTACAGTATCAATCATGCATATTAATTACTCTGTGAATGTATATAGAAAATTGAAATTTATAATACATATTTGTAAAGCCAGTAGAAAGGCCAATTGAATATTGTAATCACAGCTTGAGGACGACCGAATTGCAAGAACTCCACTCAGAGGTGCAATTGTCTGCTATCGTCATTGTTTTTGGATAGAAGATACAACTTAAATAGATACCCTTTATTTTGTTTTTGCAAAATAAAGGGTCATTTCAATCGGATCAGTCACCAATTATGGTTCAGCTGGGCCGGTCCGATTCTGATAAGTAAACGTTGTTCATTATACAAAATAAATTCATATTTTATTCATTTATAAGAAAATTGTGAAATGAATTCTATATATTTTTGAATTAATTTTGAATCTTTTTATAGATAAAAAAAGAGTAATTGATAAGGAATTATAAATGTGTCTTATGTCTTATATTTTATTTTTCTAAGACGTAATGCGATATTATATTTATTTTGTAAGCATCATTGCTTTTTTAATTTTTACAAGTATCAATATTTTTTTGAACATATTTTTTTTGAAATATTTTCAATGTGAGATATCAGATTCCAATTCATTATGAAATAATAAAAGATGCTAAAGAAAAATCATTCTTTACATCTTATCATGATTTGATAATTTATTTGGTAGTTTAATTATTTTTCCAAGATATATAATATCAAAATAAAATTTAACATATCAATATCCATGATGAATAATTTTTATCATTTCAAATTCAAGTTTTACTAGATTTGCTATTATAATATTACAAAATAAGAAAAATATATAAATCAATCATGTAATAATATGAATAATTTATATTTTATATTAAGTACAATAAATAAACTAATAAATTTTAAAAATAAAATTTAATGATATATTAATATTATGATAAAGAAACGATAAATTATTTATTTATAAGAATGAAAAATAATTTTTCTTTTAAAATATAACATTAATGTAGCATTATGATTAATTGCATATAAATTTAAATTATAGTTATTCATGAACATATACAAAAATGAGTAAAAATTATATTATAAAAAATAATTATCAGTATAAAAATATTATAATATGATAGCTATTTAAAAAATATTAAAAAATACATATCTAATTATATTTTGATAAAAATTAAAATAAGATGTATCATAAATAAAAAAAATAAAAAAAATAAAAAAAATAAAACAAAAGATGTGAAAATAAAAGAAAGAATGATACTCAAATCTTTTAAATGATATTCAACATGTACTATACATAAGTGTAAACAATTATAAGAAAATTGAATCAGAATTTCATACCGCGTTATGTGCGACATTAATTAATGTTAAAAATCACCCTAAAATTTAATTTTGTATCAATTGGGCCCAAAAACCCATACGAGCCTAACGTTGGCCCATTTTATCCAGCTTTGAGCCCTGTACAGGCTCGGTTCCGGTTTACAGTTAACGTGGCCCACCTGAACTGACTAACGATCTTCCAATGTACATTTTCTGTGAGAAAGCCAAACTGTCAGAAAACCCTACCAACCAATCACCCAAACCAAACAGTATTCACATCGCCATACTACTAATTCAAAATTTAACAAACGGTAAGGCAGCGCCGTAGCGACGCCCCGCCGGAAGCTAAAAGGAGCCGTGATTCTAATTGCGATCGCTCGTCCTCCACAATTATTAAGTCAGGCAGCTATGTGTCTGTAGACCCTGCTCGGCTTGTTTAGGTACTTAACTAACGAGAAATATTATTTTGAATGAAAACGATTGGATATGTGGTGTTCTAAAACAGTTCTAAAACAGTTCCTTTTCGTTCGTTCGATTAAGTTGGCGTTTTTTTCTCTAGCTTTCTTGGTCGGATTAGGATTCTGATGTGGCCCAAGTTTCGTTAAGTCCTGCAATTTATTTTTCGTTGCTGTATGAATGCAGTTTTCTGTGCAGTGAAACATTTTATCTACTTGTTGTGCCTTTTAAGATTACCAAGTATGGCAGTGCTGATACGACCACGCTGTTTAGATCCCTGATCAAAGCGACGGCAGTTTGTGTTGAGCATTCAAGTGTGTGGGATTTGAACTCCTAGGTAAGGCTTCAAAAGTGAGCTAGCTGCTTTAAGGATGAGAAGACTTTGCAATTATTTAACTTTTGTCAAAAGCGTTAGAAACGTTGCGCCATCACTCTCATGTATTCCCCAAGTCATGTTGCTCCTGGAACCACCGAAATCTTTATTTTCACCTCTTGATGATGGTGCCATGCGATCATATTGCTCCCAGCTTGCTTCGGTGGAACAGAATTTTGGTACTCGTGCAGTGAGAGATAAAAGTTTGAATGAGCGTGCTGACAAGGTGTACGAAACTATTACTGGCTGCAGTGGCTTACCTCACCAAATTGGTCATCGTATTCATGGTATGGAGGAGGACCTTGATAAACTTGGGTTAGAATTGACGACAGATTTAGTTGTTGAGATTCTAGGGAGGCTTCATCTGGAGGAAAAGATTGCATTTAGATTCTTTATGTGGGCAGGACATCAACAAAATTATGCTCATGAGCCTTGTGCTTACAATGAAATGATTGACATTTTGTCTAGTACAAAATATAAGTTGAGGCAGTTTCGAATAGTTTGTGATATGCTTGATTACATGAAGAGGAGTAGCAAGAATGTTGTTCCTGTTGAGGTTCTTTTAACCATTTTGAGAAATTATACCCAAAAGTATCTCACTCATGTTCAGAAATTTGCTAAGAAGAAGAGGATAAGGGTGAAAACACAACCAGAGATTAATGCCTTTAACTTGCTGTTGGATGCTTTGTGCAAGTGCAGCTTGGTTGAGGATGCTGAAGCCATGCTTAAGAGGATGAAGAAAAAAGTTAAGCCTGATGCTAGTACTTACAATATATTGTTTTTTGGCTGGTGCAGAGTTAGAAATCCAACCAAGGGAATGAAGATTTTGGAGGAAATGATCCAACTAGGTCATACACCTGATTGTTTTACATATAACACTGGCATTGATTCGTTTTGTAAAGCTGGTATGGTGACTGAGGCAGTTGAACTTTTTGAATTCATGCGAACAAAAGGGTCCACTATATCGTCTCCGACTGCAAAAACTTATGCTATCCTAATTGTGGCTTTAGTCCAAAATGATAGAATGGACGACTGCTTTAAGCTTTTGGAGCACATGATAAACAGTGGTTGTTTGCCAGATGTTTCCACTTATCAAGAATTGATCGAAGGAATGTGTTTAGCTGGAAAGATTGATGAAGCTTATAGATTTTTGCAAGAGATGGGAAAAAAAGGTTATCCTCCAGATATACTTACTTATAATTGTTTTCTGAAGGGTCTTTGTGAGATTAAAAAAAGTGATGAAGCACTTAGGCTTTATGGAAGAATGATTGATGTGGGTTGCATACCAAGTGTGCAAACTTATAATATGTTCATTTCAATGTATTTTGTGATGGGTGATCTAGATGGGGCATTTGATACTTGGAATGAGATGGATAAACGAGGCTGTGCAAAGGACATTGATACATATACTGTGATGATTGATGGTCTTTTCTGTCACAACAAAGCAGAGGATGCTTGTCCTCTCATAGAAGAAGTTGTTGATAAGGGAATGAAATTGCCTTACCAGAAGTTTGATTCCTTTCTTATGCAACTTTCAATAATTGGTGATCTTAGGGCCATCCACAAACTCTCAGAGCACATGAGGAAGTTCTACAATCCTTCTATGGCGAGACGTTATGCCCTAAATCAAAAGCGGAAGAGCAAGAGCTTTAGGGGGGAGTAAGGAGCTCTGAAGGCATTCCTGTTTTATTAACCTTCATTTCATGTTTTATCTAACCGACTTGATCTTTTAATGTTGTATGATCTGTTGAAAAAAATACCATCATGGATTTCTCCTTTCTCTTTTTGATTATAAAGTCGTTTACCTCTGTTTTCCATCCTTACTAGCCTTTTCACTTATCAAAAGACAGCCTCACGTTCTTAAGAAGTCTTTTCAGGTTGTTAAACGCCTTATGTTTCCACTTCTTGATTTTTACCTATGCATTTCCACTTAGCAGATCTCATTTAATGAACAACCGTTTCTGGCTACACAACATTCATGTTATGGCTCATACCTATTAAAATCTTTAGCTTTTGGTAGAATTTAGCTCCCTGATTGTTCAAATGATTCGCTAATATGCTCCCTATGCATGTTTGATTGTTTGACTGATTTTAATCTGGCAATTGGCAGATTTTTATGAAAAGCGCTGGATTTATATCCCTTTCATTTTCTATGTGTGACCCTAACAGTTCTAGTTTGCAGCCATTTGTAGTTTCTTGGTGAATTTGAACCATAAATGCAGGGATCTGGCATCTTCAAAGCCATGTTGCTCTATGGTTTATCTTGTGCGCATGACCTGTCTATGTTATCAGTTGTTAACTGGTTGATCATACTGTTGTAAAGGCTGAAGTTGATGCACTGTAGAAATGCAAGCCCAGTCTTTCTTTCAATTTAATCTAACATTTTAATCCATTGCTTTCTATTCTCCCGTGTAGATTATAACAATGTCTAAAGAAGACATGAACTTTTCATCTTGGAATGGGATGCTTTCACAAAATGATTTTTCTCATTCTGCTCTTGCTTTTGCTGAGAAATGGAAAAGGAGTAACTCAAATTCCCCTCCATGGTTATGGATTAACTGTCAGAAAAGGGCTTTGTGTGCTTCTCAGGAAGTTAGTTTTCTTAATTATTTGTCATTTTCTATGGCAATGCTCTCTTTAAAATGTACTTTTTTTGGCTTTATGTCCATCTTTGTTTACTTAGCCTCTCTTTTTTCAGGTAGAGGGATACTTATCTCTGGAGAGCATACAACTTGTTGGGTCAAGTCAGGTCTTATTTTGCTTGTGTAGAAAATCTCAAACTCTCTAAAACTATAACTGTTTTCTTATATATTGTGAATGTTTTTCCAGAGCAGTCATGGCAAAGTGAATAATACAGGAGAAGAAGAGACGACTCTTACTTATAATGAAGAGGATATTGATGATGCCACACTGGTTCTGACTTCTTTATCCATATTCTTGTTTTTTTTTTTTATATACTATATTTTTTTTTTGAAAGAACTGAATATACGATGTTGAACTGCATATGAAATTGAAGAGCTTAATCACTTCTTTTATTCTTTACCAAATAAGGTACTTTCTTGCTATTTGTTGTCAGGTCCATAGCTGTGATCATATAGTGCATTACTATGAGTTTCACATAGTCTACAGTTCTTCATACAGAGTCCCAGTGCTCTATTTCCGAGCACAGTATAGCGGTATGTATGGCTCCTTTCTGACCCATGATTATCAGATTCTGTATTCAATACTCATCTTCTGAGTTCTGGCACTAAGCAGCTTATGGACAACTTCACAAGTTCTCGAGTGTTGATGTGTCATTTGGTCTATCACAATTGTCAGAACTAGAATAAAAATTGGAAATAGAATGAATAAATTAATTTTGATTGATTTGATAGTAGATTGACTCGTTTGATATTAAATAAGTGATAAATAACATCATTTCAGGAGTGGTCTCCGACGGGCACTTCCCCTTGCCACCACTCTAAACATGCTACGAGTGCCGAAGTATTACTGTTATTCTGGTCAACAAAATAGAGGCATTAATTTTGCTCATATTTTAATTTTGACCTGACATTGCTTTGTACTGATTTCCATTTGTGGGCATAGATGGACAGCCTGTACCATTAAAAGAAGTTGAAAAGGACCTTCCAGCTTGCTCGACCAAGGTGATGTCAGAGTCAAAGTGGACCTTCATTACACAGGAGGTGACAGTTTTCTCCATTTTCTCATGTTTCTTTCCGATTAGAATTCAAGCTGTGTGCATTTCTTTTTATTAATTTCATTAAAGTTCGTATGCTTTGTATTGCTTGCAATCCAGGAAGAATGAATGGCACTGTATTATTGTTAATACTGTGAAGGAAGTGATAGGTAGCTGATGACAGTATGTCATTGGAAACACCAAGTGTCTGCATCATGATGACTTTAACAATGCAAAAGTAAATATCACGAGTCAGTCACCAAAATTTGTTAACAGTCCAAAAAATGTTGAAAAGTTGTGGAAATATATTCAGAGCGGGCAGTTGCGAAAAATTAAGAGGTGAAATTGCAATTTCAATTTGCATGTGAGGGATGTTAGTGCTAGGATTGGCAAGTACAAACCTGGTATTGTAAGGCCAGGGTGAACTTCAAGATTTGCATGCTTCGGGAAAATACCTTTGAAGATGTGTTTTGAACGGCATGGCATTTATATATAGGTTTGCATGAAGCACCAATATGTGAGAAGGGTGTTTATGAAATGCGATGCATATAGGAGTACAGATGTGGGGTGTAGTCTGAAAACTGGCATGTGCTTGTGCATGTGCATGTTCATCTTGATCAAAATAACTTGTTTACGTGGTTCATTGTTTGGTTTGGGAATATGATTGCAGGAGCATCCATACCTGAACCGCCCATGGTACAAATTACATCCTTGCGGTACTAGTGAGTGGATGAAGCTTCTTTTGCCGGCTGGCGCTTCCCTGACTGTAAAGGGATCGGGAGTTGAACTGTATGTAACTTCATGGTTTTCGGTTGTTGGACAGATAGTTGGTCTTAGAATCCCTATAGAAATGGTAACCATTGTGTGAGTTGATGGACATAATTGTCAAAAATATAGTTTCTTGAGATGATGGTGTTCATTGCTTCATTTGCCACGATGATATGCTTCAATTTTCTCCACATCTGTCCAGGAATAATGAAGCAATTCTAAACATAAACGGTTCTGAGAGCTCAAAACTCAAATTTTTAAAACAAAAACGTTTCAAGTACCCAAACATTATCTCTAACCCTTCTCCATGGAATGACTTCCATTCCTGCTATTTGTTTCATTCTGGGCAGGAGATAAGATGTAAAACGTAAGGGAGTGGAGCCTCCGAGGCCCCGGCAAAATGCATTCATTCATCTATCATTTGCCGGTACCCCAAAGTCAAACAACTTGATGTATGTTTGAGTTCATGCCAACAGCCGTTGCTGACATTCAGAATAGTCCATCTCTTCTTTGTCAGCTGAAGATAGACGTTCAGGCAAACAGCAGGTCATCCCGTATCTAAAGATGATTCTGCACTTCTCTGAGGAATGCGAGTGAAGTACACCAAAAACTCGGTGTTACCCTCGGCACCCTTTAAGGGGGACTCGATCCACCCTTGGCTGCAGAAGCCTAAACTTTCCACCCCCTTTATAATCTTCCCAAGAACCTACACAAGGGAACCACATTCATAGCATATTTAGTTTCATTCCAAGTGTTTGTTATGTTTTCCAAAGCATCTCATTTAGTTATCAAGCATCTGCGCATTTGCTTTTGTAGATTCCAACTGCTGTTTATGAAATCACATCTTCACAGTCATATGTGTACATTAAATTGCATATTATACGGTGAAACTGCATCGATTTAAAACTTTTGATGCTCATGCTGCAACGGCAGACAGAGAATAGACATTTGACCAAAAGACAAGGTATTAATGGAGAATGGGAAGAAAAAGCATACCTCTTGATGGACCTGGGGATCTCTCACTATTCCACCTTTTCCAACCTGTAAGAATATTGTTGATATATAACTTCAACGATGATAATTATTTTGCTTTCTTATGGTATGATTTTGACAAAAAAAGTATGAACCCAAACCTTGAAAGTCGACATGGTTTACCAAGAGTTCTCCACAACACATTTGCTTCGTGTTATGAAAACAGGATGTATCACATTTTAAAGAGCCTTATTAGCTATTTTATTAAAATGATCAGAAGCTAACTTATTTGGAAAAAAAATCACCGACTTAATTTAACCAAGTTAATAGCAATTCTCCCGGTGAGAGGAAACCGGGGGCAGGGTCCCAGAAAATTCAATGACAAGCAAAATTACTTTTGGATCATAGCTCAACAGGGTATGCCACTTTCTTACTTGTGATCTTAGAGCTTCAAATTGAGGTTTAACCAGGGTGACTAGAGCTGCCTCTTCCTTCATAATATTGACTACAGCAGGCATCACCTGCTCCAAATGAAGGCATATTATCTTTTTTGATGAATGAAGGCATATTATTAATAGGATTGCAAACTTGGGATCAATAAAAACTATCTCCAAACAAGCATGTTAAGGGAGATATTACATGCTAACAGTCAGAAACTTGTGAATGTAATAAAACTACCCAGTTACATATCTTGAAGGTTTACCATGAGAATAGAGATGAAAGAGAGGTCAAGAGTCACCAAATCAACTTTCTGGGGTAGTCCAGGAAGGTATCTTAAGTTTGTTCTTTCTACCACAGAAACACGTTCATCTTTACGAATTTTGTCTGCCACCTGATAGAGAATTCACTACAAAACTAGTCAAGAACCAATGAGACACAAATCACAAGATAGTCATTCTGGACGGCATCATTCTCAGAATTGTGGAAACATTTTAGATTTGGTACTAGCTATTTACTGGAATAAGAATTATATATCATGACGACCTGTCCATAGCCAACATCAACTCCATAAACAAATGATGCACCATGCTGTAGCAAGCAGTCAGTAAATCCCCCAGTGGACAACCCCGAATCTAGAGCTACTTTGCCAGCTACATCAACACCTAATTGCTCAATAGCAGCTTCCAACTTATATCCTGCTCTGGATTAGACAACAAATAAAAAGGCTAACAGTTCTTGCCTTCACAAATTCTGGGAAATTGAACATCATTAAAAGTGAATAATGAATGCTTTAGTATGATAATCACCTGCATACATATTTTGGAACTTCAACCACTATCTCTACAATAGCTTTGTCAGAGACAGGTGTACCAGCCTTGTTAACCACTTTTCCATCTACGAACACTTTCCCTGCACCAAATATGAAGAAGCCAACAATTTTCAGCCACCATATCAAATCTAGCAAATGAAAATTGAGGATTTTTACCATTGTGCTAATAAATAAATTGAACTTGTAGCTGAATGCTACTCTAGAATGCCTAAGGTCTGAGAAGGGTTAGTAATCCAGTTCCTTTAGAGTCTTGACCATCTAGTTAAGATTAAAAAGGCAAAAGAACACCAAAAAATCTCAATAAATTTGCAACACATAGGAAGCCAACATGTCAATATGGATATTTTATGTTGCAGCCAATACAGTGATAGAGTAAGGATCTGGGAAATGAACAATAGTTGAAGCTGTAAGTAAAGGAAGAACTTTATTGACCCGAAAAGAAAGAAAGTCACCCAGAACCAAGGAAGGTCTGGTGCCCAAGCTGTAGCCGATACAATGGCAATCCCAAAAGATACCTCGTCTATGCCAGGCTATTATCTATATATTTCCCTATTCTCTCCTAGATACTCTTCTCTCCTGCTATACTATTCTCTCTGCCAATAACTAATTCTTGTGATTTTTTCATCCTGTGGCTGTAAACAATGATTGACACGTCATATTCCTTTTGCCCCTCCTTAGCTGTCAAGTCCACGTCCCCGTCCTGCTGTCCCGTATTGCTAACATTGCCTCCTCCGTTTAAACAAACCTTGTCCACAAGGTTTGAGTAGGGAAATTGGCATCTGAACTCAGCACATGAGATCCACATCGAATTGTCTTCATCCTGGCCCAACCATTTTACCAATAACAGGTGACAAGGGATATGCGAGGTTCCCAAGTCTCTCGAATATATGATGGCTTCTGGTATAAATGCTGGCGCGTCCAATGTCATGTCCTCCGGAATTATAGTGGATATTGACTATGAACCTGGTGCCTTCTTTAGCAACGAAACATGAAATACTGGGTGCACTCGTGATTCCTCTGGTAGTTGCAGTCGGTAGGCTACCATCCCAATCTTCTGAATGATCTCATAGGGCCCATAAAATCTGGGTGCTAGTTTCTGATGCACATACTATTTTAACAATGTTTGTTGATGAGGACGAAGCTTAAGAAAAACTCTGTCACCAATTTCGAAACTAACTTGTTGTCTGTGCTTATTTGCTGAGGTCACCATTTTTTGCTATGCCCGTGACAGGTTGTAGTGTAGTTGCTGCAAGATCTCATTCCGATTGTGGTGCTCCTCCGCCACTGCTGCTACTTTGAATTCCCCCGGAAGGAAATGCTGTAGTGATGGTGAGGGCCTGTCATATACCACTTCGAAGGGAGTCAATTTGGCTGCTCCATGGAAGTTGGTTGGTATTGTACTAGAATTCTGCCCAATGCAGCCATTTTCCCCATTGTCTAGGCTGTTCCGATGAAAAACAGCGTAGATAAGTTTCTAGGCAGTAATTCAACACTTCTGTTTGACCATCTGTCTCAGGGTGGTAGGCCGTGCTTATTTTTAGCTTAGTTCCTCAAGAGTGAAATAACTCCTGCCAAAAATAACTTAGAAATACCGGGTCTCTATCGCTCACAATCGAAGTGGGGATTCCATTTAAGCGAACCACCTCATGTGAAAAGATATCTGACACAGTTTTTGCAAAAAAAGGATGTCGCAATCCCATAAAATGAGCATATTTGCTTAGTCTATCTACCACCACAAGAATGCAATCCATGCTATTTGATTTGGGCAATTCAGTTATAAAATCCATTGCTATATCAGACCATACCTCTGTTGGAATGGGCAAAGATTACAGTAATCTTGCTGGTGATAGAGTATCAGATTTGTTTCGTTGGCACGTGTCGCAGTTTGCCACGAAGGTCTGCACTGCCTTCATCATTCCTGGCCAGTAAACGCTGGCAGCCAGACGTTTATAAGTTCGGAATGCTCCTGAGTGTCTCCCTGTAGGAGTGGAATGAAATTCTTCTAGCAGCTGCTGTATCCATGAAGATGAAGCTGGAATATAAATTCTTCCCTTGTAAAAAATTCTATCATTAATCAACTTGTAATGGGGGTGCTCTGCAGGTTTGCTTTCCAGCTGCTTGCGTAAGAGCTGATAGTCCCCGTCTCCTCTGGCATCCTGTTGTAGTCTATCCCACTGCAACCAGTATGGAACTGAAATAGCTGCCAAGGAAACATCCTCGAATTTCCGTGAGAGTGAGTCTGCTGCCCTGCTTAATTTCCTTGGCTTGTATTCAATGGTGAACTCATAACCCAATAGCTTGGACACCCAATGTTGCTGGGTTGGAGTGGTGATGTGTTGTTGCCATAAATGCTTGAGATTGCAATGATCAGTTCTCACGATGAATGCCCTTCCCACCAAGTAAGGCCGCCAATGACGAACAGCTAAAACCAAGGCTATAAGTTCCTTTTCATAGGCTGGTTTGGCAAGATCCCGCGTTGCTAATGCTTTGCTGAAATAAGCAATTGGCCTGTTGTGTTGCATTAACACAGCTCCCACGCCCAGTCTGGACGCGTCACATTCGACCACAAAGGAAGTGGAAAAGTCTGGCATAGCCAATACTGGAGCTATGGTTATAGCTTCCTGCAATCTATCAAAGGCTGATCGAGCTTCTGAAGTCCAAATGAACTTTAAGCTGCAGTCATTTTTCAATAAGTTCATGAGAGGCCTTGCTAACTGCCCATAATCTTTTATAAATCGCCGATAGTACCCCATCAAGGCAAGGAATCCACGGACCGACTTAAAGGAGCTAGGCATTGGCCATTGCAGGGCACTAGAGATTTTAGCTGGATCCATTGCAACTCCAGTTGCGGGACACGATATGTCCCAAATACTCTACGGAAAGTGCACTTTTTTTTGTGAGCAAAGAATTGGTTCTGGGAAATAATATCCAATACTTGCTGCAAATGATGTAAATGATCAGCTCATAATTTACTATAAACAAGTATATCATAAAAAAATACCAGGATAGAGCGGCGAAGGAGTGGTTTGAACAGGTCGTTCATTACAGCTTGAAACGTTGTCGGAGCATTAATTAGGCCGAAAGACAGGATTCTGAATTCGTAGTGGCCTGAAAGTGTGCGGAAAGCCATCTAGGGAATGTCTTATTCCCGAACGTGGATTTGATGATAGCCAAAACGAAAATCAATTTTTGAGAAAAATTTGGCATCCTTCAATTTATCTAGCAATTCTTGAATGACTGAAATTGGGTATTTATTCGGTATCGTTGCCTTATTCAAGGTACGATAGTCCACACAAAATCTCCAACTGCCATCCTTCTTGCAAACTAGTAGAACCGGACTGGAAAATGGGCTTGAGCTGGGCTGTATCACCCCCGTTGCCAACATATCAGCGACTTGTCTCTCTAATTCGTCTTTCTGATTGTGGCTATAACGATAAGCCTGAACATTCACTGCATCAACTCCGGATTGCAAGGGAATACTGTGAACCGTTTGTCGAGTTGGAGGCAACCCTGAAGGCTCCTCAAAGACTGTTGCAAATTGATTCAACACCTGTCGAAGCTCAGACTGTTGAGTCTCACTCAATGTCTCGTCACTGGTATCATCCTGAGTAAGCTGCCAAAGAAGTAACCCAAACTGAATCTCCGACAAATGGGCAACTGATCTGCGAGAGATAGGCTTGTTGTATAGTGAAGGGTCCCATGATAAACAGACCCTTTTTCCTGCCAACCGAAACTCTATAGTCATTGTGTTCCAGTTTGCCGTGATAGTACTGAGCGACTTCAGCCATGATACACTCAATATCACATCCACCCCTCCCAGGGGAAAAAGATAACAGTCAACCTCGATTGATAAACCCTGTAAATCAATGAGAACTTGAGGGCTTATAGCTGTAATTACCTTCCTGAACCCATCACCTAGCCGTACTGCAATTGGGTTTGTCTCCACCGTCTTCAACCTGCTGCGAGCGATTAAACCACCAGATATGAAGCAGTGACTAGCCCCACTGTCTATCATTATCACCACAGAGACTCCACCAATGTGTCCTCAAAAACGCATCGTTTGATAATTTCCCATCTCGCTCATTGCGAAATATGGCAGCTAAAGTTGGAAGAAGTGTTTTTCAACTGGAGACGAGATTTGTTCCACGTAGTTTTCAGCTAAGAGTTGGTTACATATTAGGTCCTCTTCGGTAAAATCTAGGACGATCGTTTGAAGCGATTTGGTAGAACACTGATGCAATGGGTGGTAAGGCTGTTGACAACGGAAACACAAGTCCTTCCTGCACATCTCTTGATATTCTTGTTGGGAATATCGTCGAACACCAAGCGAGCCCGTTGCTGCTGTAGACTGTTTAACGGACACAGAGCCCACTGAGCTGGTAGGTTGGGTCTGTTTAGTAGATGGGTTACCAAGGCCCAAGGTCATGTTGGGACTAGGGTGTTTCCCTACAGGAACTGTCGGTGCTGAAGGGGATAGCTCAGAAGATCCTATCACCGCTCCTGCCTTCTCTCCCAATCCATACGAGAGTCTACTTTTCTCCCACTGACATGCGTCTGCCGTCTGTGGACTTCTACCTCAAACTCCACTTCTCTAGCTAGCTGGATTGTGCGATACAAGTCCGTGGTATCCTTCGAGCGTATCCTAGCATGAATGTCTTTGCATAACCCATTCAAAAACTGGCCGGTGAAGGCTTTCTCGGGCCAGTCCCGTATCTGCGCTGAGCGAGCTACGATCTCCTTAATATAGTCGTCCATTGAGCCTGTTTGGTGAACCACTGCAATCAATTCATATGGGTTGGTGGCCAGGGCTCTTGTAAAGTGTTCCAGTAGCTCCTTCTTGACATCTTCCCACGTCAAGTTCTGCTTTCTATCCCGCAACCAAGTCATCCAATGTAACGCATGTCTTTCTATGGAAACCAAGGCCATGGTCACCTTTAGGTTGTCAGGAGTGCGTTGCACCACAAAATACTGTTCTTCCCTACAAACCCAACTCAGGGGATCGTTGCCGGTGAACGTTGGGAGGTCTATCCTTTTCGAGGAGAGGTGTAAGTCATCCATTGTGATAGGGTGAGTGAAAGGATTTGGGACAGACTGTGAGGATGATGGGTTCCCTTCTAAACTTGTGCCGCGCTGATAATCGCCACTTCCGGAGAAGGGGGAATGGTCGAAGGCCCTTCTACTGCCGCTTTCCCTTTCAACACTGCATGGAGTAATGACTTGATCTCATCCAACTGTTGTCTAGTATCTCCGAGTTCAGCTGTTACTGTTGACATCTTTTGGTCCAAGATACCCAGGTTCCTCTCTATCTGATCTACCCTAGACTCTATTCGTGTGTGTGGCATGAACAAGGAAGAGCACGTTCACCGCACCAAATGATAGAGTAAGGATCTGAGAAATGAACAATAGTTGAAGTTGTAAGTAAAGGAAGAGCTTTATTGACCCGAAAAGAAAGAAAGTCACCAAGAACCAAGAAAGGTCTGGTGCCCAAGCTGTAGCCGATACAATGGTAATCCCAAAAGATACCTCGTCTATGCCAGACTATTCTCTATATATTTCCCTATTCTCTCCTAGACACTCTTCTCTCCTGCTGTACTATTCTCTCTGCCAGTAACTAATTCTTGTGGCTTTTTCTTCCTGCGGCTGTAAACAATGATTGACACGTCATATTCCTTTTGCCCCTCCTTAGCTGTCAAGTCCACGTTCCCGTCCTGCTGTCCCGTATTGCTAACATAAAGATAGCTAAGGAAGCATACCTATACCTTTTTACTGGACATTGGTGGAAGAAGAATCTAGGTTCAAAGTTTTCTCATCACAGAAATCGGTTTTGACATAATAACATAAAAACTGAAATCTGAAACTTTTAACAATATTTTCTACCACCCACCTAGTTTGTTATTACAGAACGCATGAAATAGAAGCTTGGAGCATGCTTATAATTTAAGAATCACCAGTTGGTCCAAAGGTGAAATAGCACCAATAGATCTCATGCAACAAGTTTTAAAGATAATGAAAATGAAAATAGACATGAATATAAAATGTTGCCAAAGCACAGCTGACCTTGAAAAATCCATGACTGTATGAATGTTCGACTGTATTGCTGGAATCTTTCTAAACATACTTCATCCAGCCTCTTTTTCCTGCACATGTCCGTGTGAAAGAATACAATAAGAGAATCAACAGAGCTTCAGAAAAAAATAATGTAGTTGAAACTAGCTTCTCGAAAACAAACTGACAATGAACTATTCTGTCTTCATTGAGTTTTTGCAAAGTATTCAAGAAAATCAGCCTTCAAGTTTACAAGTAAAAGCTACTCTGAATCAATCACGAATAAGAAGATTCAAATACCATTCTGACCACCAACGTTGAAACAGAAGTAGGCATACTTTAGTTCTCACCTGTACACCCAACCCACAAAACAACAGCAAAGCAGCATATCCTATTGGAATTTACAAAATTGGAGCGACAGTGCGGTTGTTGAATAGTTTGAACAGAAAATTTGAGCGAATAGCAAGGAGAGAGAAACGTACTTTTTAGGAATTTGAATCTTCCCGGATTTTACAGCAGCAAAGTTTCTACTAAGACAACGCGACTCGGGTTTAACATATCTGACTGAAAGTTGCCACAATCAAATCATCAGAACACATAATCAACAATAGTTAAGCCAGAACAAAGCAAACAATTAAATTTCTTTTTCTTTTTGCCAAATGTGTTCTCATTCAGGAGGTATACTATACAGCATTATCAAATATTGGCTTACCTAATGTTTGATATAATGCCTGAATGAACAACGAGCAAAGACCAAAAGGCACATACACAAAAAAGCAAACAGAGAAATAGAGAGATGTACCATACCAGAAAGAGGAGTCGAAAAGGAGGATCTGGGTAAAAGAGACCAGCTTGCGGTGGTAGAAAAACCGGTATAACAGAAGCGTGAGATGACAGGAAGTTGGAGGAAGTAAAGTGCCGCCATTCTGTTCTTTATTGAAGCTGATCCTTTGAACAATTATTACTCATAGCTCAGCACCTGAAGAAGCTGATAGCTGATCGTGGTCGTACCGTCCAGGAAGAGAAAACATAGCAATCTTAACCTACTCCTAATCTGCTATTATCATTAACAGGTTAACAGACAACGGCGGGTGGGCTGCTTTGCTAGCGGCCCGTGCTCAGAGATAGACGACGTGTCGTATGAACTCAAATCCGTATTGCGTATCAGAAACCAAACAATATCTCCGGTTTCTTGCTTTGTATGGATAAGCTTAGGATAAGGTGGCAACAAGCGTCCATCCAATGAGAGTTTAACATGTCACATTCCAACACTGACAACCACAAGTGTGCGAGCTATGGATACCTTTTTAGTCAGAAAATCTGACACCGTTGTTCTGTTACCTATTTCAGTTATTTGGACACTCCAGTTCCCATTCCCAGGGTCTTATAACAAAATATATCAAATGCCTACAACTGCTTCTCCAATGGCTAGCCAGCTTAGGAGCAGCTTCGCCTCGTCATTGACAAGCAGATTGGCTGTTCCCGCCGGCATATCTGGAGCTCCATTCAGAGTCTCACCCTGCAAGAGGGCTTCCTGCTTCACTGTCAAAGCCGTTCAGGCCGACAAGGTAACCAATTAGCAATCATCAAGTTTGTTTGAATATAATTCTCAAAGAAAAGATTTCTTTCATTCTGCAGACAACTTACCAAGTAATTGAACCAATCAATGGCGATCCATTTATCGGAAGTCTTGAGACTCCAATTACATCAAGCCCATTGATCGCGTGGTACCTCTCCAATCTACCGGCATACAGGACAGCTGTGAACCCACTTCTTCGTGGAATCGAGGTAGGCCTGGCTCACGGATTCCTGCTAGTTGGCCCGTTTGTCAAGGCCGGTCCCCTAAGGAATACCGAGTACGCAGGAGCAGCAGGATCCTTGGCAGCAGCTGGCCTTGTTACCATCCTCAGTATTTGCTTAACCATGTATGGGATTGCATCATTCAGTGAAGGACAGCCATCAATTGCTCCAAGTCTTACCTTGACTGGACGAAAGAAGGAGCCTGACCAGTTGCAAACTGCTGACGGATGGGCAAAGTTCAGTGGAGGGTTCTTCTTTGGTGGAATTTCTGGTGTCATTTGGGCTTACTTCCTCCTCTATGTCATTAGCCTACCGTACTATGTTAAGTAGACAGATCATTTCTACACTTTTAGTGTGTTTGACTGTTAATTCTTTTGTCAATGTATATCTGCCCTGTTGTGATGTTCACTTGAAAACCAAAGACTGCACATTGTAAGAAATGTTTGGAAAACCCACTGAATTGTGGTCTGTTGTTGCACCATAACCTTACTGATCCCGGTTTTGCCTAAAAAATCCATATTTTACCTTCAAACTACGAGAAGACTAGGAAAGATTTTGTCTCACACCCTAGTTGATGCTTCAACTTTGAAGTTCAACTGGGAGATGAACTCTTAGCCACCAAATGCTCTGCCATTTGCACTTTCGTTTGGTTGTACAAAACTTAGAACTAGAAGATCTTAAACGGGTAATTTTGAGGTGTATCGTAACATTTACATCATCCTGACTCAAATAATTAAATAATATATTTTTTTTTTGGTAAGACAATTAAATAATATTTTCAATGTACACCATGTGTATATGCTGATTGGATGTTTACATTAAATAATGTACACCATGTGTATATGACACATATGCTGATAACTTCGATTCTCTCTCATCTACGTCATTGCCATCTACAAAGGAAAGAAGAAGTTGGGATTTTCAAGGAACGGAGAAGTGTTTCTACAACAACACAAATGTGTCTGACCTAGAAAAAAACTTGTTATAGTGCAAACAAGAGATTTACATTTATAGTAACAAAAATCTGAAATAGACTCACATTACAACAATCACTCTCGGTCTGCCTTATTTATTTAACGTAGATTTCAAGTTTTTTATGTTGTGGGTTAATATAAAATTATTGTATTTTAATAATTGTTGAAAATCAAAAACAATATGTGAAATAGGACACATATTGTTAATTTTATGATTCTGTTGTATCTACCAAGGAAAAGATGCTATAAGTAAGTTAGGTATGAGTAAATGTGTTAGAGCACCCTTAACATTAACAAAATATTAATATCATAACATAGGTTGTGAGACATGTTGTGTGCCTCATGTAACTTGTGCATTAGAAAGTGTACAAATATATTGTGATTTGCACAATGTAGTGTCATCTTTATTTAGCAGAGTATATTTTTTATATGGGTCCCACATTCTATCAATTGCAAGTTATAAGATATGATGTATATCTCGTGAATCATAAATATGTTGCATTGTGGAATATATTGTCATTTGACACCCTTAAAGTCTGAATGCAAATAAAAGGTGGCATTGCTTTATACAAATTTGTGAGACATAATAATTATAAGTCTTTCTTGATTTGGGTGAGACATAAATTAGGATAATAAGTGAGTGTTATACAATGAACATGGGCTTGTAGACAATATGTGTACTACCAACATAATATACATATTTCCCTCACTATAAAATCTTTCATTTCTGTACATTATGTTAAAGTATTCTTATGATGTCTGCTAATAATAATTACTAAACATTACATGCATCACATATCCTCTAAGACTTAGTATTTTTGGAGCTATTGACCTAAGAGTTGAACTTTAGGTATGGCTGAAGTCATAATTTTGAGTTATAGTATATAGTCATGTGTGTTATCATTTTTTAAAGGTAAGTTGATTATATGAAGTCATGTGCACATCATATCTAAAGTGAATAGTGACCTTTTGTGAAAGTGATAGATTAGGTATCAAGAAAATTGATTTGAGACTGCTTGTTGATACCAGACCCAAACTAGCCCCGTTTTGAGTGGTCAGTTAACTTTAAGCCTGATGCGACCTTTTTACACCCTTTACTATTCATTAAGCTCAATTTGACCTTTCAAACTCAAGAACATGATTGTGGCCATTTTAAATACTTAAACTGATAAATTAAAATAAAGCTAAGTTAAAAAATCCTATTTTTGAGTTGTTGGACCTTAGGGTATAAATAGCTTGGAAATCCATTTTCAGACTTAGAAAGAATTCTAAATTTTTTTTCCCTCTCTCTCTTCGTACACATGCACATACACCTCCCAAAACATCTGGACCTCTATTTTTTTTTTCAATTCTCTTACTTGGAAATCATCCCCCTTACGCCCCTAAATAATTTCTAACGTTTTCTCTACCCAAAAATGGATCGATTGACCGGATTTGGCAGATTTTTGAATTTATGGTATATTTTCATATTTTTAGTGAGTTCTTCAATTTCGATGGTTTCCAATGCTTGTTTTTGCTTGGACTTTGTTCCTTCATAATTTGTGAGAGCTTCCCATGTCTTTGTTTCCATTTTTATCCTTCGATTCGTCGACTTTTTTGTGATTGAAGGATTTGGCCGAAAATGGGTTTGATATTTTTATGTTTTCAGGTAATCAATTCATATTTTTTGATTCTTGTAGAGTGGCATTGGAGTACCTCCTTGTGTTGGATTTCCTCGGATAATTTTTTTCATGAGTTGTTCATTTTTTTAGTGTAATGAGGATTGTGGTTTGGGATCAATTTAATTTGATTATTGTGGTTGTTTTAGAGTGTTGGTGAGGCCTAGGTCGTGTTTAGGTTGATCGTTGTTTGTTGGTTGTATGTTTTCGATTTTGTCTACTTTGAGTTCAAGTTGACTTTCAAAGTGTTTGATTGTATTAGGCGGTGTTCTTAGCATTCATTGAGGTTATAGGTACTGCCATGGTGTTGTCGGGCTTGTCGAGGTGGAATATACTCTTCATATTCATGAAAGGAACCAGTTTAATTTTCTTTGTATTAAAATGTGGAAACTATATTTTGTTGATAAAAATGAGACACATGATGGTGCGAATGCTTTAAACTATCATGCCTAGGATATATGTATTCTGCGACATGTTTCATGCGTGAAAATTATGTATTTTAAATGGTAATTGTCACGACCCGACCCCTGGACCCTCGGCTTAGTGGGCTCGGACGTGTATGTGCACGTGATAGATCAAAACTGTAACGCTGAGTTGGGATTCTAATCACATGACCCAAAAGATGCATCTTGTCACAAATGATCCATTCACACAACATATATAAGCCTAAGACCTTCCCTACTTCTTTCCGATGTGGGATTGGATAACTTGATCCCCTATGCAGACTGAGTCTCACAATCTCCCTCCTTATATTGACCCCCTATATAGGTCGGGGCTCACAATCTCTCCTCCTTATCGACCTTTTGTCCTCACAAGGGAAGCCCAAATAAAACTAACATGGGCCCAAACTCACGGGCCCAAATATGAACACACAACACGACACAAGCCCACCCAGAAGAGGGAGCGAGATCTGCTCCGCTACCATTTGTCACGACCAGGTCCCTGGACCCTCGGCTAGGTGGGCTCGGACGTGTATGTACGCGTGATGGATCACAACTGCAATGCTGAGTTGGGCTTCTAACCACATGGCCCAAAAGATGTATCTTGTTACAAATGATCCATTCATACAACACATATAAGCCCAATACCTTCCCCACTCCTTTTCGATGTGGGGATTGTGTAACTTGACCCCTTACGCAGGCTGGGTCTCACAATAATTATGCACTGTTTGTGTGAAATACATGTTGAGGATTACATTGATGAATATGTGCATGAATGGATTGAATTAGAGCTTGTTTGAATGGAATTGGATTTGTTGGATAAGATTCTTTGTAGGTTGTGGAGATTGAGATGATTGTGAGGAAGTATTGGGAGTGAATTTTAGTAAGTTTGAGGGTTGTGTTAAGAGAAATGGGAGTTGGGAGACTTGCAAACGAGTTTTTGACTAATGAAATCAAGTAGGGATGGCCACTCAGTTATATAAAAATCAAGCTTTTCATCAATCACGCAGGTGGGAAATGGGTCTTCTAAGTGAGTGTGACCGGTTTGATATGTAGCCATGTTTGGTCATCTAGGGAATTCTTAGTTTCTGGTAAGTGTCATTACTATCCAGTGATGGCCACCATTATCTAGTAAAGAAACCTAGATTTTGGTGTGTGACAAGGCGACTTGTCAGGACACTTGGTTACAATTGGTCGGGTGAGATTTTAGTAGATATTCTAGATATCCTATGATATGATGATCGGTAGGGGGAACTACGTTCATTCAGTCAAACAATGCTAGATTTCATCTCTTAGTATTATTGTGCATAATTGGATTTGATCCTATGTTTTTTAGTATAGTTTATTGCACTGAGTATGCATATCAAGCAATCAAGTGAGGATTGCATATTGCTTCTAAAAGAAAATGTGGCATATGAGTGTACATATTTTAGACACATATTTTTAGTTATTTGATTATAATATAATACCATTATGATGACTAGCTTTGCTTATATCTAGAGTTAGCATAGAGAAGGCTAGTCAAATCCCCTAAGTCATTAGACAACATTGGTGGCCGGATTTCATAAGTATGATATTATATATGATATTTTTAAAATAAAGTAAAAAAAAAAACAATGAGCTTTGGACTTTCCATTAATTCGGAGAGCATATCTAAAGTGATTTTGAATCTACGTCGAGGATTTTTAATGGGTTTTAATGAAAAATCTATGGAATTTACATGCATATGCATAGTCTAATAATAAATTGAGTCTAGAGTTGTATATTAGGCTTAGGTTCACTTTATGACTCATGTTATATGCAATTGTTGCACTATATCTAGTGTTAGGAGTTGGTGTAGCTCCACGAGTATTCAGCCTGCTTTAGTTGTCAAAGCTAACAGCTAGAAGTGAGACAAATACAACCCTTAGTAGTTCAAGTAAAACCTCCAACAGTGAAGCTTTAGTCTTTTGTAGTACATGTATAGATAATAGTACCTTAGACTATTCATAGTACATAGGTGGTTTTGGTTGATTAGGTGTCTTAGGTATATTTTATGCCTCCTCTAGAAGTTTTTTCAGGCTTTCCTTTCCATGTGGAGTATTATCTAGAATGTTATGATACAAACTCGGAATGAGGCATAAGGGACTCCATAGTCAGTACTCTAGTTATTCCCGAGTTGAGCATACTTAGTGGGATATGTTTAGGTGCTAACTAAGGTATAGATGTTTGAGATAGGAAATTCATAGCACTAGGTTAGCAGGCCATAGGAGAGTACTAGATTGGTGGTGCACAGTGAGATCCGTACCGCATTCATGAGTCGAGTAACAAAACTTGGATTGACGGAGTCTGTGGAGTAGTGAATGACCACAAGCTTAGTTAAGAGACAAAGCCAACTTAGTTGCTAGCTTGATGATCAATAGGCTGGTTTGAAAGTACTAGTCGAGTGTAGAACAGAGGGTGGGAGCCAAAGCTCATTGTCAATAGTCTAATGGATAGATGAGTGGTCAGACTCCTCCTTTATAAATGACAAGTACAGGAGTTCTAAAGTCAATTAGGGTGCTAGTGGGCCAGCAGGGCCATCGAGCTACAGGAATTTCCATAAGAATCATTTGCCTTGATGCACGCTACCTTTGAGATTTTTCAATGGTTGAGGACTTGGGAATATGGTCCAGATATCCCTAGGGGATAGAGCATTAAAGATTTCAGTGCCATAACCTAGAGCCCTAATGTGGATATATTCAATGCCACAATCTAGAGCACCAGAGTGGGTGCAGAGATGGATAACTGGTTCTACAGTGGTATAATATTCCTGTTGGCAGTAACCAGGATTCAAACTAGGATAGCTACTCGGAGTCAGGTTGCGAGTGGACAACATCAATAGGTTAAGTCTTCAGGAAGATTGAGTACTTCAGCTAATTTAGGGGTGTCAGCCAAGGCTACCATTGCAATAGTTATAATTCCTCTCTCTCTTTCTTATGTATATGTTTAGTTGGTGTTGCTAAGTGGTGTGATACCTTAGAGAGATGTTTGACGATTGCCTGTTGTGGTGTGGTTATGTGTGCCTTGTTGTGTACGTTTCCTAGTGATGGCATAGTGAAGGTTGGTGTTTGAGATTGTGGTTGTAGAAGTAGAGTTAGTTTTCCCTAGCCCTAGATATTCGAGTCCAGAGCATCAATTGTCAATTCTTTGAGGGTCTGTTTGGTCCCACGGAATTGGTGGGATTGGTTTCCTTGTCGTACAGGTGGACATCCAATCCCTTGTTTGTATTGTTAGTGGATTTGGAGTTTACAAACCACGTGCTACAGGTCCCGTGAAATGGAATTGTTAATTTCAAAACTGAGTAATGTGGCATTGTCGTTAATGCCCTTCTGGAACCGACACTACCCACTTCATTTATACCGGTGCCCTGTGTCACGTTACAGCTTTCCAACGGGTGGATTTTCGCAGAACTTCCCGAAGAAGAAGAAGACGATCGATTATTGCAACCACTCTCCCACAATCGCAGCCAGGTGAAGGACAAGTTTGTTCTTTAGGTTGTCGTTGTTTCAGTGCATTGAGTGTCCATGTCCGTGGTTAGATCTAACGGGTTCACTTGTGTCGGTGTGTAGGGTTATTCGAAGAGGCTGAAACCAGGCAGAAACTCCAACGTACGGCTCGCCCTCATTTCAGCGATTAACGGTAATTGGTTTATGTTATGTGGCTATGGGTACTTGTTTATCGTATCAATCTTTGTGACTGTATATGTTGATTCATGCGCTTGGTGTCGACTATATTCATTGCCCTAGGACATGTCGAAATCAGTGAATGTGCTTGCCATGATGGAAGCAGAAGTTAATAGTGAAATCGTTTCAATTTTAAATTTATGGCTACATGTATCCCAATGTGCCATCAGTTGTATAGACTTGCAAATGTTGTTGATACGAAGATTTATATTACGGTCGAATATAGCTTTGGATCCTTTACACAAAATGTCATTGCGTCGTCTCCACATGAATGAGCTTTTTTATGATAACGATGCCACATGCATAGAGCAGCTTAGGATGGATAGATTTACATTTGGTGTCCTTTGCGATTTGCTGGAAACTGAGGGGGATTGGAACACACTGAACACCTCGAGGTGGATGAGCAAGTTGTAATGTTCTTGCATATCCTAGCCCACCATGTGAAGAATCGTGTTATTAAGTTCAACTTCCATAGGTCCAGTGAAACCATTAGTAGGCATTTCAGAAGAGTGTTAGGTGCCCTTTTGAGGTTGCATACTTTGTTGCTTCGGCAACCACAAGAAATCACATCAGGGTGTGGTGATCATAGACTCCGTTACTTTACGGTTAGTGGATCCTATCCCTTGACAGCGCAAACATTTGTGTATAGTGTATCACGGTTTGTTAATTGAATGCCAATATTGATTTTATGTTGTGGCGATTGACATTGTCAGAATTGTATTGGTGCACTAGACGGGACATACATCAAGGTTACAGTCCCGACCACGGAGAGGTCTCGTTTTAGGAATCGAAAGGGGGATATTGCTCAGAATGTTTTAGCCGCCTGTACTTGGAATGAACAATTTGTCTATGTATTGGCTGGTTGGGAAGGCTCCGCAGCTGACAGCCGAGTCCTACGGGATGCAATTTCCAGACCAAGAGGTCTGAAAGTACCCATAGGTATGCAGCTAACTCCTTAAGCAATTTAATCCCACCAATGTTGGTTATTTGATGTATATATGTTACAATTGCATTATATTTATAGGTAAGTATTACTTGGTTGATGCGGGATTCGCAAATGCGCCTGGATTTCTCGCACCATATAGAGGCGAGCGTTACCATCTTCAGAAGTGGCGCGATTGCCAAGCCCCCTCGAGCCCACGTGAGATTTTCAATTATTATCATGCGTCAGCCCGGAATGTCATTGAGAGATGCTTCGGACAACTGAAGGCTCGCTGGGCGATATTGCGCAGCCCTTGTTTTTACCCGGTTCCAATTAAGACCAACATCGTTCTTGCTTGTTGTTTACTACATAATTTGGTTAAGAGCACCAACACTGGAGTAGGCACTGATGACGACAGTACCAGCGAGTCATGCTTGCGAGATGTACTTGTGATTTCTACAATTGACTCAACCACTGAGTGGAACCAATTCAGAGATTCGATTGCCGCTCAAATGTTTACGGATATGATGGTGAATCGTGTACCAACAACACTGTAGTTTTGGGTTGCTGACGGAATGTTGGAATAATTTTTAGATGAGGCAAGGATTTCTGCTCATTTATGTTGTTATTGTCTTCAGCTAATGTTATTGTCAATTCGATGCCTAAGAATTGTTCTTGGTTCAAAGATATATTTTGAGACTGAAAATATTAAGTCTTCTACTAATCCTGTATTGCTCTACTTTGGTTCTCAAATTGCAATTATGATAGAAAGATCTAGACAAGCTTCGGACATTGAGATTGGAAAGCTGAAGGACGAGCTGGTTGCTTTGGAGATGAGGAGAGAGATATGTTGAAGTCTGAATGTGAGAAACTCAAGGCATCTCGCAAATGTGTAGATGAGGCAAGGAGCAAAAATAAGCTGCAGTTTGAGGAAATTAGTGATCTATCTAACAATGTGAATCTTCTGCTTGTAGTAATGTGAATCTTTGTATTTGGAAAACCAGTGATTATGTTGGTATGTTAGTGATGGGAGTTGGTTTCATTACACTGGAAACATGTAAACAGATTTTCATCTTTAAGCATATCTTGAATTTGTGTTCTTTTGACTGAATGATAAGCTAAGTTGCAGCTGGTACGGGGACTTGTTTACACTGGCGATGAAGTTCCTCGTGGAAGGTCATAGATAGTCCATATACGTTTTATGCAAAGGTCTTAGTTGTACATGAAGAGGTCACGTTATGCAAAGGTCATAGTATCACGTTATTCCATCGCATGTGAAGCTTTCTCTGAGCCCCAGAAAATCTTTCGTTGTTTTTCTTCTTCTATAATTAGAAAACCTTTCTAATTATATTGTCTGTTTGTATTTATTAATGGGACAGATACAAGGCAGTTGATGAGGTTAATGGGATTGAAGTTGCTTGGAATCAAGTGAGCGTTGAAGATGTAATGCAGTCCTCACTGCAGCTAGAGCGATTGTATTCTGAGGTTCATTTGCTCAAGTCGTTCCAACATGAAAATATCATTTCAAACGAGCTTGAATCAACAACTTACGTCAAAATGAATTGAACCCTCATTCAATCAAGATTCAGTTCCCTACTAAAACCCACCAAGAGAAACAAGAAAGCCATATCAAGTGAAAAGCAGAAGAGGTATTGTTTACGTTTTAATTTGCATGTCAATAATACATGGCTAAACCTGACCTCATAGGAAAGAACAATGGCATCAAGAACCTATCCAACTACAAGCAACCAACCAACCAACTACAAGCTCGTAAAGGTCAATTACAATTTCTACAAGCAACCAACCAACTACTGAACTATGCATACAGAAAGAACAACTTGAAAAAATGCTTCAGAAAGCAAAGGAAGAGCTTCAATCAGTTAAGGATGATTATGAAAGCAACTTGAAAAAAATGCTTCACAAGCATATAGTAATGCAAAAGGCAAGCGTTAGTTTTATAAATTTCCATCCATAGGTTGACGCATACCAAGAAATCGACAAACATGCAAGTAGAGTTCCAAAAAACAAAAAAGTTAATGTTTTACAGACAAGTATCATGCTTGTTCTAACACAAAAAGAAAAAGTTGGGTTTGATTCAGGGTGGACGACTTTACTCTAACACATTTTGAATCCACTCCTCGATGTAGCTATAATGCACGGAGAAGAAGCAATCCAGCAAATCACGATCACAGCCAATAACACGATGAGCATTCATTCTCTGGTAATTAGTTAGTTTAGGTATGGAACACAACTTATCCCATAACTGGGAACGTTTGTTGTGGATGTCGGTCCTCATAATAGCATTGGCAAGTTTATCTGCAGCACCATCAATAGCAGCAACAAGCAATTTTGTATTCTCCTTCACAGCAACGATGAAGTCGTCGTCTCGGTTACGCAAACGTTTCCTCGTGCTTTGACTTCCGCCCCTTTCACTTGCATCAGCAGATGAGTACCCAGATGATAATGGCGGAGAATCTTGTGCACCCTTCCCATTCGAGGGATCAGATGGTATAGAGGGCCCAGCAAAATCGGCAGCACTCATCATAAAACTTGAAGGTCTTCCCACGAAACTGTGCAGCATTCTTGTGGGTCTGCGTGAGCAACAACAGTTTCACAACAAAGTAATTAATAAGCGAAAATCGAACATTTCAATGATAACAATGTGATTTAAAATGAGTACCTGAAGGTATGATTCCTAGACGTCGTCCTCAGCAGTGACACACTTGGTCACCGGATCCCAGCCGAATCCTGATGTGTTCATATGCAGCATATCATGGACAATACTGAAATGTGATTTGAAGGTCTTCATGCACGAGTAAATGTGAGGATCCTCCCGAATACCGCACCCTGGTTTTCGTGCTTCAAGTTCCCTCCTAATAGCACCGTACAACCCGGGTTTGAACCCCCGCTCAGACCTATATTTTCCCGTCGCCAACAGGTCCAACAATATTTGGATGAGAAGAGCGTCCTCCTCCTCCGACCAACTGCGCTTGCTCCTATTGGGGATTCCAACTGGTGCAGTGGTATCTGGAGAATGTATTCATCAGATACAGATACATGTACCAAGCAATCGATGGGTTGTAAATGGGTGCCGACTTACCGAAGATAGGGGAACAGACATAAGGAGGTGACTCTGAACCTGCGTAAACGAGACTGAAAGTTAGTAAGCAGTTGGTGATTGCAAGCGAGTTACCGTTAGTTCAGCATGCACGGTCGGAGTGGTACCATCAACAGATTCCTGGGATGCCATAGCCAATGAAGCAAAAAGGGAACTTGGTTGAAAACTGGAGAATGCAACGGATGAGGAAATGAAGAGTTATGCGACGGCTGCCCTCATATTGATAACAGGGAGGATAAATGCGACTTTTCGGCTAACGAGACAGGTGTATACATCTCCAGCACGATCCGCGTGATTTGTAGATGTGGCAGAATCGCACCAATGCGCGCCCAAATGTCCTTCTCTCTTCAACATCTCGCGCGATGTCATGAGTTGAGAGGGAAAATTCGGGATATCAACACCACGCGAGCATTAAAACGCCGTCGCTTCCATCGAGTGTCGAATCCATTTAATGCCTGACAAACATGGGTTATTACCAATGGCACGCTGTACACCTAAGTGCGATTTAACAAAGGGATTTAAATAGTATTGGTGGGGAAACCAACCCCACCAATTCCGTGGGACCAAACAGACCCTGAGAGGTGCATTGTGAAATGACAGTTGCTGTAGTGTATGAACAAGGATGGTAGCCTACTTGTGAGAGGTAGAGTTTTCATGTAATGGCAGTTGGCAATATTGGGTCCATTGATAGTTGAAAGTGCTGGTAAAGTACCAGAGAGATCAGTATAATTTTTAGAGTTTAGTGCTGTCTAAATGAGACAGTGGTACAAGAGATGACAACAGGTAGAAGATTCATAACTTGACTATAGTAAAAGAGATCGCAAGGTAAGTTGAAGAAAAGAAGAAGGGAAGATCAGATAGGAAGTTGTCACAGATGATTGATTTTTAGTATCTAATACAAAAATGACAGATTCCTCAAAGTTTGATGAAGAAAATCCTTATGTTGAGAGTATCCCAAGGGACAATGAGGGTAATATAGCAGACCCTTGGGGATACCTATAGAAGATTCCTCGAGATAGATTCGGTTCAAATTCAAGGCTCAGTCCATATGCGATCGACAATGAGTAGTTGGGCCACAATGTTGTGTTTGTTGGACACTTGATTGTTGGTATAAAGAGTGTTACAAAATGTCAACCAGCATTAGAGGTATTATGGCATAACATCAACATTTGTTTAATATTCCAATAGTGATGTCATAGATTCAGTGCAATTGATGACAGAAATATAGATTGTTTGGTTCAGGACTATATGAGCCAGAGTTCAATGTAGAATCAATAGGTTCATGAGTTGACTAATGGAGCTTGACAACTAGATGTAATTTAGAGTTAGGCGATTGGTGAGTATCCTTCCAACTAGAGCAACTAGTAAGGATTGGGTTGTATCCATGTAAATAGTAATCAAATTTATTTAATATTAGTTTTGCCTTGCCAATTAGTAATGTTACCCTATTTTTATATGGTAATTAGCACACTTAATTTAGGAATTTTGAAATATTTAATTTGTATTAAACTAATCAAACTATATAAATTAAGTATTTGTTTAGTTATTTCTTTCAAACGTAAAGGTAAAACAAAGAATGATCAAGTGCATTATAATTTGGCACAATTCGACTGGTCGATATTTACAACTTAAGACCAGTCGAATTTATCAGGAACAAACTAGAGAAGCTGAAGATCGGTCGAAGTTTGTTAACTTCGACTGGTCATTTCATAAGATCAAGCCTCGATCGGTCGAAAAGTGTATAGTTTGACCGGTAGAAATCACCCAAGGAATTCCAGAGAAATTCATGATTAGTCGAACTTAGAAAGAATCAACCGATCAAAAGACCAAGCAAAAAGGGAAATCAAAGTTCGATCGATCGAAGGGACACAAATTTGACTGGTCAAACAAGCAGTTTAAGGTAGTTATGAAATTTTTTTTACTGTTGAAGTGATTCGACCGATCAAAATAGTATAAGTTCAACCAGTTGAAACTTCTTCATTTTTAATAGGAGGCTCGTGTAAGAAAAAGGAGGAGATATATAAAAAATAATATTTTGCTTTAAGTTTTGTTATCTTTAGTGAAGGATCATATTCTGAATTTCTAGGAAATTACATCCTTAGAATTTGAAGCATACGATATATAATTGTGGATTACAAACAACATGAATAATTGAGTAAATATTTTGTTTCTTTTGTGTTATAATTGTAATTCTTTTGAAGTGTCTCATTTCCTGATTTAAATTACACTGAAAAGTGTATGCATCTTGCTTGCATATTAAGTAATAATCCAACGAGTTTGATTAACCCGTTTAAGATAAATATAAGTTATAGGAAACTTTGCTTATAATCCGATAGAATAATATGCAAACCAGGACAGTATGGTGAAATAAGATAGGATAAGAATGTACCTATTACCCTGGATGAACCATTTGAATTAATCAACTTGATTTTGTCATTTATATAGGCATATAGTAATTAGCAGACTGAGTAGAATAATTAAGTAATTGGAAGATACTTAATTATATGTTTAGAATAAATGGTTAGATGAAATTATATGACGTGATTCAAATGTAACAACGCTAGAGTATGATTCTTAGTTTTAATGAAAGAAATTTTAATTATTCACTTGTCTTATGAAGTCCTACTTACAATATCGAATAGTTTGAATTACTTTAACTAGAATCAAGAATCTAAATAATAGATTACAAGTATTATTCGGTTCCCTAAGGATGAATTCTCTTCTTTTGAATAACTATATTACTTCTTATGATATTGTTCAATTGTAATTTTGAGTAATGATGAGAAATTCGTAACAAGTTTTTGGGGTTGTTGCCAGGGAACGATGTATAGCATAAGTAACTATTATTCAACATTGTTTGTTTAGATTAAAGTTTCTTGTTTGTTGATCTTGTACAGAAAGCTAAAACACAGGTACAATTTAAGAAGCAAGGAAAAACGTATCGAACCTGTGCGTGGATCAAAGAAAATGAAGCCACTCACTAAGACCACGGATAACGAGAGAACCGATCATTAGCGTGGGAATCCACAATTAAAAATGGAAGAGAATGTGAATTTGGAAGTGCATGTTGATAATCTGAATGTTGGGAATGGAAGACCCTAGGGAAGACAGCGGACTATTATGGATTTTTCCACTCCAACATTGGAAGCACTGAGAGGCAACATCAGAATGCCAACTATCCAGGAAAATAATTTCGAGATTAAGTTGGCTATGATCCAAATGTAGGAAAATCATAAGTTTTATGGAACCGAGAAGGAGGACCCGATGAAGCACATAATGTCCTTTGTGAAGCTGACTGAAATATTTCTGTTCAACAGGGTTTCAACTAAGGCTATCAAGTTGCATTTGTTCCTTTCTCATTATTTAGAATAGTAGTAGATTAACTCGATGGACTTAGATCAGAAACTATTACTAAATGGGAAGAACTCATCCTTCCGCCCACCATTGTTTAATAAGCTCTAGAAAATCTTTTTCTTCCCACCAATAATCCCAAGACCGGAAAGGTTTTGGGCCCCAAGAAATCAACTCTTGTCTAAGGATTAAAGGAATGTGATCTGATAGGCCTTTTTTGCCCGCATACAGCTTGAACCTCTGGAAATCAGCCGCCCATTCCATGCTAACCATAACCCTATCAATTCTGGAGGCTTTTTGGCTAGAGAACCATGTGAATTGTTTCCCCAGCAATGACAAATCTGTGAGGCCTCCCTCATCCATAAACTTTCTCAAGCTCTCAGCCCCTCTATCATCAAAATGATGTCCTGTCCTCTCGCTAGCTGACAGTACTTCGTTATAGTCCCCCATGATCACCCATTTCAATTAGGATTCAGCCTTTGCCTCCAAAATCTCCTGCCAAAATACCTGTCTCTCACCTACCAAATTAGGAGCATGCAGTCCGGCGTACACACATTTTTGCCCCGACCTCTTGTCCTCAATTTCCAAGTACATCCACCGCTCCAAACAAGTATAATCCGTCACATTAACTCTGGATTTATCCCACATAGCTATGATTCCTCCTGCCCTGCCCCTTGCCTCGCAGGCACACCATCCGACAGAGCCACCTGGCCACATTCTATTTATAATGGCCTCACTCACCCTTTCTATTTTTGATTCCAAAATAAAGCATAAAATAATGACATTCTGTTGGACTACTATTCTAATATCTGCTATTTTAACACTACTCCTAACACCTCTAATATTCCATACACAAGTATTAATCATGATAACATAAAACACCAATCCACGAAAGACAGACCTTAACGAGTCTAGCTTTCGATGTGATTTCCCCAATCTTCGTGTTCCTCTTCGATCATCTCCAACACCTTCTGGCGTAGCTCCTCTCTCGATCTACGGGTTGCCAAGTCCAACCTGTCCATTACATCCAGGGTGGCTTCTACCTCCTCTTCCATCTCCGCTTCCTCTATGCTCAAAGTATTAGGGACTAGAGATAAGGGGAATGAGGGGGCTGTGTCCGGCACTACCACAGCTCCTTGGGACTCAAAAATATCATGGAGAATCCCTTCACAACTATCTCTGCCTGTATTTTTGTCCGATCTATCGCGAGCCCTTGCTCCAACTCGACGTTCCAACCTGAGTCTAGCATATGCCTTTGCCAGAATTGTGTCTGACCTGAAGCTGGTCCTATCTGAATTCTCCTTTTCAGGTTCCCTTAGTGTTGGGTGAAGCAATTCTTCAACTTGAACTAAAACCATGTCTCTGACCACTCTCTCTTTTTTATTGCTGCAGCTTATCTTCTGGGTAGCATCATTCTTGTGTTTCCTTGTACGGGGTTCACGAATTTCCTGTTTGAGCCCTAGCACTTCGGGAAAGCTAGACTCTTCTCTGTTTCCTTCCAGGTCAGGTGCAAGGTTATTCAGGGCTTGGCTAGCAGGCCTAAGTTCTCTATCTATCTGTTCAATTCTCATCCGGCATTCTGAGCTTATCTCGAGAGAATGGGCTGACTTACTAATCCCATCCACATTTTCTAACTTATCACTCCAAGGCTTTGGGTCCCCACCTTCTGGGCTAGGACTTAGCTGAAGAGCACGTTGAGGGAGCCCCTCTTGTCTCTGGGCCCACCTTGTGGGATCCTACCCTCCTTCAAATATGTCTCGTGCATTGTCTGCTACATATATATCTGTCACTTGTCTATTGTCAAGCTCAAAAGATTCCTTCCTATTCAGTGACTGTGCCTTCCCATATGTAGAGAAACCTGTATGGCAGTAGCTATTTGTTCCCCATCTATCTCTGTCATCAGGTTTGCAAGTTCTTTTTGGGTGAAGATCCTCAGCCACCGAGATGTTAAAGGGGCTGTCATTCACGAAGATAGTACCCTGTCCGCCGACTTTTCCCTCTTGTCTAGGGCGTACACAAACCCAAGCAGTTTCCAACTGTACTTGATTCAGAGTATCGGAGTGCACTTGCACAACCTCGCCAAAGGTCTGTGCGATCCTGATTATTGTCTCCTCCGTCCAAGCAAGCAGGGGGATACCCGAAATCTTCAGCCAGCATACCCTACCTGACACCTCATCCTCCGGGCTCCAAGGATGGGCGTCCACAAAGATATCATTCCATAGATTTCTATTGCCCGCCAGCTCCATACTCATTCGCTCGTGTGATGGGAAGGTAACCACAAACTTACCGTCACCCATGCTACGTATGGAAACCGCCTTCGGAAGTCTCTATTTATTCAGGCTGCCATCTCTCGCAATCCCTACCAGACTTCTGTTTAACCACTCTTTGTTTGTCTCTGACGCCCTTGCTATCACTTCAAATGCTCTATCCTTCTGTCCTTCAGTCTCTCCTCTAGGTCTAACTACTTCCGCGAACGACCGCCCGGGTGTGAGTTGATGAACGATATTATTATTTGCTTGTGTCATATTCTTCACCCGACTGTTACCTGCCTTAACATCTTCATGGCTAGGTTGTGTTTCCCGTCGTTCCACCGTTGGGAAAAGACCCTTAACCTTCTACTTAGCCACACTAAACTTCAACTGGCTTCCTTCCGCTCTAATTCTATTTAGTTTTTCGGTCCGTAGTTGCTCATAGCTCTCTGGGCGAATGAACCTGACGAAACCAAACTTAGAATTTCTAATACTCCTCTTGAAGGGGATGTAAACATCAACCGTCGGCTCCCTATTATTAATAAACTGGTAAAGTCTATCTGGGCTCCACGTCTCTGGGATGTAATCCACAAAATAAGTAATAAACTTCTCCTTCGCAAAAATCTCCTCTGGCTTCCATCTCTTACCGCTAAACTTATCTTTGAAGACCCTTTGAGATGCACCTGCAGAGGGGGAAGTAGAGCTAGTGGTAAAACGGGGTATCGGTTCTGGTGGGGGTTGGTGGTTTTTGACTGGCGACTGGTTTTTTGGGGGAGTGGGGCTTGACTGTGGGGGATTCGAAGTGGCGGTGGCTAGGTTGGAATTTTTTTGGCGATTTCGGTCGACGGGAGGATGGTGTGGGTTGAGAGGATTTTCGGTCTGCATCTTCAAAGAGGGTGGTGTGACTATGCTTGGTCCGCTCTATGAGAGGAAGGAAGTTGAGTACCATGTTAGAACACTATTGATATCAAGTAATGCACTCTTATGTTAGAACACTATTGATATTAAGTAAAAGTGGTCTTTGGTCATCTAGGTGCAATATTCCTAGAATAACATGCTATTAGCTTTATTAGTTAGTTTTTAAGAGTTCTCGAGTTAGTATGTAGAATACCTGATACATTGGTCTATATTATTAAAAACAGATTTACCATGTCTAGCATTTAAAGCATACTACACTACCTGAAATTTCCAAGAAAATTTCATACCATATCTCTTGCTTTGCAAGTGTCACACACTTCTCACCCCACCTATGAAAGCAACATAATGCATCAGCTAACATCTTACAAAAGAAATATTGATAAAGAAAAAAAAATTATATTCTAAAATCTTAATCCTTAATGTTAATCTCAATTCCGTATAATTTTTAATCGTTAATGGAAATATTTTATCATGCCCCTAGTTTTTTTTTTTCAATCTACCAACTTCATTTTATTGTTAAGACTAAAGAAAAAAACTGAAAATAGTCCAAAAATACAAACGTAATCCTCTTTTTGGACTACAAGCATGACAATCCTTTCAGATGTAGGAAGGAAGAATCAATTCTCTTACTCAATGTAGAGTTGATAATTAAAGAAATCTGAATCCATTGGAAAGGATGAATACCTAACTTTCATTAAAAATATGAGCATGGCCAGACTCAAGCACGGTGGTTGGGTCACAAGAACATAAATTATTTATATTAACTCAGGTTCTCCCTAATGGTGCTCCTATCCTCTTACTAATTAAAGTGAATAAAGTGCACATAATGCTTCTTTGCTTGATGAAAAATTCTTTTCCTTTTGGATAGACAAACTATATTGTATATTTTTTACCCATTAAATTTAATGGAAGTTGCTTCTTTTCCCCGTTCTTAAGTTTCATCTTGTCACTCAATGTTTGTCAATTTTCTTACCATTTTGTTATGTCTTTAATTTTCTATATTTTGTCTCGGATAAAATAATATGTTGCTATTACAATTTGACTTTTCATTATAATCATGAATAGTTTTTGTAGCCTAAATTTCAGTTAATTCATTTTTTTTATATGCCAAACAAAATCATAATGGATAGTTCATCATATTCTCAGTTAGTTATGGAGATTTTAACTGCATCTGCACCTACTCCTATGATTGAGGAATCCGTCAATAATGATATTCCTATATTCCCAACCGTCCCTTCACTACCTATGAAAAATAAACACCAACCTGAGAACCAAGCAAGAGTCAATATTATAATAGTGCAAAGATCAATAATGCTACGAACCATATAGTATTGAATCAAGGGAAGAGTAGGGGTAAGTCAAAAATTTGAGAGAGTTTTACTAAATAGTGGAACCATCCATTGAGGTTGTAGCTTAGTGCATTAACTATAGCAAGGAGTTTAAGATTGATCCAAACAAGCATAAGACTTCTAGTCTATTATATGTGAGACCCAGCCTGCATAGGGGATAAAGTTACCTAATCCCACATTGAAAAGGAGTGGGAGAGGTCTTGGGTTTATATGTGTTGTGTGAATGGTTCATTTGTAACAAGATGCATCTTTTGGGGTGTGTGGTTAGAAATCCAACTCAGCATTGCAGTTGTGATCCATCATATACACATACATGTCCGAGCTCGCTGGGCAGGGGTCTGGAGGCCAGGTTGTGACATTATATCACAGTAATAACTTTGTTAGAAAGAATTCCTTGAAGAATGAGTTACATATCAAATTTTTTTTTTATGATGATGCTAAGAGAGGAAAGACAACTATTAGTATATTCAAGTTTGACAATGAGACAATTACAAAAATGATAACCACTGATGAGTAGCATTTTCAGATTCGTAGGGGAAAAAGCTTTCAGGAATGTAATGCGAGTATTATGTCCCAGGTTTCGATGTCTTTCTAGGTCGACTGTAACAAGGGATTGTGTTCAAATAAACATTAAAGAGAAAAAGAAGTTTAAAAAGTATTTGAGCAACAATTATCAGAGGGTTTGTCTCACAACCAACACTTGGACTTCTAACCAGCGAATGAACTATAAGAGCCTGATTCTCATAATTCTTAATTTATGTCGAATAGGAATTCACAAAGGGGAGAAGATAACATTTGTTATATAGAAATGCTTATTAGAGTGGAGAATCAATAAAGTCTTTATTGTCACAATAGATAATGTTTCTACTAATAATATTGTAGTGTTTTCATTAAAGGAAAAACTATACAAGTGAAAAAGTAACATATTGGGTTGTAAATACCTGCATGTGAGATGTAATGTGCACATTGTCAATTTGATTGTCAATTATAGACTTAAATTCAGTAGAAAAACAGAAAGATATGTAAGGCAATTTTCAACAAGGTTGGAGAGATTTAAAGAATATGTCCTATCAAAGGGACTTTCAACCAAGCATTGTTTATCTTGGCCCACTTTCCAACATAAGACTGGTCGAACCAAGAGTGGCAATTGGTCAGCCCTTTGAAACATGAATGAACTCTTCGACTTTAGTTAATTGTTTGTGAGACTGGTCGACCCTTGTCCTAGATCAATCACGTGATCAGTTTGTTTTATCCCATAATCGGTCAAACACATAGTCCTGACTAGTCAACCTTGCGAGAAAAACACGAGTGTTTGATCTTTCTTCTAACCTTGACACTTGTGAGAATAAATCCATGAGAGATTCTCCTCTCCTTTCTAAGCTCTATAAATCCTTAACAATGGAATCATAGATGATGGATTGTGGTGATGATTGGTATATATGCATATTTTTCTTGATTTATTTTTCATTGTATGTATGTTAGGCCTTATGAGGCAATCATGGTGATTTTGTAGGATGGTTGATTTACCAATTGATGATTGTATATATTCATTAACATTGAGAGGACTTGAGGTCTTGAATATGACACATTCTTTAACTCTCTGCAACCTTGTTGGAGATTGCCTTACATATCTTACTGCTTTTCTACTGAACTTAAGTACATCTTTATTATATGTTTTCAAAATATAAGAAAAATCTCATTGATAGTTTCCAAAGTCTTTTGCCAATGGGTGTTTGATCAAAGAGCATTTTCACTTGTCTATCCTAATAGATTTTGAGCTAGAGTCCTTATATCGAGATTTGAGTATCTGCATTGAGTTGTGCATGATTATGTTACGATATATGTTGGGTTGGACATGTATGTATATGAGTATGTTATTGTTTGCTATACATTGTATGTGTGTGTTAAGACATATATACCGAGTTGAGGTCTTCAAATATATATGCCTTTGAACTAGAGTAATATTTTAGATATGCATATTTTGACCAATCAAAAATACGACATTGGGTGTTTTTGACTCTCAAGAAATTTCTACCGATTGAACTCTCTTGGTTCGAATGGTTAGGACCCTCTCTAGAACATAACCGACAAATCTCACACAATGTTGACCTGTGGGACCCTTTCTTTCTGAATGCCTAGTCAGTATGAGTGTATAGTCGAATATTTTGGATTGGTTCAGTTTGATAGGTTTAACCAGTTGATCAAATAAGTTTGACTTGAATATCCAAGGTGGATAGTTTAACTCGAGAGTTGACCGAGTGAGGTGGACACAATCATAGGGTTCCAGATATGTGTTAAATTGTGTTTGAGTATTGTCTTGAGATTTCAGTTAGAGAAAATTTCCGACTTTTCCTTTGAAACCTGGTTGGTTAGTGGGTCCGTTTTGAGTGGTTGCGAGTCTTTGGATCAATTTATCAATTTTGGGTTTGTTTACTTTTCCTTGAGCTTGTTTGCATTTTAAAAGTTCATTACGTTGTTGTTCATTTGGGACATTTGGGTTGTTTTAAAACCATCGAGATTTTGGAATTTTGAGTCTTGGAATATAAATACCAAGCTCAATATTTAGATATTTTTTAAGTATTGACCTTTGTTCCTCTTGCTTCCCTTGTGAATAATTAGAAACCTACTATATTCTAATAGTAGAGAGTCTTATAAAAATTAGCAGTTACGTGTAATCCCTGTATCAAGTCTTGTATTAATTTATTTGCAATTATTTTTATAAACATACAAATAATACTCACCGCTGTGTACTATGTCATATGCCCGTATTTTTTATGCGTAGTTACTTTGTACAAATATATTATAGATAATTTAAAAAAATTAAAAATTAATACTATTAAACTTAACTTCTGTTAAACATGGGATTAATTTTCATAAACCAACAAGTCAACACTAATAAAACCAAAATTATTAGTTTTTAAACTATAAATCCAGCAATTCTATCTATAAAAAAGGCGTAGGTGCAAAAGACAACATTAAAATTTGAGTTCTTGTCTATTCTGAAGAAAACGAAACAGTTAAAAGTTAGTTGTTGGTTGTTGCCCTTCTTAAAATTGATGGGATAACTGGTTAACAACGTTGAAAAGGAAAGGGATTGAAGACAGCCATATACTTGCTATCCTTGACGAATCATCCCATGACACTAGAAAGTGCAAGCAACACCAACCAACAACGTTATCTGTCTCTCTTCCTTCTTCACAATTATGCTTCAGTCCCCCAACACACCAGCGCTATAATTTAATTCGGTGCCATGGCAATTCAAGCTATAGTATCGTCCTCGCTTCACTCCCACCATTTTAACTTCTCTGTTAGGACACCAATACGATCATCCCTACTTCGCACTCCCCAGAAATCAATGCCCTCGAGGCAACGTCTGCAGCTTACTTGCTCATCAAATGGCGAAGATGTATGTATGCATGCGCCTTTGACTCTGCTTTTTCTGCTTGGCTTTGCTTTATGTCATTGATTGCCAGATTTTGGACCTCTTTCTTTTCTTCAAATTTATTGAGCAGGATTATCTGATAGATGCTCCAGTTTCTGCTGGAGATGGGTTCTCTTTCAGTGGAGGTTCGAGTCCGATTGTCGTTTTCTTTCTTTTAACATGTTCGTGCAGTAAGCTCACCACATTTTTATTATCTAAACTATTTCCTCATTTTTTTTATGGCTGCTCAGGGAAGTATTCAGATGGGCCTAGCCCCTCCGATGAATGGTTTAACCAGGGAAAGATAGTAAGTTTTACTGTAAATTTATTTCCTCTAGTTAGAACTTAAACTGCCCACAATGGACATGAAGAGACTCTTAAGGAAATAATTTTCATGTGAACTTGGTTTTTTAAGGTAGCCTGATTCTTTGTTTTTTTTTTTTCATATGTAGGTGAAGGCTCATCCTGTTGGTGGTTCTGGAGAGCAGGCAAAAGATCCTATATTCGGACTCAAAATGGGTGCAAGTTCTCAGGCTACTGATGATGTTTTCAGGTATAGTTTTACAAATATGGTTTGGTAAAACCATATTTGAGGGGGGTTTTCGTTTGTGGTTTCTGTATTATGAAGAAATTGAGATTGGATTATATTTGCAGGGGTTACCGATTGAAACATGCTCTATGTATATAATTTTGTGCAAAAGATGGTTTTGCGTTGAGAAGGGAAACGTTGGTGATCCTACGGTCATATTAATTCATGGTTTCCCATCTCAGGTCAGTTCTCTTCTCCATGGAACAATAACAAGAATTATGTTTCATTGATACAAGATCTTTTGATCAAGGAGTCGTACTTTTTCTTGCAATCTCTAAGTTAAAGAATAGCTCTACGTCCGAGAGCAATGATAGCATGGTGATTGTTCTTTTTCCCCATTCTAAAAATCAATAGGACTCTCTCAGTAGACTTTTCTTTCACCACCTTGAACTACTCATAACCAGTATTAAACATGACTAGACAAATGTTTAATACTGCTTAAAGAGTAGTTACATTAGTTTGGTAACTGTGACTGCAACTATACAGGTTTTCTTTGTTTTATGCTTGATCCATGTTACTGATTTTTGTGATGAGATTTTACACCATGATGACTGCTGATATCTTATTGATAACAAGTTTTAGCTCTGTAACAGGCTTATTCTTATCGGAAAGTTCTACCTGTGCTCTCCAGAAACTATCATGCCATTGCTTTTGATTGGTTAGGTATGACACTGTTCCTGTAATGTTTGCTTTAAAGTTATAACACAACCCTTCTATTCGTTTGGTTTTACTTCAGTGAGCAGTTGGCATCTTCTGAACAGTTTTTTTATAACTCTTGAGTCACACTCTTTTACAGGCTTTGGGTTTTCAGATAAGCCTCAACCCAGATATGGATTTGATTACACTTTGGATGGTAATTATCTGCCAGTGCTGGTGACAAGAAAAGATGGCTTCTTAGAATGCAATGCTTTATTTTCTCGCTTTCAGTGCAAAAATAGAATAAGAATGACATAGCTAACTATATATATATATATTTATTTGCAGAATATGTGTCGTCATTGGAGTCCTTAATTGATGCAATTTCGACCGAAAGGATCTCATTGGTTGTGCAGGTGTGTTTCACCTACTCTGAAAGTTTCAGAATTGCTGTGTGAGTTCAATAATCAAAGAATTCCTTATCTTTACTTTCAGGGTTACTTCTCACCGGTTGTCATTAAATATGCGGCCAAACATCGTGAAAAGCTCAATAATCTCATCCTGCTCAATCCTCCCGTATGGATTTCCTGAACCATGGTCTTTCTTGACTTTCTTCCTGTTTCCTAGTGTTCTATTAGTTCCATATTCCGAAGAGGATTGGAGCCATTTTGTTTTGTAGTCACATTAAGAAATCTGTTTGAAGTTTGAAACAAAACTGCTGTTATCTTTCCCCCTTTTGACACCTCAGTACTCTCTGAAGGACATGACTTCCCCCCACCCTCATCATTTGCAGTTACTACCAATAGTTTCTTCTAAAATGCTTTTCATTCATTGGTTTGCACACTAACGAGGTAGCCTGTTTCCCATTGACATCATTTCCTTCCAAGTTCTCGTTCCAAGTGGCATTTGATTCGGTATGCCAGCAATGTGATGTTCTCCAGATTGTTTCTAAAATTCTTGGCTTATAACTTTAGTAGGTTATGACCAATATCTGTTCGTTCAACTTTATGAGTTCTTTGGATTCTTGAGCTTACTCTAAACATGCCAACCTTCCATCTGCCTGGTTATCACTAATTTATATATGCTTCATTCCATGGTTTTAAAGCTTACAGCCAAACATGCTGACCTTCCATCTACCCTGTCTATCTTCAGCAACTTCTTGCTCGGTGAAATATTTTCACAGGTACTGAAAGCTTCAAGCTTCAAGCTTCAAGCTGGTGTTCTTGTGTGCTTATGGAATCTATCATAATTCATACGTTGGGTGCTAACCTTCTTAATTCTGTCCAAACAGGATCCTTTGAGGGCCAGTGACAAAGCCTTGACAAGCTCGGGTCCTTATAAAATGAAAGAAGATGATGCAATGGTATATAGAAGACCTTATCTCACATCTGGTTCTGCTGGCTTTGCTTTGAATGCAATCAGTAGATGCATGAAGAAAGATCTCAAGGTTAGTTCAATTGATCCTTTTTCTTGTTTTGATTTCTATTTTAATCTCAGTTTTATTTTTGAAGAAGATAGGTGCAATTATTTTTTTTTCCGTTCACTCGAGCCATCACTCACCACTAACTCCTAGCACAATCTTATCCTATATTGCCAAGCTTCTGTGCTTCTTTTCTCCGGAAACGAAGAGGATTTGAAAGATATGTACCCCTATCAAATCCCGCCCAAATCAAGCAAAGAGAATTCTCTTACAACTTCTGAGCTAATCCTCCTTTTGAGTAGGAAATACTGTTGACCTCATTGTTGAATGTCGGTTCTTGTCAGTTGGGTGCCAATTGGAACAAAAATATTCCAAAATTTTGTTCTGCATTATAACAAGGTCCTAGCTTGGTGAACTGGGAATTCAGAAAAAAAGTTAAGGCTGTACTTCAGGCCACCATGTCTTCTATCATCCGGGAAACGTTTGACACTAGCTGCTTTGTTCGAGGTCATTATGATTTGTTAATGAAACATCCAACAGGAAACCTGTCATATTTTCTGATTCTGAATAGACTGTGTTGTATTTTGCTTTATTTTAAACTTTTAGCTTGTTTTCATGATAGACCTATGTGGAAGAAGCAAGGACAGTACTGTTGGATAAAAATTGGGATATCCGAACCACTGTGTGCTGGGGTCAGCGAGATCGTTGGTTGAGCTATGATGGCGTGGAAGACTTCTGTAATGATTGGAAACATAAACTAATTGAGCTCCCTATGGTAATAAATAACTATTCCTTATTTTTGCATTGAACAAGTCTAAAATTCTTAAGCTCCAGCATTTCTGGAGTACCTATCTCTTTGATTTCCTCCTCATATTCTATGGTTTTAAGGTAACATTTTAGGATTTTAATATCTAAAAAAATTTATAGATGTGGCTAATCATGTTATTATTAAAGTAACACTTGGACATTTTGTACCTATTGTGAGTAGAAAGGGATCTGGATTCAGCATTATCAGGTTTTCTGGTAGTAGACTCAGTTATCAGTTCAAAAATTCCCCTCTTCTCCTTTGCCGGCTAAAATAACTACACAGATCTAGGATTTACCACTCCATCACCAAGCTCTGAGGTTTCAGTGGTAAAAAGAAAATGCTTTCAACCTCTATGATTCACCCCTTAAGGTGCTGACAATTTCCAGGAGTAACAGCTTGTAAAACATTAATAGCACCTTCTCTGAAATATTCTTCTAGTCTATTTTTAGCAAATGGAAGATATGGCCCATTCCTATAATGTACCTGAGTGTGACTTTCTCCATTTATGTGACTGGAATTGAATGGTGAGCATGAATATAATTTTGTTATGTTATGTCATCCGTTTTTATCAAACACCTCATGTTTCTTTTATTTTCTCCTGCATCTATATGCTCACCAGTCATGTGGAAGTACTTTTGTGGTTGGATGGTATTTCAACTGTTGCTTTTACTGAAATCATGTGGACTTATCCTTGTCTGATTCTTTAGTAAATGTGCGATTGATCTATAATTTCAACTATCAATCATAAGGAACTAGAATCTCTGTTTTGTAGGCGGGGCATCATGTGCAGGAAGATTGTGGTGAAGAGCTTGGAGGAATCATTTCCGGAGTTCTGAGTGGAAGGAGCTGAATATAAGGTGCCTCGCACTTGTTTTATAAAAATCCTATATTCAAATAATGCTTGGTCATTTCTATTATGGCATACATCATCACTAGAAGATGGTTTGGAGGGATGTATTCACCTACCATTATTAATGTTGCAGAGGTGTATGCCGATGCCGTATTAAGTACCCTACAAGAAACATGAATGTGCTTTTGTTGCATTCAAAAAAAAAAAAAGTGCTTTTGTTGAGTTTGGGATGGCTCAGGCATTAAATAAGATGGAGGGTTTTCTAGTTGAGCATGCCAAACTGCAACCCATCAACATGAGTCCTTGTTGAGTAAACAAACAAGCAAACAATAGTTTTGCAGCTGTTGTTTTATAGTAACACATTAAGCTGTGGTAAAATGCGCATATGATGAGGAAACAGTGGACCACTGTGAGAATTGAACTGTACTTGCTGAAAAGAATCAACCCAGTGTTCTTCAGGCATTTCCTGAGATAGCGGATGCATTAATAAATGTGTCTATGTTGCAAATCTTTTCTCCCTGCGGTTTTATGCATATGCTCGAAACTGTAGCAATCTGTAGATAGGAGCTAGCATTTTGTCTGCTCTTTCCATTACTGGAATGGACTGGACCAGCAACCATCATCATTTGCAGCATTTTCCCACCTATTTTGGAAGATTCCTTGCTCAATAAATGACCATTTTCTTACCTGTGTAAGAGTTGTGTTAGCGGTGAACTTAGTTGACTGTAGTAAACATGCATATATTGGGGCCGTGCCCCAAGTAAGTTGAGGCAAAGAGATTCATTACTTTTATAGGAAAGAATTATTATGTAAATGTTCTACTGGGTTTAAACTGGCGATTTGAAAAGCTTTAGGCTTCCTGACTGGTAGCACCAGCTGGAGGTGCATGTAGAAAAAATAGTTCTCTATGCGTATATTAGTCTAATTAGAACTCATAGACTTACTGAGTCTCTAGTAGTTGTTTGATCGGAAGATGGCTGTGCCTGCATTCGTGAGTGTCATCAGTTTGCAGGTCAGAGTAATTTAGATAGTTAAAGCAAGTACTCTGGCCAAGTGTTTGAGCTTTTTTCAGGAGGCAGAATGCCTGACCTTGTTTGCTGTAGAATCTCCCAGGGTAGGAACAGCATAATGAATTATGTACTCGGAATCAACAATCCCTACGTTTTTGGTTCGATCTCCCTGTTAAAGAAATAAAAGAAAGTCTGGAACTCAACCAAGAGAAGCCGAACGTCAATGATTCTGGAATGAGCCAACTTACCTGTGCGCAGTAACCAAGCTGAAAATCCAAGCCCCAAGCATGAACCAGGTCATTCTAAGAAACATGAAGAAGCAAAAATCAGACAAAAGTGACTCAACGAAGTAAACCCAGAGAGGATAGGTTAGTGGTTGCCGAGTTGAAACTGCAGAATGAATCAACTGGAACTGGGATTTCCAGTATCTTAAAAACGGCATTTTCTTAAAACATTCAGGCTTTATTGTTACTGTGCCATACCTGAATCATATGCCATGCACATCGCCAGGATGCTTCGGTGAAAACGGGAGCCATCAGTTCTACAAATCTGTTTATTTCAATTAACTCCTAGATACAAGAAATAAGGCCAAACTAGAGGAAATATCCAAGTAAAATCTCTACCCTGAACATGGAGGACCCGTGGAGTGCTCGTTACAGCTCATGTTTCCTACCATTTCGACCATCCTAAAGTTAGCAAAAGATCAGCAGGAAACAGTTGATTAGGAAATCCTCCTCCAGAATCAAAATCACAAATAGAAGTCCACTGTAGTAGTCCAGTTCGACTTTCTTCAACTTTTTCATGGCAGAAATAGGACCTGTGTACACTGCTTTTCTGCTGTCTCATTGTTAGGGGATGATGCACCTCTGTGCTTGTAGGATCAAGTGCTGGTTGTGAGATCTCAAGCCCTTCTTCCTTGATAATTGAAAGGTATCTGCATTTTCATCATTGAAGCACAGAAAATCACTTCTTAAACACCTTTGTCTTCAATTCAACATAGTAATGAGCTGTTCGAAGATGTCACCGATGGACTCCTTTCTCCTGAGCTCTTTCCTTTTGAAATATGGGTGGACTGATAGCCATTTCATTTTTTCTAAAATAGCACATACAGAGAATACCTTTGGGCATTAAAATTGTCAACTCCAAGGTCTTCATCCCACAGGAAGATATACTCATACTCCGCAACAATATCTGGGTGCAAGAATCTTTTGGCAAACCACCTAAATCAAGCCCATTTTCAGCAACATATGCAGCTAATTAAACTCTACTTCCCAAGAAACAGCCACAAATCATACCATTTAGTTTGCTTCTCAGCCGCCACATGGATTGCTCGGTAATTCCATTCTAGATCTCTCCATTCATCCAAGATACCGTCATAGTGAAAGAGCAAAACAGCAAAATCCCTTGACGGAAACTGTGAAGGGAAGTGAAGAGAGACTAATTTATGGGACATCACATACAAAATTATGCAAGCAGCATTCTGTATATATGCTTCGGCCTTTTACCTTACTAACAATTTTATTGACGTTCTCCTTTTGATTTATTCCCACTGCCAAAGCCAGCAAGTTCTTTGGTTTCTTCGTATTCTGCATGAAGACACATAGTGATATTAGTTTCATTTATACCGAGCATGGAACATCTCATGTGTATCAAGCAAGTGGAGAAGAATCAGGACAAAAATAGTACTGTAATAGAGTCAGTTCAGTGCTGGAGAACAAACCCGTCGGTGCACTAACCTTCTTCACTTGTCCTGATAACGGTTTCATTTCAAGATCAGATGTTGCAGAAACAATTCCTCGAGGCAAACTATCAGTTCCATAAGGCTTCTTTCTGGTCTTTGGAATCAGTACAGAAGCAACAGCAGGAAATTGAGATGATACGGTCATTGTAGAGCAAGAAACATTTTTCTTTCATCATCAAATCAACAAACCTCACAACTCTCTGAACTTGTTTCCTGGAGAGCATTAACTGCCGACCATCTTAAATTCCTCTGCACATATAATATAAAAGGAAGTTGTATAACCTTAGCGTCAGCAGGGTTCAAAGGCAAGCATATGGACATATTTCCAGTCTTAGCATCAAACCTTAACTTTATACCTCGTTCATGTCTTAAAATAACTACGATTAAACTTGCTGGACTGTAAAAACAAATTAATTAAACAGAACCAGTAATGGAAATATCCTGTGGTCAATGACAGCTTGTTGTGAAGAACCAAGTCCAGGGCTATACAGGACACTCTTTTGGTAGTGTAAGATTACAATACCGTTAGTTGAAATACCTATACGACACTAACAGTAAATCTCCCTCACGTATCATATCCTATTTGGGTATCACACAGGTTTGAAGTTTAATGTTGTCGGGTTATCGACGGGATACTCTTTATTACTAAAAGAAATATCGTCATGAGAGCAGGATGTACCTCTTCACTATCGATGACAAACAATGCGGCGCATATGAAGAAAGCTGCAAAAAACGTTAGTATGGGAAATAGACAATGAAGACATGATTTCTTCTCTTCAGACTGCCCCTTCCAGCATCTCTGGGATCAAAGTCGACAAAGACAGTTAATTAGAAGCATGTGAGCACCGTTTTTGAAGTTTTAATGCATGACTAGGGCTTCATGTTAAGCAGTATAATCTTCAACGGGACAATATTTACAGAATGATATCGTAATTTTTCTGAAACAAGAAAAAGAAAGGTGAAGTAGACACTGTTAGCTTTGGATTGATAACTCTTGGATCTATTAATTACAATATGAACTCCTAATGAACATGGTGATCGCTATGCGTTGATACTGTAGACCAACTCACCTGGATTATCGCCATTGGAGTTTCAAAGAACAAGAGTTCATGAGATACATCCTAACAATGAAACTCTGTCGTTGAATGATCTCGTAAGGGTGCAGATGGTCTCAAACAAGTTTGGAAACTACAATCTGCGTGTTAGCGAAAACTGCAAAAAAAATTTATTGACTGATAATATGAACAACCGAAAATGGGAAAAGGTTTGGTAGCTAATCAATTTCTATCCCATAAAATCTGGCATAACGTAAGACGGAATCAAAATCTAGTCGGAATTTCGACCCACTTACCAAAATTCTTGAAAATTTTCCCTATATACCGAAAATTCTAGATTCACGATATTATTACTTTGTATTCAATGAGGAGATGATGGAAAGATTTCGGTGGCCAATCCAAATATTGCTGTTTTCCTTGTATATTATAAAGTCACATTTGTTGTTTTATTGACCCATAAAAGCGAGACAAGTGAAATTATATTTTATATTTCTGTTTTTGGAAATGGAAGGAGTATGCTGTTATTTTATTTATTATATTAATGCATTACTATATGATATTTTATTTGATTTTAGTTGCAGCTTTGAACTAGTTTTGGCATTACAAAATAATAATTGAAAATTCCCAGAAAACTTAGCATTATTCTCGCAATGATTTTTGGAGGAGGGGAAGGGAGTACCATAGTACACGTACTTCTGTTTTTTATTTTCCAATAACCAACAAGTACAAGTACTTTTGGATAATAAGGGCCAGTAATTACTATTTTCTCCTTAATTATCATTTCGGGTTATGTAGAGACCGAGGCCTATGCTTCGTGACAGCCCCCCGTCTTATCTCCAAATCGTTTTGGACTTCAAGGTATCGTTGTTATCTTCTCCGGCTCTCGTCTTCCTCCCTATTCTGGATCTTCGTTTCTCAGCTTCTACACTTTTGAGATGCATTAGCGTTCTCACTAGGGAGATTTCTTTTTTCTTTTTTCTTTTTTATCTTATCATTTGTGAGTTGTGTTCTCTCTTTATGCAACTTGAACTAGTTCTAGGGTTTCATGCAACTTGCTTCTTGTTTTCGATCCACTGTTGAAACGCTTCGGCTGATCTAATATTCAGATCTCTCTTTATGCGTTGGTGTGGTTGCTTGGAAAACATAAAACTGAGGAATTAAAATCAACACTCACTTTGCTTTTGTTTTTTTTTTTCTCTCTTTTCAGCTCTATTTTTTGGCTTCCCAGTGAATCTGGCTGTTGACTTTGGCCCTATGACTCTATCGAATCATTTTACTCTTCTTCTGCTGCTGCTGTCTTATACTTGTGCTTGCGTGGATGATTAGATTTTGTGCTTTGCTAACTGTGATGACGATATGTCTGGTCTATGCTTTCATGAATCGGGTTACTAATTCGTTATCTTATGTTCTAGTTTTGCTGTTTTGGAACTCTTTGTTACTGTCATGCTTGAGTTCTTGCTTTGGAATTCGCAACTCAGATGCCTTGATCTTTGATTGCTTAATTGTTCGAGTTATCGGTAGCTTGTGATATTGCATTAATTTATGTTTTGATATATTTAATATTCGGAGAAAATCTTGCGTTCCTCGTTTTTACTTAAAATTTACTTAAATCTCCTTGTTAATAAGTTGTTTGTGTTTTGATCATTCAGAAAAAAAAAACCAAAGAAATCAATGGTAGGTCACACTCTCTTTTTTCAGGTCCACACTGCAAGCAGAAAATAAAAGCTTCTTCCATCTTGTCAAGCTAATATAAAATAGCTTTAATTGTCTAGGTTTCAGTTCTTAGTGCTTATCAGCATTATCGTTGTGGTTATCTACTGTTATGCATAGAAACCACCCTCGGGTTGAAAAGCTTGGGTATATGTTCATGGACCATTACAGATGCTGATCCAGGCTACCTTGGGAGAAGTAACTTTTGCAATATTTGAAAATTAATGCCAGATCTAGGAACGTTTTAGTTCCACTTTTTGTTTGATTGCCTTGTACACCTGATGGGGATGATATGTAGGTAGGCAAACTCTATATCTGTATATTCTTCCTTCTTCAATATAATTGTTTTCTTACAAAAGAAAATAATGCCAGATCCAGAAAGAAAGAAATGAAAAGCTCCAAAGGTTGGAAGGAACTCAGAGTTTGACCACCTATTCTTCAATGCTGATAATGATTTACCATTCCTGGTAGCCATTCAACATAAGCCTTGAAAATGTTTTATTTTTGTATTATAATTGTTTAGCTCTCTTATTATTGTGTGCGCCTTCTTGTAGGTGTCTTTACTGCTTGAGATAATTGGTTGACGACGAGAGAGAGCACGCTTGTGTAGCACACATGAAATAGACATGTTTGTTTACAGGCGTGCTCTCTATCTTTGTCAGAAAATTTGTCCAAGTAGTGTTTCTTACGCTATATATGTTTGTTCATTTCTGGCTGGCGTTTGGGAGAGTAGTAGTTGATGACCTCCTAATTGCGGCTGCAGCTCAGGTTCGGATATCCCTTTTTCTTTTTTCTACTAGCTCTGCCTAAATGAGAGTGTCTATTCTCTACCATCCCAGTGCCACAGCATCTTGCATGATATAAATCGTGTTCATTCACAGGTTCTTACTCCTTAATAATATAGTGTCCTTTTGTGTTACTTCTCTTGAATCCTTTTATGCAACTTCGTGATCTAAAATTAATTTTTTAATCCTAAATGATCTAAACTAGTGGATACTAGGAAATGGAGGGAAATTATTCAAAAGGCATGAGAGATGACGTAGTTTTTTTATTTTGGCATGGTTTATCTAAAACTGCTTTGTCTAGGAATCATGTCAAGAACACTTATGCACTTCTATAGATGACTATCCTCTATTGAGATTGTTCAGATCACTGAGATGGATGAGGTGTTTACAGCTCAAATGGGCCATTAACCGGTAAAATTATTCAAAGTGAGGCATCAAAGTGGCTGGTAGGTTGTGCAAATATTGAAGGGTAGGACTGTTTACTCTCCATACCAGTAGCCGTTCCTCATCTGAGGGGCTGTGAATGGGCATAACCTTTTCTACTTAGGGTTCATGGCGCATATTTGTGTGCACTAAGATTGTTCACATTTGCGCATATATGCACATGATGCACTCGAAAATTAGCTGTAGGAAATCTTTTAGCTTTTTAAGGCTAGAATGTAGAGGTGGGTTATTAAAAAATTATTTCCAGTTAAAATTACGGCTGACTGGATAGACCCATTAAAAATATTTTAATTTTGAAATCTTGTTCTGTGCATGCTTATGTAATGTCATGTCTATCACATACCACATATTAATGATAACTTGTGCCTCGTAACCATAGGTGATGCATGTCATGTGCATCATATATCAAATTGGCATATTGTGAGAAATGATGGAAGAGAAATGATGGAAAAGGCACCCAAGTAACACAATAATTTTTCTATCGATTTGATATGTGATGTACATGACATATGACATGCATCACATGTGGTTTGGTTCGTGAAATGTGTTGTCACTAACATGCGGTGCGGTATGTGATGAGCATGAGCATGACATGTTAATATTATTTTATTTAGTTATATTTGCGTGCGTTGTATAAAATTTCAAAATTAAAATAAAAAAAGTTAATTTTTATATTTGGGAAATGAGAAATGGCGAAAAAGATATCCTATATTTTTAGTGGGCTTGTCCAGTTAACGTGCACGTGTAAATGTGTGTAGGAGTAAGCAAGGCTGACCTGATGCACCATAAAGCTATCCATTAGAAGCTACTCAACCGGAGAGGTTTAATAATACTGTTGATATAAAATTTTTGGAATGATGAAAGTTTTGGCCTTGCTAATTGATAATAAAGTGAAGTCAAATCATTAATGTAAGAGGACAAGAAAGTTAGAGAAAGATATTAACCTACGAGAAATTTCAGGCTACTTGTTTTCTTTTTTTTGAAGAAGTCGATATATATAGTAAAGTACATATAGTATGTTACAACGCTAAAAAATACTTGTCATACAATACCCTAAAATAACTAGAATTAAAGCAATCCATTTTGGTGTCTTTTACTATCTGTCAATGTCAAGTTGCATTGCCTGATTGTTGCCACTCAGAATGTTACTGATCTAATACGTAATATTAGTTTTATTGAGACCATTCTCGGTCAGTAATTGTTATAACACTCTGGAAACTAAGATGGATCAGTCCAGAGATTCGATGATCCCAAACGTCTAGAGACGCCACGGAGCTCCAAAATGACAATCTTTCATGTGGCTTGCGTGTAGGGAGAAGCTCAATACTAAAGGTCACCTGATTCGACTTGGACTACTATCACAGGCTGAGGGTGAATGTGCGGCATGTGGACAACAGGAAGAAGATTCAAATCATATTTTACTTAGCTGTAAAGTCGTATGGAAATGTTGGTCACTGCTATTCCTCAAATGGGGTTTATGCTGGGTCCAGCCTCGTTGCATGGCAGATATGTTTGTGCAGTGGGAAGGCTTTTCTATTCCAGGCAAATGGCTGGACCTATGGTATGTTTTACTATTTGCATTGACATGGAGCATTTGGTTGGGACGCAATGCACGTATTTTCCGCCACGTCTGCTGTAATACGAATGAGATATTTTATAATGCTATTAGACATGGTTTCTGCTGGGCTAAATATAATCTGAAGGAGGGCTGTCCTGATAGCTTATCTGTGTTACCTACTGGGGACTTTCTTGCATTGCGGCTTCCTTAGGTTCTGCTGCCAAGGGGCGTGCCTGGTGAGAGCGCTGCAACAGAGAAAGCCACAGATGCAAGGGTGTAAACATGAAGTTGATAGGGTAATCAACTGCTTGCTGTATGGATTGCTGAGGTGAAAACACTCTTGCAGAGATTAGACTGGCTAGTTTTGATGTATCGTTGATAAATTGGCTAAACATTTGAGTTACTTCTGAAGGTTACAGATTCAGGGCTATGATGTTCGATTTTTCCATTGAGTGTGGACACAGTTTCCTTGTCCAACTCTGTTGTACTATTAATGACTCATCATTATAAATATACATATCGATATTTCTTCAAAAAAAAAACAGAATGGCTCTGCCGAGTTTCCCGTTACCTGTCCGTCATCGTGACATTGATGCTCTTCTGATTTTTCTGTGCCCACCAGAAAGCATGATAAATAGGATGTGTCGTTCCTGTCAAGCCATATTGCCACGCTATCTCCATTAACAACACATATTGTATGCAAGTCAGGCTTAAATCTCCCTCTCATGACAACTTTTTATCATAATTCCCGCGATAGCTTGCAGTTTATCAAAATCCTTTTTAGCATTGTTTAAGTCCCTCAGCCTCCTCTCTTACAGACATAATCACATCATTCACATATTCTATGCATGTCAGGCTTAAATCTCCTATGTGAAATCCTTCAAACAAACCTACGCTTGGTGGGTTGACAACAATGTCAAACAAAAAGGGCAAAAGGAGATTGCCTTGTCTAAAATCTCTATATAATTTATTCTCCTTTGTTACAGATCCTTTAATTAATATTTTTGTCTTCGTTGTGGATATCCATTGCATACACCTCTCCTTTCAACCCGTATCTTTCATTATTTCCAAAACAAAATCTCAATCCGCCAGATCAGTGCCTTTAGTCTTTTCCTGTCGAGTACCTAATGCTTTGTGGCATCCTCCCCTGCCTACAAAACTTATGAACCATCCTGACAATCTCATCTCCCAAAATGTCCCATATCTTTTCTGAAATAAAATGAAATTTAAGTCGGCCTTGGGGTTTTGAACTACCACAAGCCTTGATCTCCTCCTTGAAATGAAAAAAGACTTGTAAAGAGCCTAACCCAACCTGCCATTTATTTTCGGAAATATTTTAAAAGTATTCCAAGAACATTGTTTTAATGTTTGTAGGATAAGTAACGGGGTTCCTTTCTATCCTTCAATCCTTCAATTAGCAAAGACATGAAAAAACTTAGTATTCATATTTCTTAGTTGGCCACAAGTAGCTCTTGCTTTTTCTCTATACATGTTCTCTACAGTTTGTTCTCGTGATTCCCAAATAAGGATTTATTCCACTCCACAAATTTTTTGTTTAGGAACGAACCTCTCCGGATATTCTCTTCCTCCCCTCCCACTTTCCATGATTTCTTAGTAGATTCTCCAAAAGTTTGGTCTTCCCCAGTCTGCTACCTCTACAATTAAGTTCAATAAATATTATGAAGTCGCATGTTCTCCTCCCAGTGTTGAGTTAGTGCGTTATGCATGCTCATGGATTCTCACAATTTAATGAAAAATATTCTACACATTTTAGAAAGGAATTCTCCAGCTCCAAGGAGGATAATTTGGTCCTTTTTTCTGGAAATAATATCATTTTGCTGGCGATTGAATAATTTTAGATAAATTTTTAGGTGCGATATTTCCCTCAATGTCACACTTGGGACATAGTTGATTCAGAAAAAACTGATATTACTGTTATTTTAATTTTCCTGTTAATTTTATTTCTTTAATTTTTTTATTCAAATCTTTAATTTTAGAGAAATCCAATCTATTTACATTATCTTACCGTATGATTCAATTTTCTGTATAATCTGAAAAAAAAAATTCCTTAAATCTTAAATCACTTGTTTCGATTTTTTTCAATCTTATATCTAATTCTCTGATTTTATTTTTTTCTCCTAACTCTAGCAATTTTATTGTAGTTATGGTGGGAGAGTCGTTGTGCAACTAAGACAATTACGTGGGAGAAGAATACGGCGAAACAACAATGAGGTCATGTTTTTCTTATTCAATTCTGTTCTACATGTGCTAACAGTTCTCTTTAAGTGGGAGTCACTCTATAAATGATCTGCAATTAACTATCATTCAACAAATTATGGGATTCAAACTCTGACTAAATAGCTTTAAAATGTATCCGGTGCACTACTCCCGGATCTACTCCGCAAAAGATAATTTCTTTTATAAATTTCAGTCAGTCGTATGTTGTCAATATGTCTGTATAAAATTATTTTGAGGATATTTTGGTTTTTTTTTCTGTCTAAATATATTGTTCCTTCTCAACCTCTTATTTAACTTTTCTTTTTTTCTAATATACTGATTTGTATAGAAACATTTTATAACTGCTATGTGTTTTTTACAAACAAGGCTTGAACAGAGAAGAGAAAAGAATGAAAAGTTTTGGCTGTTGGAAAATGTGAAACTTTTTTTCTGATGTGGTTTAACTATTATATGTTTATTATTTGTTTTTGTCTGTTTTATGCCACCGTAGAAGACATCCATTTTTCTTTTTACAAAAACATCACAAGAGTTAAATTGCAGAATGTGTTGAAGGATGCGTAATCTTCATAGTTTCTCACTCTTTATCTTTTCTTCTATATAAGTTAGGAATCGAAATTCTTCTAAAAATAAAATACGGATGAGATCCAGATCATAAGGTGTATTGGTGGAGGTATGATTCTGGACATCTTCTCATTTTTTCGTCTTTTCCAGGGGGATTATATGTCCATGAAAACATCATGTGTTTTGACATGGATTTTGTCTTGAGACTGTCGATCCAACATAATACATGGGGTGTATGTTAAAACTACACAGATGTGAGTCACTTGATGTTGTTAGATCCCACATGAACTTCAAATGGTTCTCATGTCAACGTCAAGTGTATTTTGCCTTGTTGGTTGTTTTTTATAATTAATAAAATTTTTCCTTTGGGATATATTTTGTTCATTCCTAGTACGTGGGATGTATATATACTGCTTGATGTTTTTATTTATTTTTTAAATTTATATAATTTTGTATTTAAATTGTTTAAATCCTAGGTCTGCCATGAGATTTGTCATCACCATTTGAAGAATGAATACGTCATTACTTGATTGAATGTTTGGATGTCTGCAAAATTATTAATTTCAGTTGCGATAAATGTTATTGAGTCTGCAGGTGTCAAGTTCAGGGATTTGTGAGGTCTGCTTATGCTATTGAGTCCTCCATGGTATGCCCGTGGAAGCATGGATACTATTGTGAATAATTGTATCATGTTTCATCATTTTCACGATCGCTATCTTACCCTTCGCACTTAAAAATGATGAGACAGTTTTTTTTTTTTGAATGCGACGATTTATTGAGTAAGAATTTATACACTGTTCATCCCAATTACAACATCTCTATCTAGTAACAATCATGAAATGCGGGTTGCTCTATAAACCTGGAGTACACATATATTCCCCTCTCACCCTAATATCTGGTACCAATCACCAATAGTAAGCAAAGCCGAGTTTGTGCCCATGACACCAGAAGAGTTACCTCTTGCCCAGCTAATTGTGTGCATCATCCCTTCCATTGTCACTTCGAAATGGTGTTTTGTGCAATCTTTGAATACTTTTACTTTTTCATTGCTTGATATATATAGGCTTCAACAAATTGAAACCAGTAGACTCTTCCATAATAGCGAATGCTTCTTGCCTAAATATATACTATCCCATTGATTAATGAATTCCATAAAAGTTTGAGGTTGAACCCATAGAAAATATCTGTCTATAGTCGTCCTTTGTTTGACAGAACTTTCCAACATCATTTGGCCAATAGTGCCGAGTTTCTTAAAAGACAATACTCCCAACCCTGTGCAACCCGTTTTAGTGATCTGCTTATTTCAGATTGAATCCTCTTAGGCATTCTGAACATGGACATGTAAAATAGGGATATGTTGTCGAGAACCGTTTTTAGCAGAATGATATGCCTGCCTAGAGATAGTAGCTTGCCTTTCTAAGTAGATAATTTCCTTCTCAGGTTGGTTAATACCCCTCCCCAAGTCTCAAACTTCCTAGGGTCAGCCTCCAATGGAAGTTCGAGATATTTAATAGGAAGTGTCCCTGCTCTGCACTTCATAACCGAGGCTAGCCTCTTTATCTTTTCCCTCTGAACATTAATACCAATTAACGCACTTTTGAAGAAGTTAATGTTCAATCCTGTAAGGAGTGCAAAACATCGGAGTACCCTTTTCAGGTTCTTTATACTCTCTTCTTGATTTTCACTAAACAAAAGGACGCCATCTGCATACTGCAGGTGAGTTAGGCTTAGCTTAGCCAACTTTACTCCTCGGATCAAACCCACCTTCTCAGCTTTATCCAGCATTCTTAACAGTGATTCTGCCACCAAGTCAAATAATAAGGGGGATAATGGGTCAACCTATCTCAGCCTCCTTTCCATATTGACCTCTTCAGTATAAGCACCGTTCACAAGAACTATGACCCTTGATGTTGTCACACACTCCTTAATCCACCCTCTTCACTTGTCGTTGAACCCTATAGCCTCCATATTGGATAAAAGAGCACCCCAACTAACCGTATATTGGCCTTTTGAAAGTCGATCTTAAAACACCAGCCTTGTGCTTTGGACACTTTGAGTGAGTGTATTACCTCTCCAGTAATCATTACCGAATCATTTAGACTCCTTCCCTCCACAAATCCGGATTGCATTGGGGATATTAGTGGAGACACCACTCTATTCAGCCTCCTTGTAAGTAGCTTAGAGACAATCTTGTATATGCTGTTTATTAGGCTTATAGGCCTAAACTCACCTAGAGACTTAGTTCCTTCCACCTTGGGGATGAGAATTAGAAAAGAATTATTGATTCCCTTTGGCAATTTCCTGGTCCGCCAAAATTCCTCAATCATATATAGAATATCACTCTTCAATATGTCCCATACGTTCTTCAAGAAGTAGAAATTAAACCTATCCGGGCCCGGAGCCTTCTTGCTACCGCAACTCCATATAGTCATTCTTATCTCATCCTCGGTAAACTGTTCCGTGAGCCTTTCGACCAGGTCCCTCCTCAATCTTAGTAAATTCTAGTTTTTCGGGTTCAACCCATATCAGATTCTCTGAACTGAAAATCCTTAAGAAGTAGCTCCTTGCTGCCTCTTTTATCTCCTCTGGCTTTGTTATCGATCTGCCCTCCACTAGTATTGTCCCCTTGTAATTCCTTTTCTACCTTATGCTCACAGTAACATGAAAGAAACGAGTATTCTTGTCACCCAGTCTCACCCATTGTATGCGGGAATTTTGCCTCCAAATGGCTTCAACTTGAGTCTTTAAGGTCCATTTCTTTGCCATGAGATGTCTGTACTCTTCTTCTGCCTCATCACACCATCCTCCGGAACTATCTCTTGACAGATCTAGAGCATTGATTTTGAACAAGACTTGCTTAAACTGAGAACCCGGGTCTTCTTTCTTTATATTTTTCCATTCCCTGAGTTTACTTCTCAGAAAACTCAGCTTCCGGATTAGTGAACATCTCCCAGGTATTGCAATGCCTCCATCCTCCCAAATAGTTTGCACAGTGGAGTAAAAGTCACGCTCTGCCCACCAAAAATCCCAAGTCCTGAAAGGCTTCGGTCCCCAACTGTCAAGTCGGCCCTCAAAATGATCAGAGAGTGATCCGATAATCTCTTATCCCCCGCAAACAGATTGTCGTTCTTGTTGTCCGCTAGCCATTCCACGCTGGCCAAACCCCTATCAATCCGAGATGCATTGTTCGCAGCGAACCTCGTGAACCGACGTCCTTGAAGGAGAAGATCTACCATTCCCCCATCCTGTATGAGTTGTCTTAACTTTTCAGCACCCCTCACATCCGCATTTTGTCCCAGCCTCTCCTCCCTAGCAAGTGTCTCATTGAAATCTCTTAGGATGACCCATGGTAGATTACTGCTCCTCTTAACTTCTAGAATAGCCCTCTAAAACCCACCCCTCTCGGCTGGGGCATGCAGCTCCACGCATACACATCTGTATCTCGAGTCTAGGCTCTCCATCTTCAACATAATCCACCTCTCAAAAATAGTATTATCATACACCTTCACCTTTGCACAGTCTCACATGGCAATCAAACCACCCGACCTACCTCTACCTTCACTTGCCACCCATCCTATATTCCCACTACGCCACAGTTTCCGAACAGTCTCCTCCTTAACTATATCAAGCTTAGTCTCAGCAATAGAATAAAGAGCTAAATGATTTACCACAATCACATTATCAATATCTAATTTTTTTCACCTACTTCCCAAACCCCTAACATTCCAAAAGCATAAATTAATCATGATGGAATGGACACCAGAAGAGTAAGGGAATGAGGGTTACCCTCTCACGTATGCCTCTCTGTGATGAAGCTCCCAGTCATCGTGTTCATCTTCCACCATATCATGGATCTTCTGCCGGATTTCTTCCCTCGATCTCCTCTTCAGAAGTTCTAGCTTGTCTAGCACGTATATGGTGGCATCCACTTCCTCTTTCGTTTCCTCATTCCCCGCATGGTTCAGGTTGCCGTCTTCCACTGTGTTTGAAACTCTCATATTTTCTGTAATGGTCTCAGGAACTATCATCTCTTCTATCGTGCTCGACGTTGTGGGGGTGCGATTGTTGGGCATCTCCTTATTGCTTGTCTTCGCTACTGTACCCTCCCTTTTTTTGCCAAATTTTATTTTTCCTTGATAGCCGCATAAGCACGAGCAATTAGAGTTTCTTAGTCGAAGCTCAAGCTCTCCAAGCTCATTTGCCTCTCATCGTTCTCCATGCCCGTTTTTTCCCCCACATCCTCTTCCGGGTCGAATAGGACTAACCTTCTACTAGCTATTTTTCTTTGGAACGCCTCTGTTCGTTTCTTGTTTTCCCATTCGTCGATTAGGGATTGGCATGACTTGGATCACTCCTAATGGGATAGGGGACTGCTCTTGTGTGCCACTGAGGTGGCCGTGCTTCGAGCCTATTTTAATGAGCTCTCTTCTATCCCCTGTGCTGCCTGGGCCTCCCGATCACTCCCAGCCCCTATAAAGTGTATACTCTGGCATCCTGGACCTTCCCTTCCTCCCTCCGTTGAGGGACTATGGATTGCCAACTTATCTCCCAGCCCAGTATCTACTTGGGCCTTCCTACTCGGCCCGACTTTGTCTGGATTAGCGCTCATCTGCTCTAGCCCTATGTCATGCGGCTCGAGTTGCTCTTCCCTCTGGCTGTCCACAAGTGAGGTTGACCCTTCTACGTAGTTGTTATCCATCTCGAATGAGACTTTATGTCTTGGAACCTTGACTGCCTTGCATGGCGAGTACGTAGTGTTGCAGTAGCTTGAGAAGCCATCTTTCTCTCTATCCTCAGACAAAAGTTTCCTTTTAGCTACGAAAACCTCTTGCATGGAGACCGAGAATGATATGCCCTCGACCAGTATCGTTACTCTCTGCAAAGTGAGTGATTTTTCTGAGTGTCTCAACGTTCTAAATGTGTAACGACACCCCTCTCAACTGCACCCAGTAGTAGAAACCAGTGGCAGAATCTTCTGGCCTCCAAGGGTGCACCTCTGCGAATAGGGCACTCCAGAAGCTCATGTTGTTAGACGTTTCAGAGAGCATGGCATCGTGGAACTGAAAGGTGATGAGGAACCGCTCATCCCCCATTTGTCGAACCTGGGCTGTCGGAGGCATGCGATTCTTTCTTAGAATGCCATTGTGAGCGAAACCCTCAGGCTTCTGCTCAACCACTCTTCGTTCTCCTCAGATGGCTCTATGGAGATAATTTCGTCATTGCCCCCTTCCTCCTGATTTGCCCTGCCGGCTACCACATTGGCATAGGAACTCCCTTTGGAAGTTTCTACATAACTTAAGTGTGGTCTTCCTCTGTTCGAAAGTCCTCTTGTACCACTACCGTGATTCCTCATCGTAGCACCTCGCTCTCTACTCCCTAAAGTAGGCAGCTTGTTATATCTGGTCACGCTGAAATGGAGATGGAAGCCTTCCATAGAGGTGTTGTTCAGCTTATTTTTTCTGGCATCTTCGTTCTCCTCCATTCTCAGAAATCTGACAAAACCAAATCTTGAATTTCTAATGCTTCTCTTGCCTGGGATGTAAACATCTACCACCGACTCTACCTCACTGATCACTTGAATGAGCTTATTGGGACTCCAATCTTTTGGTAAGAAGATCAGGGTTTAGAGAGAGAGACATTTTTTCTTTTGCTTGAAACAATGAACTCTAATTGGCAAATTAAATGATGAGGCAGTTAAAATAACTTCTCCATAACTTCCTAGAGATAGATGTATAACTGATCATCTTGGTACATAGATTTATATCTGACTGGAACGAAATTTAAAAGGTGGCAATTTGGAATGTTAAATTCTAAAACTCATGACGTTGCATCGCTTGGAAGAAGCAGGGTAGAATAATTTGAAAATTTTGCGTCGTGACAACAAATAAAATATTAATGTGAACAAAATACACAGTGCGGAACATCTCGCCCCCAATATGTCGCTCCCATTGATGTTTCTCAAACTCGATGGGGTATTTTATGGATTATTTCGTAAGTCTTTCCATGCCCACTTCTGTGCCCGGATAAGAATGGTGCGCGATAAATAGCAAAAGATAATATTATTAATTTGACAAAATTGTTAAGAATTAAAAGATATTATTAAATATTATATAAATATGATATTAAATAATTCAGATTTGATTTAATTTGAAATTAAAATATAATATTGTTATTAAATTTATTAAAATTAATGAAAGATGTTTGATTATAATCATATTTAATATAATTTTTAAACTTGTTAAGGAAAACATAATATATTAACTAATGTCGCCGTCTGTGGGAATCGAACCCACGACCACATGGTTAAAAGCCATGCGCTCTACCAGCTGAGCTAAGACGGCTTATAAGATTTAATAAAATTATTGTTATATGTATTTAGTCTTTTGTGTGATACCTGTATACAACACAAACATACCGTTGTGGACAATGTTCCTCTCAATATTAAGATATTTATGGTTGGAAGAAATTCTATTGATGCATGTTATACCAATACGGAATCCTTTGAAGGCTTTGCAAAGTATCTCTGTTTTTTTTGGTAAATAAGTCACAGCCTACTAAAAGTTAGTATGCTGAAATAGTACGAGTGATGATATCCTCCTCCGAGTGAATTAGAAAAGTCACTGGAGTAGGTGGAGTACATAAAATGTGGCAGTCTACAGGGTAGGCTCTTCCATTCTCGCCAGGGTGCCAGCGACTTCGTTGGCCTCTCTGAACATAGGTTCCAGGTGCACCTCTCTGAAGTGATGTAATAGTTGCAAGTATTCAAGAAGAAGGGGGCTCCATGGTGGCTTGAGTTCCTTCATCTTAAGCGCTGAGATAATTTCTAATGAATCCGATTCCAGTAATCTTAATATACCAGAAGAAAGAGCTGCAAAAAAATATAAAAAATTACTGAAAATGTATAAAGAATAAAAACTATGTTAAGCATATGAATGTACAATCCAAATCAATAAATCTGATAAAACCCAAGAATGACGGATCAACTAGACAAGCCAAGCCATCACTAATAACAATTAACCTGAAATACCTACAACATGATTTGGACAAAACTAATCACACTAAAATATCTAGGTAAGAGGACATGGATACCATAATAAACAAAAATCATAAACATAATCAAGATAAAATTGTAAACAATAAACTTATATCAAATTTAGTATAAAACTAAAAAAGATGATAACTATAATCAAATGTCCAACCATATTAAATCTTGATATGTGAAAACTATAAATCCAATTAAAAAACCATAATTAATCTCAGAAAGTGAAACTTTTAACCAAATTTCAAATTAATACTCAATCTAAAAAAGTGTTATCTGTAAAACAAAGATCAATACCATAATAGATCTTGAGAAATGGTAACTATAAATCACCAAAATTGTGAGACCCTATCCTCTAGAGAGTCTAGTCAATTGGTTTGTATAGTTGGATTGTTTGGAACTCTAGGACCTTTTAAATTGTTCAAGGTGATTTGGAACTCTAGGCATGTTTGAAATTGAATGGTTTAGATTAGAAAAAAATTTCAAAATTTTTAAGAAATTAAATAACCTATTTTGTTATTTTTAAAAATTTTATAAAAATTATATTAAATCATATAATTATGGAAAATTGAAAATTCAAATTTAGATAGGTTTAGCTGTTCATAGGAAAGAAACATGTAGAAAGTTTTTAGGTATTTTTTCTGCTATTTTTAATGATTTTTACAAAGTTTATTAGAGATTTTAAATAAATATTATTCTTATTATTATATTATTATATTAATATTTTAAATAAACTAATATTATATTAGTTAAGTCAAAACGGCGGGCTAGTGCGTCGTTTTGACCGGGATGGTCAAAATGGCAGCATGCCCTGCTGTTTTGATCTGGCTAGGGTTGGGGAGGGGGGAGTGTCGAGTAAACTAAAAACTTTGTGAAACGATGTCGTTTCACATGGAGGTGGGCGCTGGTTTGGCTGTATTTGGTGACCCACCGACATCGAGCAATAAGCTCGATAGCTGGCCCTAATCAGGCATTTTGACAGTCAAGCAGGAAAGCTCGAAGATTTTGGGAGATTTTTGGGCGATTTGTTATCTTGAATCATTTGGCACGGGATTTAAGTGGATTCCGACGATATATAGTCTCCATCCGGCAAGATTTTCCAACCGGTAAGTCAAAAATTTTAATTGCTTTGATCTCTCGATTTAATAGGTCAATCGGTTTGATTTTGGTTGGGGTGTGTTGCGGGTGAACTGGGGAAGGATTCTGGGTGGTTTTGAGGTTGATTCACTGGCTGAAATGGTGAATCACCGATTAGGGTTCGACCTCTGGACTTTGTCCAAAGGTTAAAGATGAACTAGTAGACGATCTTGGAAGACGGGTTGTTTGGTCAAGAGATCAAACGAAAGGTAACTTGGGTTATGAACCCACCGACTCGTCAGTTTAGGGTAGGTCCGACCCGATTAGGGTCAAACCAAACCGAGTCACATTGGTTTAACCAGACCGGACTGGGTCAGGGTCGGGTCAAACCAGAATCGAATGGCCAATAGGACATTAACACATGGCAGTCTCTGGTGATGACACATGTCCGTTGACTTTTCTAATTTTGACATATTTTCCAGAAATTCTGAAAATAAAGAAAAATTCAGGAAAAATAGGTAATAAATGAAAAAAAATCTGAAAAATAGAGGATAATATAAAAAATTCAATGATGTATAGTTTGATTAATTTGGAGTTGATTTGAGGGGTATAAAAATTAGGAGAAGTTTATACAAATATAGGTATATCGAGACCCGTAGGGCTAAGAAATGGGTCATATGATTTCAATTTTTGATTTATTATCTTAGAAATTGAAGAATTAAATAAAATTATCTAATATAATTTGTATAGGTGTTGAAATACGTGCACTAGACCCTAGAGCAGGACCTAGTCAAGTACCATCGGAATAAGGTGAGTGGACTAACCTTAGTGTTTCCATCGATTATTTACTTGTTGAAATGCATTGTTTGAGAAAATGTGGGATAAGGATAAGATACTTGCTATTGACGGAAACCATCTTTGTCATGGCATTTCTTTGAAACCATTATTCTTTTTCTTTGATTTGTGTGAATCTGATACATTCATAAACTGCTAAACATCATGTGGATAACTCCATGGTGGATATGGTCTTAAGGACCTTGCTATACGCAAACTCCATAGAGTTTCGACTCTCTCAAGTATGGTGATGAAATTCTGTGTGCATGTTGATCATGAGAGTGAACTAATATCTAGTATGATATACATACTTGTATCACTGGCCAGAATGTGAGAATGAGAGGACTAGCCAGTGTGAGATTGGGATCGAACTCGTGGAGTCACCACCACCACTCACCTGGCAACATTAGTGTGTTTTCAACCTATTCTTCGAAATACAGACCACTGACGGACTTCTTCATTTTTATTACAATGATCTCGATAATAGTAAATTTCGCACGCCAATTATAAAATCCACCACTAACATGTCAATTGAATCCCATAGGCTTGAAATCCATTGATTGATATTACATGTCTTGGAAGTGTAAATGCCTGTTCTTATAAAATGAGTGAAAGAGATTCCTTGTGATATAAACAGTAATATTCCTGGTTCTTATGGTATGTTATTGTTAAGTGCCTAGCTTGTTTGTATGAATCCAAAAATGAATTATTACACGGTTATTTTAACTTGTTCACTCACCTAAGATTATGAGAATGACAAAGTTAGGGTCCACTTACCTTGTGAGATCCCGTCTATTGTAGTGCCGGTCAGAGGCAGCGTCAATGGTAGCGTTAGTGCCAGCGGCAGCGCGCCGATGCTACATTGTTGGTTTGTGAACACGGCCGTAGGAAGCCTTTAAGTAACCCATAGTGAATCTGAGAGTGTTTAAGTATGATTGTGAGTGAGTTAGGTTAGACGATCGAGGTTGAGTCAGTGGAAAACAAACCAGGTTGATTTCGGTCCGTTTTAAGCGACCGCGGGCCGTTTGGGCCAAAAGTTTGTGTTTTGGGCTGTTTGCGATTTTGTTTTTTTTTCAGGCCCAATCCTTAGGTTATAGCTTTACATACTCAAAGAAGTTTTTGGGCCATTTGGTTAACATTTCATGAGCCCATTGGGCTCATTTGTGATGAAACAGGCCATTGATTGCCCAGTCCAGCCTTGTTGAACTTTTGGGCTCAAAACCCATCAGCCCAAGCCCACACTTCATCCTTTAAATACTTCTCTTCCAGAAGTGACCAGCACATTCCAACTCTAACTCGTTTTTCTCCTTCCTTCACCCTTCCAACCTACCACAATCCAAACTTTGCCCAATTTGACCCCAAAAACTTGTGAGAGATTGTCCCAAAACACTTTCCCATCAATTTTCTACACTTTTCCACTGTTAGTTTGATGTCTAAGGCCTGATTTTGAGGTATTCTTCATTCTGGCCGAAAATTGCAGAGTTGTTGGTAAGTGATTAATCTTTGGTTTTCTTTTGGATTGGTTGGTTTATTTAGGTTGCTAGTGATGTGATTGAGTGTTTTTGATGGATGAAAATGCCTGAAAACAACCTATGATTCTTGTATAAATTTCGGATGAATAGTACCAGGGGGTTGTTTAGACATGTTATTGATCATGTAAGACCCCTAATTTTGAGTCCTAGAAGTCCAGAAGCCAGTGCAGGTGAAAAGACGATTTTGCTCCTGAAGGAAAGGATATGTGATGGCCGAAATTGGTAAGATTGTTTAGTAGTTAACTTTGTTTTAAATTTGCTTTGATCTAAGTTCTTATAGGTGGATAATTTCCTTAGAGATTGTCCTTATAGAGGGATAATTTCCTTAGAGATTGTCCTTATAGAGGGATAATTACCTTAGAGATTAAAGACCCTAAAAATAGAAAAAATAATTTAGAGTTTAATTATCTGGTAAATTATATTATTTTGATAGAGTGATTAAAAGTAGTAATTATAATTCTACACTCATTCATTATAAATAGGAAGTCAACCCCACAAAAATCCCTCATAGAAAACTTACAAATTCGTATAAATCTAAAACCCTATACCTCCCTATAGCCGCCATAATTCGTAGAAACTTTAAACTAGTATAACTCACTCATCGTTTGTTGGATCCCTGAGAATAATATCTTTTTGAAAAGCTCTCTTCATCCTCTTTCCATACATATTTTTTTTTTGTCAGGAGGTTAGTATTTCTTTGTCTAAGGTTAATTTGAAAATCGGCGGCGGAATTAGGTTTTTGCCAAATCTTCTTGAACTTCAAAATAGCATAACTTTCTAATCGTTTATCAGATACTTACAAATAATAGCTTGTTGGAAATCTATTTTCATCCTCTTTCCAACCATATATAAATCGAATCTTGGATGTAAATATTTACTTGTTTAAGGTTAAGACGAAATCGTCCTATGCCCTACTTTTAGCGACAAGATTTGCATAGTTAATTGGAATGGTAAATTCAGGTTGAATCTTGTTAAGTTCCTGGCTATCACATCACACATCCAAGGGGGAGGCACCTTCAACGTCTGATCACTGGTTTTCTGATAGGTTTGGTGAGTGGTATTGGTAAGGAAATAGGGTATTCAATTGACTATTGAATATGCATGCTTAGTTTGCTTTTGTCTTTGCCTGGTGATAATTTAGGTGGTTCGGATTTACTTAATAAAGGAAAAAGAGTAGCTTCTTGTTCAGAGACAAGAGAGGTAGGATCTACGCCTCATCGGTTTCTCCAGACCCCTTCTCTTTTCTGATGTTATTGTTACCTTCTTTTATTGTATTGCTTGCGATTGGATTATAGGGTGAGAGTACGAAATTCGGAATGAGATATGAATCTCCTAGGCTATATTGAACCCCTGAGTTAGAAATTGAGTGCCTGGGATGCAATTGTTATGTGAATTGGATAAGTTGATTGTGTTCTGACATGATTGAGGATATCCTGTTGTGGTATTATGCTTTGTACTTGCCTGTGTGTGCTTGTACGTGTCTGTGTGTCAGGATCCTGTTCCGGTGGCTATTCTGGGTCAGTGCTCATTCTCCTAGGGAGAGGAGAGGTTCTTACTGGTATGGTACTTTACTGATCACAAAAGCCTGAAGTACCTCCTTACACAAAAAGAATTGAATATGAGACAATGAAGATGGGTGGAGCTGATTAAAGACTATGATTTAATCATCGAATATCATCCTGGCAAGGCGAATGTTGTTGCTGATGCCCTGAGCCGAAAGTAACATCCTCCTTCCCCATCAATTTTGGCCTACATGCGCACCCATTACCTACCGATGATGCTAGAATTGAAAACTAATCGTGTGCATCTTGGCACCGATTTCTCTGGTTCGTTGTTGGCACGAATTGAAGTCGCACCTACCTTAATTGAAGAAATCCGGAATCAACAATTAGAGGATCCGAAATTTACTGAAATTCGGAAGCAACTTGTTGATGGTGTTGATGCCATAGTTCGTGATTTCAGAATACGAGATGACGAAGTACTAGTCTTCAGAAACCGGGTATGTGTTCCACAAAATGTTGATATTCGTAACCTTATTCTATCAGAGGCGCATAGTTCGAAGTTCGCTATTCATCTTGGAAGCATTAAGATGTACCGAGATTTGAAGAGGCAGTGTTGGTGGCCAAATATGAAACGTCATATTGCTAAATTTGTTGCCCGATGCCTCGTATGTCAACAAGTAAAGATCGAACATCAAAGACCCGCTGGTCTACTTCAGTCACTTCCGATTCCAGAATGAAAATGGGAGCACGTCTGTGAGGACCCCCCCCTAGGAGGAACCACTCCCCATATCAGGTATTGTTATGCTCATTAGGTTCTCTCACAAAGTCCACTGGTCTTTTGCACTGCTGCAGCATTGTGCTCACCCCTGGACTCGAACCCCCGCCGTCCCACATATGAGCCTTTTATCCCTCCTAAGAGGACGCCTCTTACCAACTCAGCTGCAGCTGAATTGGTGAGAGGCGTCCTCTTAGGAGGAATAAAAGGTGCCATGACAGGGGTTCGAGTCTCAGTGGCTGCAGCCAGGGGATCGAATAGTCATGGGCCAGAGTTGCCAGCCTTTGGGCTGAGGGCTCCTGGTTGCCGGTTGCCAGCCGTGGGCTGAGGGCCGAGGGCCAGACAATACCTGATATGGGGAGTGGTTCCTCCTAGGGGGGGTCCTCACATAAAAGGCGCCTTTTATGTGAGGACCCCCCCCCTAGGAGGAACCACTCCCCATATCAGGTATTGTTATGCTCATTAGGTTCTCTCACAAAGTCCACTGGTCTTTTGCACTGCTGCAGCATTGTGCTCACCCCTGGACTCGAACCCCCGCCGTCCCACATATGAGCCTTTTATCCCTCCTAAGAGGACGCCTCTAACCAACTCAGCTGTTCCTCCTAGGGGGGGGTCCTCACATAAAAGGCGCCTTTTATGTGAGGACCCCCCCTAGGAGGAACCACTCCCCATATCAGGTATTGTTATGCTCATTAGGTTCTCTCACAAAGTCCACTGGTCTTTTGCACTGCTGCAGCATTGTGCTCACCCCTGGACTCGAACCCCCGCCGTCCCACATATGAGCCTTTTATCCCTCCTAAGAGGACGCCTCTTACCAACTCAGCTGCAGCTGAGTTGGTAAGAGGCGTCCTCTTAGGAGGGATAAAAGGCTCATATGTGGGACGGCGGGGGTTCGAGTCCAGGGGTGAGCACAATGCTGCAGCAGTGCAAAAGACCAGTGGACTTTGTGAGAGAACCTAATGAGCATAACAATACCTGATATGGGGAGTGGTTCCTCCTAGGGGGGGGGTCCTCACAACGTCACAATGGATTTTGTGACCGGTTTGCCTAGATCGCAGCGAGGATACAATGCCATTTGGATGATTGTGGATCGACTGACAAAATCTGCACACTTTCTTCCTATACGTGTGATAGATACACCAGAAAAATTGGCAGTTCGTTACTTGGACGAGATTGTTTGTTTGCATGGAATACCAGTTTCTATAGTTTCAGATCGTGACCCTAGTTTCACTTCACGATTTTGGGAGAAATTCCAGAATGCACTGGGTTCGAGATTGAATTTTAGTACAGCATTTCATCCCCAGACCGATGGTCAATCAGAAAGGACGATTCAGACACTTGAAGACATGCTACGTGCGAGTGTATTGGACCAGCAAACCGGCTGGGATCGAAGCTTACCATTGGCAGAATTTGTTTAAAACAACAGTTTTCATGTAAGCATCGGTATGGTATGAAGCACTATATGGGAGACGCTGCAGAACCCCTATTTGCTGGAATGAAGTAGGCGAGAGACGCCTAGACAATCCGGAATTAATTGACCAAGCAACAGAGCAATTAAGCTTGATTCGACAAAGGTTACAAGCAGCTCAGGATCGGCAGAAAAGTTACGCCGACAATCGACGAAGGGAGCTGGAATTTGCAGTAGGAGACAAAGTGTTTTTGAAAGTTGCCCCATGGAAAGGAGTCCTTCGTTTTCAGCAGCGAGGTAAGCTAACACCTCGCTACATTGGTCCATATGACATTGTTGAAAGAATCGGCCCTGTTGCATACCGACTTGCACTACCTCTAAATATGGAAAGAATTCACAACGTATTTCACGTTTCAATGCTAAAAAAGTATATACGAGATCCTGCTCATATGCTTAAAGAACCGCCAGTTGAAGTTGCTGAAGACCTATCCTATCCCGTACAGCCAGTTGCCATACTAGACCGGTCAGTTCGACAGCTTCGCAGTCGAAACGTGCCTATGGTACGAGTTGTTTGGCGTAATGGCCAAATTGAGGAGCAGTCTTGGGAGACTGAGGAATCTATGCATGCAAAATTTCCTTACTTGTTTGATTAGGTACTTATCTTAGAAATTTTGAGGACGAAATTCTTATAAGGAGGGGAGGATGTAAGACCCCTAATTTTGAGTCCTAGAAGTCCAGAAGCCAGTGCAGGTGAAAAGACGATTTTGCTCCTGAAGGAAAGGATGTGTGATGACCGAAATTGGTAAGATTGTTTAGTAGTTAACTTTGTTTTAAATTTCCTTTGATCTAAGTTCTTATAGGTGGATAATTTCCTTAGAGATTGTCCTTATAGAGGGATAATTGCCTTAGAGATTAAAGACCCTAAAAATAGAAAAGATAATTTAGAGTTTAATTATCTGGTAGATTATCTTATTATGATAAAGTGATTAAAAGTAGTAATCATAATTCTATACCCATTCATTATAAATAGGAAGCCAACCCCACAAAAATCATTCATAGAAAACTTACAAATTCGTATGAACCTAAAACCCTATACCTCCCTATAGCCACCATAATTCGCAGAAACTTCAAACCAGCATAACTCACTCATCGTTCGTCGGATCTCTGCGAGTAATAGCTTGTTGGAAATATCTCTTCATCCTCTTTCCAAAAAAATTTTGTTTTTTGTCAGGAGGTTAGTATTTCTTTGTCTAAGGTTAATTTGAAAATCGGCGGCGGAATTAGGTTTTTGCCAAATCTTCTTGAACTTCAAAATAGCATAACTTTCTAATCGTTTATCAGATACTTACAAATAATAGCTTGTTGGAAAGATATTTTCATCCTCTTTCCAACCATATATAAATAAAATCTTGGATGTAAATATTTCCTTGTTTAAGGTTAAGACGAAATCGTCCTATGCCCTACTTTTAGCGACAAGATTTGCATAGTTAATTGGAATGGTAAATTCAGGTTGAATCTTGTTAAGTTCCTGGCTATCACATCACACATCCAAGGGGGAGGCACCTGCAACATCTGATCACTGGTTTTCTGATAGGTTTGGTGAGTGGTATTGGTAAGGAAATAGGGTATTCAATTGACTATTGAATATGCATGCTTAGTTTTCTTTTGTCTTTGCCTGGTGATAATTTAGGTGGTTCGGATTTACTTAATAAAGGCAAAGGAGTAGCTTCTTGTTCAGAGACAAGAGAGGTAGGATCTACGTCTCATCGGTTTCTCCAGAGACCCCTGCTCTTTTCTTGATGTTTTTGTTACCTGCCCTTGTTGTATTGCTTGCGATTGGATTATAGGGTGAGAGTATGAAATTCGGAATGAGATATGAATCTCCTAGGCTATATCGAACCCCTGAGTTAGGAATTGAGTGCCTGGGATGCAATTGTTATGTGAATTGGATAAGTTGATTGTGTTCTGACATGATTGAGGATACCCTGTTGTGGTATTATGCTTTGTACTTGCCTGTGTGTGCTTGTATGTGTCTGTGTGTCAGGATCCTGTTCTGGTGGCCATTCGGGTAAGTGCTGATGCTCCTAGGGAGAGGAGAGGTTCTTACTGGTATGAGAGTTGTATGGGCTGCAAATCTCAGCAAGAGCTCGCTGGAGGTCTGGTCCTTGTGTGGCCGGAACCCTGTCCTTGTGTGGCAGGAAGCCCTGGTAGGTATGTGACCTGGGATGCCCTATTAGGTATGTGACTAGGGAAGACTTGTCCGTGTGGGACTAGTCGACTTGTCCTTGCGAGGACAAGATGAAAGGCTTACTGATTAGTTTGCGTGTTAACCATCTACCCTTTGTGCAGTAAGTTTTGGACAACACAGGTGGAAGGGGATGGCCTTTCTTCTTCATTGCCGAGGGAAATCTGATGTGTTTCACCTGCCTGTGTACTTCTGAGCTTTCGGAAGTGTTTGCAGTCCTCCCTCAGCCATAGATTCGACCCTAACCCCTTTTGATTGGTTTATTGACTTGCGTGATCCCTTTTAGTTGTTTAGGAATGATCTTATGTGAATTGGGAGATTTGTGTTTAGGGATTCTGTAGATCTTATGATGCTGTGACCCTACTGAGATTCTTGTAATCTCAAACCGTTGTTTTTACCCTTTTTTCAGGATTAGGTACATTCACTGTTCGTGGTACCAGTGTGTGAGATCAAGGCTGTACGGCGGGACGATATCGCATCACATTTGCATACTTGTTACTTGCGCATATAACATGAATGATTGGGCAACTTTCTGGTTTATTTTAAGCACTCTTCTTTACTTGCTATTTCCGAACCTTGATGAAGAATTTCTTGCTATTTATTTGGATCCCTATGGGACCTGTGTGTTATGAACCCAATGATTTGATTTAAGACTTCCGCTGATGTTTTATTTACTCCGTATGTTACCAGAACACGTGTCCAATATCATGCTCCAATTGTTGATAAGCAATAAAATGAACAAGCTAAAAATCGGTAGTTAATGATAAGCCTGCTGAGATTCAAATAGGTCTTAGGTGTCATTTAGGCTTATTTGGGTTTCACGGCGGTAATGACCTTAATCGGAGCAAATATTAATAGTTAGGAATTGGGGTCGTTACAGATCATGTTGGTGTGTTTTTTCCATGTTAATAAAGTGATTGTAGGCAGTATTGATGGGAAGGGTGTTGTGCGCAGCCTGCGAGCGTCCATAGAATTGCTTTTCTTTATTTTCCCTTTGATTCCTTGATTAGATATGCTTAGTATGGCTGTATGGTTTGTGCTTGTTTAGGTGGTACCGGATCGATCAGTAGAGGCAAGGATATTGTTGGAGAACCATCGACGCAACGAGAAGTGAGAGTTTCTGTTTCATTTGCATACGCGTAACATTTTGTTTTCAGAATCAATGTTTTGGTTTGAATGGAGGCATGACTTGAATTGTGTTTAACATTTTGTTAGAATCATAATTTGCTTGCCATGTTTGAATGCATCAACTGTATATTCAAAAGTTGAAGCATGCTGACTTGTTTGGTGTATACGAATTTTCATACGTGTTTTGCAACCTCCCATACGATGTGATTTTTCATCTCCTTATACATGTTTGTTATTGTGGCTGAATCCTTTGAATATTATTTTGAGATGTTTGGCACCTGATTTACATGATGGAAATGTTTAAATGCGTGCATGGAATATCCGATGAATTTTTAGATTTAATAACCCATACTTGATAACTTCACTATTTGGTCACTAACCGGTTAAACCCCCTGATTTCCAATAAGGGCTTTGATGATGTTCATACCCTTTTTTACCACCTAGATGAGTGTTTTCAACCCTAGGGAGTCTTATTTTGAGTGTGATAAATTATGCTATGTGTTTATGCATTATGTTTTCAAAAAGAAAGGTGTCACATATAAGTGTTTTCTCGGCACTGTACCGACTGGAATTGACGGTTACTGCTGGATTCAGTTAGGTAAGTATATGGAGTCCTTATAGAGAGGACAATTGCTTACCTTGGAGAGGTATGGTTGGATATATTTATGTATATTGAGTGCTGTGTGCACTATGAATGAAGAGGCCTTACAATTGCTTCATATATAAAGTACGACGTTATATCTACGTGTGCACAAAATTGAATGTGATAGATTGTGTTTCTCCATTCAATTTTGGACAATACTGATGGTGGGGTTTTGTTTATATATATGTATATGCTACAACCGAAAGTGGTTTGTGTCCACCCCGTTATGTTTTGGGCATAGTAGCCAAAGATCAAAACTGTGCTCTATGACTCTCTTGTATTTATTTCCTTATGCTGTTTGGTGTGTGCACTTAGGATGGATACATAGAAGAACATGGATTGTAATGGTTTGAATAAATGCTTGATACTATGATTTGGTTTTGTCTCCATTCCACCGTTTATGCTTATGATGTGGTAACTTCCATTGAGGTCCTTGATCTCACCCCTCTCTATTGTTTGTTTCAGGACTAAGTTGTGAGAGATAGCTGTTCAAATTCGAGGTTCCTATCCCGGTATTGGTCGTAGGGCTGGACAAATGCACATGCACGTTTTTGGACTCAGCATCCTTCACATCTTCTTATATCTTTAAACTATTTGTGCATTTTGCTAGTTCATACAAGGTCCTTCTGCTCATTCCACTCCTTGGCAAAGCGGTAGGTGGATGGATTTGCCTATTGATAACCTGTGACAATCTTGCTAGGAGTGTAAGGTTATTGTCCAGTAGTAATCTTAAAAGGACTCATACCTGTCAACTCACTCCTTTGCAAGTTGTATGAGAACTGAGCCACATCAAGTAAACTTGTCCAATTCTTTTGGTTGGCACTCACATAGTGCCTAATGTAGAGCTCTAATAAGGCATTCACCCTCTCCGTCTTCCCATCAGTCTGAGGATGCAAGCTGGTGAAAAAATTAAATTCTGACCCCAAAAGTTTGAACTACTTGGTCCCAAATCTTCCTATAAATTGAGTGTCTCGATCACTCATAATGGACCTTAGAATGTCCCAATACTTCACCACATTTTTAAGAAAAGCCAGCTTGTCTCTTCTGCCGTGCATGCCTTTATGGCTGGAAAGAACACCGCATACTTGGAAAATCTATCCACCAAAACAAGTATGGTTTGGAAATTGTCAGACTTTGGGAGGGATGCGATGTAATCCATGGATATTCTTGCCCAAGATCTCTCTGGTTTGGGCAATAGCTCTAACAATCCTGGTGGCTTCTGTTGCTCGACCTTGTCTTGTTGACAAACTAGACAGGTTTTCGTATACCACTCCACATTATCTCGTATGCTAGGACAACAATGTCCATCTTCCAAAATGCAAGTGTTCGAACGATACCTAGGTGTCCAGCTCATCTTGAATCATGACACTCCTTCATCACCTCCTTCCAAAGCTTGTCATGTCGAGGGAAATATATACGGTTGCCTTTTGTGAAGAGCAACCCATCCTCAAGCCAAAATCTACGGGGTCTTGCCTTGCTTCACTTGTTCTGCCAAGGCTTTAACTTGGGGGTCATGCTCCATACCCCCTCGGATCCTTTCCACCAAAGGACTCTCCAGTCGATTGATGGTTGCGAGTTTTTTTGTCTTCAGCTCCTTCTCTCAAGCTACAGGCACCATGCAGCACTTGCTTCCTTCCGAAAGTATGAAGGTGTTTGTGCAAGACCGGGATTGCTCTCGTCTGATCCAAGAATTGCATCCCCAATAATCGGAAAATTATCCATAGGAACGATAGAGAAGTCAAGTTTACCTTTCCATTTTCTCATTTGTAGCTCAACCCCTAAGGCTACTCCAAAGATTGGCTGGGGTGTAGTGTTCACTGTCTTCAACCAGCCTTTCTCCTCTTGGAACTTGATGCCAAGTCGTAGTGCTTCCTCCTTCATCATGAAGTTATGGGTAGAACCAGTATCAATCAATGCACGGGACTCCCTCTCTTGTACAATGGACCTAGCAAACATTTTCTCGGCTTGCTCCACCTTGGCACCATTGGTTGAGGCTTTGACGGCACTCAACAGTTTCATGAAACTCATCTTTATGGCCTCCATGGCAATCGCTGTCAGCTTGTTTCTCATTAGGCAATCTACAGCTTTATGCTTCCCCTCACATAGAAAGCATGAGATCCTGGGTCTCTCACCCTTGCCTTGATTTTTACCTCCTCCTTGTGTAGGTTTGGTTGGACGGAAGGACTTGAAGGACTTGAAAGGCTTCTCCTTCCCCTCCTTAACTTCGTGGACTACTCCTCCACCTTTAGCGTTGTAGTCATGAAAACTCTTAGGTTTAGGTGGGCTAGAACTCTCGAGCTTTCTCTCGAATTTTGCCAAGGATTCAGCCTTGTTAATAGCATCGTTGAGCTCATTGACGTTGTGTTGATAGAGCTTTAGCTTGGCTCAACTTTGTAGGCCTCCAAAAAACACGTACATGGCCTTCGTCTTGGGCATGCCTGGGATCTCCAACAAGACTTTTGTGAATTCCCTCACGTAGTCTCGGATGTCGCCCTTATGGGATAACTTAAGAAGCTTCTCTCTCGCTTCTAGCTCCACATTTCTTGGTGATAAATGTGTCCTTAGAAGCCTTTTGAAATCTGGCCACGCCTCCAACTTCAAGGTGCCACGCTCAATTTGAGCATGCTTTATCCTTCACCAGGTTATGGCACTATCAGTATAATACAGTGGGGATTGGAAAAAACCGATTTCCATCGCTCTCCATGCTTACCCTTTGAAAGTATCACTCAAGGTTGAAAAGGAAGTTGTCCACCTCCTTGGCATTCCTCGTCCTGCCAAATGCCTTTGGCTTTAGGACATCTAGCTTCACCTTGGGATTGACAACCCCATGCATTGTGCTCTTCCTGCATTCATTCTTGATTTCAACCAAATCATCCTTAAATAAAGTAATTTCAGCAAGAAGATTCACCTTGAAATCATCTAACTGTTGCCTCCAAAAGTTGATAACAATGAGGGTGCCTTGCATCTCCTCACGAAACTCAATCACATCTCTTTACTCAAGCTCGTCTATGCACGAGTCATACTCCTCAAGCTTATCACTGTCATCGGAAACCTTCATCTTCATCTGAGTGATCCTTGCCTCCAATGATGACAGTTGATCCACAGTCTTCATTCTCTTTTTACTAGATTCGAGAGCATGTTGGGGTGATCTCCCCACACGGACCTCCTCAACAACAAGGATGTTGGCATTGGCAACAGTAGGCATCTCCATTTCTCTCTCAAAAAATTGAGCCTTAGCTTCGCTACCAACTATCACAAGACTAGAGTTTTGCAGAATAGAAACTCTCCGTGCAGCTTTAGACTATCGCTCTCACAATAGGCTAAGTCAGCCTTCCTCATAAAGCTGGCTAGAATGCTAAGCTTAGAACACAACTAAAAGAGAGAGAGAGACATATAAAGAAAATTATAAACTTTCAATATTATAAAAATTGTTGGATGATTACAAATAAGGGAGACACCCCTTATATAGCCAATACAGCTTCCCAATAAATGGTAGAGATCAAGTCAGCTAATCTAACTGTGTCTATACAAAGATATACAAGTCAACAACTAATGACTGATTTACTATCTATAGTAATTTTTTATTACATTTATTAACTTGATTCCCCAAATCGGGTCTCCTATATGGCAAAAATGGATTATCATTGAATTCTCTGATTGTCTCTGATTGTTCTTCCTTCAAAGTCCCGATTTCCTTTGATTGAGGTCCCCATATGGTAGCTTTGATGGTGGCTCACCAACCCATGGGATACCCTCATGTGTGAGACGTGTTACACACAAATCCGAATGATGCATAGTCTGAGTTTTGGTCGTGACAATAGTCACAACCTTGTATGGTTTTTATATTTGTCACTAAGGAGAGTTTCTGGTGATACGTTTAAGTACTATACGGCTAGGGGGATGGGGAGGTGGAGGGAAGAAAGGAGTACTATTACAATACCACGGGATATAGGGCGTGACATGTATTGAAGTGAGGATGAGTTAGTTGAGGTGTGTGATGATTATGCAATTCCATTTCTAGTTTTTTACGGACCTTTGAGTGGTTGCAAGCCTGTGTTGAGTGTCCTTGAGCTTTGAGGTTGGTGTTATCCCATTTCCGGCCCAAGTCGAGCACTTGTGAGTTTGTATTTTGTGGCCTGATTGGTTGGGTATGATTCCATAACCAATTAGTTGGCTGATTATGGGACCCTTTAGATCATCGATCATGCGTCAAGCAGACCGATCGAACTTTTTCATATGATCAGTTGGATTGGAATGTTCTAACCGGTCACCCATCTAAGAAACTTAAACTCTGGACCCTTTCGTAGGCAACTAAAATTTTCAAATAGCTTGGGTTAGAAAGCCCATTTGAGGATCATCGATGTTAGTGGGCTTTAGTCTACAGATCAGGATCATTTATGAAATTAAGGGACGAATTCGGATATTTTCTTAGAGAAATATGTCACATCCCAGAACTCAAAAAATTTTGCGTGAAAACCGTCGTAGGCTAACTATATATAAGGCTATATTACCTGACAATGGATATGATAAACCTACAAGGCTAGTGGTATGAAATTAAAGTGGAGATGGTAATGAAATGATTAATAGATGTAATATTAAGCGGAATCAATCGAATAATACGATGTTGTCTGGTGACATCATAAATTAAATTTTTTTTAATAATACTACCCAAGAATTAACTTAATACAATGGCTCTAGCATACAAAAATATTCTAGAGGAAATACTATGAATATGATGCTCCTAAAATTACCTCGATCATACTTGTTCCATCCTTGTTTCCGTTTTATTTCCTTTTGTTGCCTGGGAGTATCATTCCTGCATTAGATGCTAATAATCTAGCAGAAACTTTCCAGGTGAGCGGATGGGAAAATATACAAGGTATTTCACATGTAATCATATCATATGTCAAGAAAACATGCTGGCATATAATGAATTAATCAATTCATGGTTTAACACATACGATCATAGTCATATAATGTGCAGCAAGCACATGACTCATCAATACACGCATGGTTGTGATTAGGGTTTGGCAATATCTTCTATTCTATCTAGGCTAGGGATAGGACTGGAGTTTATTAGTGGCACTCTAATCACGTTATCCTTCCATTTATCTTATTATATCAAGCCATAGACAAGTCCATGTCAAATTAATACCTAGCCTGATCCATTGACAATGCCGGGATATTTGGTGATGGTAGCTCCACCTAATCGATCCTCACACTGCAGGATCCTAACAATGAAATAAATGAAACCCATTCCAACCTTATTACCTCGTGATTGACGTTTCCACGCCACGTTACCAGACCCGGAGAGCTCTCAAGGGTTGCATTGGTTACCCTATCTAGACTCGGTGTATAGAGTAACCCATGCAACCCTTGAGAGCTCTCCAAGTCTGGTAGCAAAAGGACTTTTATTTATTTTATTATGAATTAATACAGAAGGAAATGACTTTTATTTATTTTATTATGAAATAAATTATGAGAATCAAGATCTTGCATACTGGGGATCAATTATGTGAAGATACCATCACCTAATGCTCCGACATCATAAGTGGATTGGGCTAAGAAACTTGTTTAACATGGATTTGTTTATTGCATGTAATAATGAGATAATTTGAAAGATAATGAGAATAGAATACCACTGATGAACTTCAGCCCAGTCTCTGGCCTGGATGGACTAGAAGATACTACCAACACAAATCACAGTCATATATGCTCTGAAGAGTCGTGCTTATTGCATATTATATGACTGTGATTGCCAATATTATTGTGTGTGATTTGATAGAATTACTGCTTGCTAGTATGTCTATTTAATAAAGCTATTATTGCATGTGAAATGCTATATATAATTTTTGTCGTCTGCTAACCTGGTAAGCTTCTATTAGATTATTAAATTTATTATTATTCACAAAAATTATACTATATCATTAATTAGATAATAAAATATAATTATTAATAACTTATAATGATACTATTTTCTACAACTGTTTAATTTGTTTTAAGAAAAATAAATTATAATTATAGTATTATTCACTATGAGTTTATGCAAAAATTGAAAAGTAATACCATATGCGCTCTACCAGCTGAGCTAAAATGGCTTGCTTTATTTATCAATATTATTGTATATATTCCTAGTTGTTATAGATATTATTGGCACTATTTAGTATAGATAATAGACCAGAATAACTAAAGTTAGTTGTGGTCGGGTTAGAACATAAATATTCGGCCCAAAGATATTCGAGTTTGATTTCATGATTATATCCCTTCCTAAATAGTTATTTGGACTCACAGGTGTATTTCTTTGCTTCTGATACCTCCGAAGAAATCTCGGATGATATATTTTTGAGAACTCGATACTTGGGGATTATTTCGTGTTTTTATACCCCGATACCTGTCAAACCTTGAGAACCGAGCTCCTGATGACTAAGACCTTTAAGTCCATCCTTTGAGACTCATGAAAGAATAATCTATACTATAAGAAATGAATATGAACTATTATGTCTTTAAAGAATAATTATAAATGATCAAGATATTGTATACATAAGGTTATGTATATATATATATAAAGAGAGAGAATAAAAATATAAGGAAGAGATAAAGGAATAATTTTGGTGGTTTAGCACCATGGGTAGCTCTCTTTATGTAATATTAGTGTATATAAATTTTTTAAAAATTTTTGAAAAGGGTATCCATAATTAATATTATTTTTCTAAGTATTATCATATGATATTATATTTTTAATAAATTCTATATATAAGAAAAAAATATTTTTTTTGAATATACTCAACTGTTCATAAGAAGTCTATCATTATTTTCGGATTTTTCTGATGTGTATACAATTTATTGTGAATTATTAAACATTTACTATATTAAAAGAAATAATACTTATATTATTATTAATTATTAAAAAAAGAAGAAGCCAAAACGCGGGAAATCTCGCGTTTTGATAAGCTCGACTTGTAAACTGAGCTACATCATAATTCTTAGTAAGATGTTGTTTTACCTTCAGGAAGGTCACTGGTTTGTCTTGTTCGGGGACCCACTGACTGAAGAAGATATACCTGATTTGAAATCGTCATTTAAGACCCAGTCCAGAGCTTGCCTCCTTTCTCTCGGAAGTTGGTTGCCTCCTTTCTCTCGGAAGTTGGTTGCCTCCTCCCCCTGAGTGTGTATGTGTGTCCCTTACATTTTTTTGGACCGATATCGATAAATTTTCTCACTTCTCTCTCATCTGAAAGGCTGAGATCTCTCTCTTTAGATTTGTGAGGTTTCATTGAGTAAGGTAGCATGAAAATTGTGGGTATATGACCCAGGTAGAGCTTTAACTTGATATGATCTTTGTGTAGAGTAGAAGTGTATTTGTTGGAATTGGGTTTTGAGAAAGAAAACCCTAACTTGATGATTTGTAGGTGGCATAAGGAAGAAGATGACTGCGGATGACATGTCGTCTGCATGCCCCGCATATGACATGTTGTTCAAAGGAGAAGACAAAAGACATGTTGTCTACGTGTGGTGTGAGTGACACATTGTTTGATACTGGTTTGTTATTGGTTTCAGTCTGGTTCTAGGTCGAGTCTGAGTTGGACCAGGGTTAAATGTGGAGGCATCATAGAGCAACACATATCACATTGACTTTGATTGGAATCATAGAGAAATCTTAAAAATATTTAAAATTAAAAAAATAAAAATAAATTGAGAAAATTATGAAAAAAATCTAGAAAATAGAGAAAAGTATGAGGAGTCTGATGATATCAAGTTTAGATATTCTGAAGTGTTTTGATGGTTATAAAAATTTATGAAAATTTTAGATAATTAAGGAAAAATATAGAAAATATCTAGTTTGGATCTGAGGGTAGTCGTGGAGTCTTTATGACCAATTTTAGAGCCTAGGGATGTGGATTATGGAGTTATTAAGACTTGTTTAGAGATATTATATGTTGGTCAGCATTATGTGTGTAGTGACGTAGTAATTGGATTAGGAATCCGGAGCAGATACAAATTGAACAAAGAAGAGGAATTGGGACTACAAAACTGTGAATGGATGGATTTTAAATATTTCCATTTTTTAATTAAATTTAAAGTTGATTTTATGTGGCATATGTTATTTATGAATTGCTTGCATTCATAATTGTATGATCGATGTGAATTCTTTAAAGAAATGGCAAGTTTTCAACCCATATGTGTCTATTCAGAATGAAGTGTGATTCTTTGGTTATCTTTGAATGATATTATGAATATTGTGAGTTGTGTTTCAATTAACTGTGATATGGAAAATAGCTGTATTGCATTGCTATGAGGGATTATAAGACTAATTCCAAAAATATTTCATATGGCTTCAAAGTCATATGAAAAGAGTATTTGATCTAGTATTGGAAAAGCACAACATCGAAAATAACAAAAACAACACTTGGACTTGGAATAAATAAACCAAGAATATTAAAGAGATCCTAACTTTACCGATTACAAAGGATAATATTAATGACAGTGCATATTATTGACAAGTCATATGCAAGGCTATTGACTGTACTGAAAATAAAGCACTAAAATATAAAAAAACAGAAATCCAAGATAGTAATAAAAAAGCAACAATTAGAGGGTCAACCTGACATAAGAGAACAAAAGAAATTTTATCGGTAAATTAACGGGTAAGATTCGAGAAGACATAATAAAGAGATTATAAGAACAAGAACAAAATTAAGAAATACAATAAGAAAGTAAAGAAAGATTTGAAGATGGATTAAGTAGAATTGTGAAAGAAGAGAATAAAGGGTATAAATAAGATAGGTTAGCTAATTTATACTAACCTTCAAAGGGATGCGAATGTATGGGTCTATTTTTGGGGTTAGTTACCTCAGCAAGTCAGAATACTATATGTTGAACATATATATATTATTATGCCAAATTACTGTGTGTTTTCAAATTATTATGTGTAGATATTACTACGTGTTCCTAGATCACTGTGTATCAATAAATTCCCTAATAGAATAGGGAATGATTATATAACTAATCTGAGAATGATTTGATAGTATTAGCCATCTATTATAATGACTACTAGATGCGTACTTGAGATCCATGTGATCTCTGACTTATTGTGATGTTAATTCTATATAGTTGAAATGGCTTGTTTGAGCGTAACCCTGATAATGGAGCTACGTGTGGTAGATTGTGTGTGGCATTGCCTTGTCTTGATTCTATCATGATGCATTGTTGTGGTACAAACTAAATGACCTCTAGCCTTAATTTTGGTGCAATTGTTAATTATACTTGTATAATTGAAATAATACATAATATTTGTTAAATGTGAAAAAATTTCTAAAAGAAATTTCCACTTACGTGGTTGCAATGCCAGATTTCAATAGGTCATCTGAGATTGAAGGAATGAAATTGGCTTTGTCCCAGAATGCAAACTCTCGGACTATGTCCAAGTTGCGAGGAATGATCGAGGAATTGGGGTTACACTTGTGGATTGGTCGCTTAATGGAATCTTGTGTGTATATTGTAAAATTGAGATCCCTTATAAAATTATGCATTAAAGGAGAATTTGTGATTCAAACCTTGCATGGTGTAAACAAAAAAAATTGGTTGTGCATCAAATTTTTATCATGTTTTTTAGGTCTTGGATTTTGTTTGCTAAGGCCTACCATGCATTTAAAGTTAAATAACTTTTATCAAGTTTTATTTTCAACTTGTATGATTGTTGTATATTCTTAGGATGACTAGTTAAGCTTGTACAGTAACTATACAGCGGTTGCCATATCTTAGAGGATTCCAGAGCATAACACTAAATATGATAAAAAAAATTAGAAAAAGCTATTTATCTTTTATGGGAATTTCGGCAACCAGTAAACACAAGGATGGACTAAAATTTCCTTGTATGGACCAAAGAATTCGGCCACACATTTAATAAAAGTGGAGTCTGATTTGTTTTCTTGTATGGAATGTATTAAATGATAAATTTAACAATATATATATATAAATTAATTTATTTTTTAATTTATTTCTTATATGACAAAAAATTTGACAAGTGTATTGATATATGGTTTGAAGGTTTACATTTGAGATAATTGAGTTGCATTGTATTTTTTTTGTTTGTATTAACAATTGAGGATATATTTCTTTGATATATTTTAAAAGGTTAAAACAACCTCACATAGTTTCCTACATACAAAATCTATAATAATAAAATATCTATGTCGTCTAACAAGATAATATCATTGAGAGACTTCAGCCGACAGTCAAGGAGATAAACATCCTCAGGGTAGAGATCTGGTTTGGTTTGCCAAAAGGTCCATGTCTTAATTACTGTCACATCTGGTACCTTATTATAGGAATAAATATCCTCGTCATGAGACTCTAAGAATAAAAATACTATGTTATTCTCAAAATCCTATAAGAATAGAAAATAAAAGTTATAAAAATTAATTTTGAGAAAATAAAATAAAATTATAGGATATCTTGGATAAAAATGAATTTTATTTTTAAAACCTCCAATATCAAACATAACCAACAAAATATAATAATAAATGTATCGAGAGAACATCAAGACGGTATATCCAAATAACTGTCTCAATCATTATCCAATAATATTCTCAATCAATTTTAACTCAAGTATCTCAAAATAAGTTCATCAAATCCAACTCATTCTCATCTCAAAATAATTTCATCAAATCTAACTCATTCTCAATAATCTATACTTCAAAACATATCCATAATGTCCAAAACACTAGAAAATTATAAAAATATGTACAGTATATGAAAAGTAAAAATGTAATGATAACTCTAAAAAGTATAAAAAGAATGTAAAAAACTATAAGAAATCAACAATAGTTCTGAAAAATATATAAAGAATGAAAGGTACATTAAGTATATGTATGTACAATCCAAATTAATAAATCTAAGAGTGGCACATAGGCTAAACAAGTCAAGCCACCACTAATAAAAGTTAATTTAAAATATCTGCAACATGATTTGGACAACAATAATCATATTAGTTAAATATCTAAGTGAGAGGATCTAAATACCATAACATATAAAAGCCATAAACATAATCAATATAAAATTGTAAATAGTGAACTTATATCAAATTCAGTATAAATCTAAAAAAAAATAATAACTATAATTGAATGTCTAACCATATTAAATTTTGAGATGTGAAAACTATAAATCTAATAAAAAAATCAAAATTAATCTCAAAAAGTGAAAATCTGAACCAATTTATAATCAATCTCAAAAAGTGAAAATCTGTAAACCAAACATCAATACCATAATAGATCTCAAGAAATGGTAACTATAAATTACTACCAATGTGAGACTCCATCCTCCAGAGAGTCTATTCAACTGGTTTGTATAGTCGGATTGTTTAGATCGGTTTAGTTACGACAATTTGATCATACAGTTGACTAGTTAACCGAGCGACATAAACAAAAACTGGGACCCAGTCCTCGTAGTATTCGTTTGACTATAGTTGTGTGGGATCTCATCCCTCTGAGTGCCTAGTTAGAGTAATTATACAGTAAGAGCGATCAGATTGCTCCGTTGGGAGTTTTTGACTAGTTGAACAAGTTAGTTTGACCCGAGAAATCCGAGGTGGACTGTTTGACCTGAAAGTTGACAAGTGAGGTGGACACAATCATAGGAAGCCTAAGTGTGCAACTAGTTTTCTTAGCAAGTAGTCTAGGTTGAGTGGTCGAGGTTTGATTCAGTAGAAATTGATTGAGTTAGTTTAAGGTCTGTTTTGAGTGACTGTGGGGCCTTTGGGCTGTTTTGAGCCCAATTATTATTTTCTATCTCATTTACTATTTCTTAAGCCTCTTAAGTTAGCTAAAGCCCATTTTTTATGTTTTATGGTTTAAAATATTTGTGTGGCCTATTCGGGGTATATCGAGCCTTTAAAATGTTATGTTCAGGTTTTTCTGGGATTTTGGGCCTAGAATATAAAAGGCCAGCCTAACGCAACAGGTAGAAATTTTTCTAAGTGTTGGAACCCACCGGTAGTCTTCTCCCTCTTTCTCACTCCCTTCTTACGCCATCTCCCTTTTTCCTCCTCCCAAAGAACCCATTTTGCTTTCTTTTGATTTTCCTTCAAAGAAAACCATTGGGCACTGTTAACAAACACATTCTTAATCTCTCATGATCAATTTCCACTAATAGTTTTGGATTGAGGAGCTGAAATTGGTTGTTCTTGGTAATAGGGCATTTTTGGGGTAGCACCCTTTAAAATTGGTAACCATTGTTCTTGGAGTTCTCAGTTGGAGACAGAGTCTTCTTAAAGGTAGCACCCTGGAAGGGAGTGATACACTTTAAGCAAAGGGGTAAGCTGGCACCTCGGTATATTGACCCTTATGAGGTGATTGAGAGGATTAGTCCTGTAGCTTACCGTTTGAGTTTACCTCCAGCGTTGGAGAGGATACATGATGTATTCCATGTATCGATGTTGAGGAGGTACATCCCAAACCCCAGTCATGTATTGGAGACACCTTCCTTGGATATAATTGAGGATTTCTCTTATTCTTCCCAGCCAGTGTCTATTCTGAATAGATCTAAGAGAGTCTTACGGAATAAGATTGTACCTATGGTTCGTGTTCTTTGGAGGAGCTCTCAGATAAAGGAGGAGACATGGGAGACTGAGGCTGAGATGAAGAGTAGATTCCCTCAGCTGTTTGCCTAGTAACTGTTCTACACTTCTCTACGTATTTTTGGTTCCTCTTAGAGCTTTGATTTATGATATCTTTGTCATTGATCTTATTTGTGCTTGAAAGAAAGTTTCGGGACAAAATTTTTCTTAAGGGGGGTAGGATGTAAGCCTCCGATTTTTTGTGACACGAGTAAGCATACATGTGAGGGTAATTTAGTAACTACCCTTATTTTATAATCTATAATTCAAATTAAATTTTTTATTTAGAGTGACACAATAACATTTTAGAGCAAGATTTAAAGAATTATTAGATTTAATTTGATTTTTATGATTTAAAAATATTATTTTTATATTATCTCGAATAGTATTTTAATTTTAATTAAATATTCATTGATCAAAAAATATAATTCTTATTTTATTGGAAATGTCACGACCCGGCTCCCAGACCTTCGGCCCAGCGGGCCCGGAAGTGTATGTGCGCGTGATGGATCACAACTGCAATGCTGAGTCGGGCTTCTAACTACATGGCCCAAAAGATGCATCTTGTTACAAATGATCCACTCACACAACACATATAAGCCCTAAGACCTCTCCCGCTCTTTTTGGACAAGTATACGATTTATTATGAATTTCTAAAGTTTATAAGAATTTTTATGATTAATTTAATAATTAATTAATTAATAATTTAATATATGTATATACTAAACGACGTCGTTTTGGGCAGACGCCAAAACAACGCTGTTTTGGTATTGATTAGTTTAAAAAAAGAAAAGAGTTAGCGAAATGACGTCGTTTTGAGCAAATGTCAAAACAATGTCGTTTTGGGTTAAGGTTTAATAAAAAAACCTTATTTTTCCCCCTCTTCTTCTTCCTCCTTTTCCATGGTTTTCTTCTCTCTCCCTGCGCATCCCTTTCTCTCTCTCGCGTGAAGGACGAACTCCCTCCTTCGGCCACCGTTTGTCTTGTCATTGGTCACGTTTCGTTCCCCTTCCTCCCAACAAGCTTTTGGTATAAGTCTGGCTGGGATTGGAGCTGTGAAATGAGCTTTAAAAGCTCAAAAAGGGCGCGATTTCATCATCGCAAAATTTCTTTTTCCGACCAACCCCGGTGAGTTATTGAAAAACGAATGACATGGTTGAGTTCCTCTCATCAAAAGGTTTATTTTGACATATAAAATGTTCAAAATCATTGAATTTTTGTGCAGGTGAGTTTCTGGGTTTGCCGTCGCCGCCGTCCACCATTCACCATCCACAGCCGCCTGACCACCACACGCTGCTGATTTTCCAAAAATCCAAAATTTGCCTGTTAAGTATTTTTGATGTTTTGAACACGATGGTGTCGTTCGTTTCTTGATCTGATGCACGGTTTATGAATTATAAGCTTCTAAATAATTTGACTAAAATATATTTTCTCGTTAAAATAATAAATTACAATATTCTAAGTAATACTATCAAATTAAATATGTAATTTGGGACCCAAGTAATTAATTAATCTTATAGTGCGGGTGTTAGTACCTTAGCATACTTAAATAAATTGTTGTGTCAATTGGATGATAAATATAGTGATTGTATGCTTGGCATATTTATGTAGGCTTGTGACTTTCGTATGCATGATGTGGGCGGTTTGGTGGATCTACTGAGTTTTATTTGCTATGTTGGATCATATTTTGCTGTGACTACTTGGAGGTGAGTGGGGACCTCACATTTCACTGTTTGGTTTTAAATATGCATATTCGAAATGTGTGATTTTTTTAGAAGGAAATGTTGATAAATCATGTTTGGTATTTCTACTAGTTATTTTGACAAATCACTATGAATTGATAGGAAATTCTATTTTTTCTTTAAATAATTTTGCACAGGAATGCAGGTTTTTAATTTGCACAGGAATGCAGGTTTTTAATATGCACAGGGATGCATTCCTCTTTTTGCCCAGGGATGCATGAGGTTTAAGACACAATATTTTATAAGTATTTCAAGAGTTATGTTCTAGTATAATGTTTGACTTAATTTTTCTAATCTACATTAGAGACCCGTAGGATTACTACAGTTATTACCCATTCCAGAGTAGAAATGGGAACAAGTGACAATGGACTTTGTGGTTGGATTGCCGAGATCGCCGCAAGGATACAACATGGTGTGGGTGATAGTGGACAGCCTGACCAAGCCTACACACTTTTTTCCCATCAGAGTGATAGACACACTGTAGAGACTGGCATTGAGATACACGGACGAGATTGTGAGACTGTATGAAGTTCCAGTGTCCATCGTATCAGATAGAGACCTAAAGTTTACGTCAAGATTTTGGGGGAAACTTCACGGTGCTTTGGGTACCAGGTTGAATTTCAACACAGCTTTCCAACCACAGATAGATGGATAGTCAGAGAGGACGATATAGATTTTAGAGGACATGCTCCTTGTTTGTGTGTTGGATAGGTAGACTACTTGGGATTGATGCCTACTGTTAGCTGAGTTTTCGTACAACAACAGTTTTCAGGTTTCCATTGGTATGACACCGTACGAGGCCTTGTATGGTAGGCAGTATTGTACACCTCTGTGTTGGGATAAGGTAGGCAAGAGAAAGCTTGAAAATTTTGAGATGATTGAGCGGGTGACATAGCAGTTGGCTTTGATCAGACATAGATTGAGGACAGCTCAAGACATACGGAAGAATTATGTTGATAACCGCCGATGACATCTTGAGTTTGAGGTTGGGGACATGGTGTTTCTAAAGGTCTTACCTTGGAAAGGTGTGATTTGTTTTCAGTAGTGTGGCAAGTAGGCATCGAGGTATATCGGTCCGTACGTATCATCGAGAGGATTGGACCAGTGGCGTACAGACTTGACCTGACACCATCTCTGGAGAGGATCCATAATGTATTCTAAGTTTCTATGTTGAGGAAATACATTACGAATTTTTCTCACGTTTTGGAGACGCCACCAGTGGAGATAGTCAATGACTTGTCATATTCAACTCAGCCAATTACAATTAAGAACAGTACGGTGAAATAGTTTTGGCATCGCAGTGTTCTGATGGCCAAAGTGGTGTGGTGCAATGACAGATATGAGGAGATGACTTAGGAAACCGAGTAGTCGATGAGAGATCAATACCTACAGTTATTTAAGGCACAAGGTAAGTGAATTTTGAGGACAAAATTCTTATAAGGAGGTGAGGATGTGAGACCTCATCCATTCGAGTGCCTAGTCAGCGAGACTGTTCAGCTAGAGTGGCCGATTTTGACTAGTTTGACCAAGAGTTGACTTTGACCCGAGAGAGTTAACCGTTGACCCGATCGTTGACTTTAGAGTAGACATAGTCATTGAAAACCTAGGTGTGCGTCTAGCCATCTAAACGAGTGTTCTAGGTTAAGGGTCGAGGTTTGAGTAAATAAAATCTTGTTCGGCCATTTCCTGGTCCATTTTGAGTGACCATGGCCTTCATGCTAAAAAACCTGTTTTGGGCCTATTAATTATTTTTCGGGCATGATTACCCATTCCCGAGCCTAATTAAACCCAATTTTGACGTTTACTTGTTTTAAAACCCATTTTGGCCCACTCTGGGCATATCACACTTTTAAAACATTTTAATCGGGTTCTTTTTTAGGTTTTAGGTCCAAGGTATAAATACCCAACCCGACCTGACACTTAAACTTTCTAAACGTTAGAATACCCAGCCTCCCCTTTCCCTCTCTTCTCTCCCTCATTTCTCTCTCTCGTTTCCCTGCTGATAACACCGTTCAAAATTCGTCAATTTTCTTCCAACAAAGACTACCGAGCGTTGACCTTAACTCTTTTCCTAACATTCCCCGGTCGATTTCCATTGCTGTTCGTCATTTAAAGAGTTGTGATTGATTAGTTTTCCATTTTAGGGCATTTTTGGGGATTTCATGGTAACTACTCTAGATTTTCTTTTCTTTTGTAGGTTGTTGGTTCCGTTAGTTTCCTGTTGTTGTTCCTATATTGGTTTGGTGGTTTTTGTTCATCGAAAACATCCTCTGATCCATTGGTGTACGTTTTTTAGTTTTGTTGCAATTTTGGTAATTTTAGGTGTTTTATGTTTTCGATGAAATTGTTGATTGTGTGAGATTCTAATGCTTAGGATAGTTGATTTCCATGTTGTAGAGCGTGTTCCTTGATTGAGAAACCCCAAATTGTGTGATCAGGTGTGCTTGTGGGTCGTTTTGGAGCAGTCTGAGGCTTGTGTGAGGTTTGGACGTTTCGACCGTTGGTTGGATTTCAGAAATCTCAAGTGGTGAGCGTGTTCATAGTGTGAGATGTGTGTTGGTGAGGTGTCATTAGGGTCTTCAGGTTTCATTTTTCAATTTCGAGTCCTTTGTCGTTCTTGTTCAGTTTTGGTACTTATCATGTGTTTGTTTGGTTTTTTATGTTTAGAAGTTCTGGTACGGTTGATAAGGGCAAGGGTATTGCCGCTGAGTTTTGGCGCGTCAAGAGGTGGGAGTTATGTTTCATTTGCGTATGCAAAATCATTTTGTATTTTCGATTTAAAATACTATAATTGCATGGTTTTGAATGGAGGCTATGCATATGATGTGATTGACCAGCATGAAAGTTACATGAACTTGCTTGACGTGTTTTGAAAGTATGAATTACGTGTTTGAAATATTAAGAATGTCGATTGTGTGTTGATGCATGTGAATGGACATGTGAACTGACCTTTGAATCCGTTCTTGAGACTTGTGTTTGTGCTTATTTGTTAGATCATGTTTGAGCCCATTGATTTGAGTGTTTGATATGTTGTGAGGTGGTTTTCATAATCCATGGTAAGGTTTCCCGAGGGTGGGCAAGTTTTGAAAGCGTTTCGGGTCCGTTCCCGGGCACATACCCCTGCTGGAAGGGAGTACATGCCTATGTACTGTTGGACGAGATCATGTACTGTTCTGGATAGAACAGTACACGGCTTATCCTTAAGGGTACATGGCCATGTAATGGTACATAGTTTCCCCCAAGAGAGTACACAGCAATATACTTTAGTACACTAAACATGTACTGCTCTGCCACCTTTGCTCGATTTGATTTCGACAACTCCCGTTTCGATTCCAACGACCTACCCCTCCCACAACCCGTGTAAACCAATTTGTGACCCTCAAACCTACCACAAACAAATTACACTCAATCAAACACCAAATCATACCTAAAATCAACCCCTTTATGGGTGTCATTCATAGTGCTCACTTGCATTACATCGCATTCTTAGGTTTTCACATAAAATTATATACGTATGTTCTTAGGAACATTTGGAATTGACGAATGATGCTTGGCGAAGCATGGTAAGTGCATGGAATCCTAGGCTGAGGGGAATATTTCTTACCTATGGGTGATGTATGGTTGGAATATGTGTGATTGCTTGATGTTTGCGATGGCTTAGCGCGCTTTTGTATATCTATATATGTGTGAATTGAGGTTGAGTGTGATATTGTGGTTTGTCCTATCAATTTCAGATAACATTGGCAGTAGGGTATCTATTTGTATTTTGTAAATGAAAATTAACTGCCAATGAGCTTTCGGTGTCCCTTAGTGCAAGGGATTCCGAAAGTGGTTTACAATCTACCATGATAGGTTTTGAGGCATAGTAGCCATGAGAATATGTGTTTTGTGGGTTGAGGAAACCTATTGGGTTGGTATATATATTGCATTGTGTTTTACGAAACATGCATTGTGCATATTACTTGTGAAACACCATGAGTGCATGTTAGTATACATAGATGACAAGTGTGCTTTCAATAAAAATTTTATTAAATAATTTTTTGTATGCCACTATTCTTCGGAAGTGTTTATGACGTTGTAACTCCCATTGAGGTCTTTGATTTCCCCATCGTTTTTTGATATCTTTCCAGGGCTAGTTCGTTAGAGTAACTGTTCATTCTTAAGGTCGAGTCTTTCCCATCGTTAGTCTTAGGGCTTGACTACTACACTTGCATATCTTGGAAACTCGGCATGCTTATGATTTTTATATTTGTATACTTTAACGATATACATGCTTATGTTGGATTTAGTTGTCTATATAGACCCGTTATGGGTTTATTTCTGATTTGACTCTTGTTGTAAGTATGACTCGTATTTTACATTATGATATGAGATGTGTGCCTTGGGTATTTTTCGTATGGATCCTCATAGGACTTGTGTATATGGACTCGTGTGTAGTATGTTTTGTGCTGTGTAACCTATTGTGTGTGATTTTAAGTCTTCCGCTGATTATGTATGCATACTCCGATGTTTCTTTACGTCGCGTATGATTTTTGACGTGACATACTCCTTTAAAAAGGAAAATTTACATGTATATGTATTTTTGGGAATTTGGTTTTGTAAAGTTAACGCGAGCCTTGTGTGGTTTCGATCGACACAAGTGTTGGGTCGATCAGGACTACACGACAGTGAGGGTCCCATTTACTGGGAGCAGATCCTCATAGGGTTGGTAGTGGAGTTGTTTTTGGTGTGCATTAAGTGCAAAATTGGTTTACAATAGCACATTTTACAGGTGCATCACAGTCACGGCACATGCATAGTCCAGCATAGAGTTATCTAGAGGTCGTGCTTGTTCTAAGTCTTATATCTATGAATATGTGTCCAGTGAGTTGAGATGGTTCGAGGTAGAGGTCACAGTGTTTCAAGAGGTCATGGTGGCCGAGGAAGCTGAGTTCAGATCCAAGAGATAGATGAGAGCTCAGATGCCCGAGGGCCAGCAGCATGTAGGAGTCAGCCGCAGGGTGCACCAAAGGCATAGCTAGCTCAGGCAGCACTAGTGGTTCAGGATCAAGCCTTGTTACAGGTGTTGGCTTCCATTCAGATGACATTGGGTTAGATACAATAGATGATGATGCAATATGCAGCGGTTCAGCAGCCATAGATGGAGGCATTACAGGCACCAACTCAGCCATAGAGTGCAATAGAGCTCGAAGGATAGGTTAAACCAGAAGTTCAGCCAATAGAGGTTTAGGGTGGTAAATTGTCGGTGCAGCTGTCCAAGCTACTAAAAGAGGCCAGACAATTGGGGTGTGAGAAGTGATAGTATAGCAGCAAAGAATTGGAAAGACAAGGTGATTCTGATGGCTCAAGGCATGAGGTTATCATCTAAGGATAAGGTGATATTAGCTCTCCGTCTATTGGAGAGGAATTCAACCAACTAGTGGAGTTTAGTGAGGGACCGTTACTTAGGCCAACTGACTTGGGAGGAATTTGATCGGAGGTATTACAATGAATACTTTCAACATCAAAAGAGGTCCGAGTTCTATCATCCTCGGTAGAGGAACATGATAGCATCCGAGTACGAGACCAAGTTATAGGCACTAGCTCATTTTGTGCCCGAGGCGGACAATACTAATGCCAGGATTGCTAGCAGATTTTTAGCATGGCCTCAATTGGGATGTCTGAGGTGTCCTTGGCTTAAAGACGAGCAAAGACTTTGAGGACCTGGTCATAAATGCAGTAAAGGCTAAGGAGATCTTTTTGGGACAACTGGGACACAAATAGAAGCATCAAGATAGTTCAGTTCCAGATTTGAGCAGAGGCTCAAGGGTAGGACAACTGGTTTTTACCCTCCAATATAGACCAAGTCTCAGTGGTCCGCATCAGTTACAACTCGCTCACAGCCCGTTCAATCCTTCCAGAACATCAGTAGGCCGTCTGGGTCACCTAGGTGCGGGAACTACATACAGCTCCAATCTCTTTTCTCGCAGCCACCAAGATGCTACCAGTGTGATTAGTTTGGGCATATAGCCAGAGAGTGTCCCAGAGCAAGAGCAGCTCAGCTAGGTGTATCTCAGACAAGGATTCCAGCACTTCTAGTTGCTCAGAGTTCCGGAGTTAGTCAGATGGATTCTGAGAGTTCAGCCAGAGCACCGTAGAGGTCACAAGCTGGTAGGCCTTCTGATAGTCAAACTACAAGTCAGCAGTAGCAACAGGCACAATAGTAGAGGCAGCAGACATGTCTTTTCACCTTGGCCTATACAGAGAACGTGCTAGTCCCAACGTCTTGACAAGTACAGTTTCAATTTTCTCTTGTTGTGCTAGAGTTTTGTTAGATCCCAGAGCGAATAAGTCCTTCGTCGGTTCTAGGGTCGCTAAGAGTACCAATAGGGAGTTGTCACCCTTAGAGCCACCTATAAAGTTTCTGACCCCTTTGGGTGAGCAGTTGGCGTGTAGCAGAGTATATTTAGGTTGTGAGCTATGGATGGGCTCAGTGGAGATTGAGGCCGATTTGATTCCGTTGGACATCAGAGAGTTGGATGTGATAATGGGTATGAACTGTTCGGTCAAATATAGAGCATAGATGGACTGCTTCACGAAGAGAGTGTGGTTTAGTTTAGCAGATGGTATAGAGTTCTATTTTGAGGGTGACATACGAGTGATGCCGACTTGTGTGATATTGTAGTTGAGTGCCAGGGACATGATCAACATGGGTTACACAATATTCTTAGCACATGTCAGAGATGTGACAGTCGAGTCTCTGGAGTTGAGTAGTGTACCAGTGGTGAGAAAGTACCCCGATGTATTTTCAGATGATGTGATAGGTTTTCCACAAAAATGAGAGATCTAGTTTGAGATTGAGTTGTTAACTAGCACAGCACCGATCTCGATTCCACCATACTGGATGGCACCAATGGAGTTGAAGACTCAGCTTGAGGAATTGGTGGATAGAGGATTTATCAGACCTAGTTTATCTTCATGGGGCACACTGGTGTTGTTTGTGAAGAAGAAAGACGAAACCCTTCGATTGAGCATCGACTACAGGTAGATGAACTGGGCCACAATAAAGAACTGGTATCCACTGCCACGTATCGATGTCTTGTTTGATTAACTTCAGGGATCGTCAGTGTTTTCAAAGATTGATTTTAGATCGGGTTACCATCAGTTAAGGGTCCGAGAGTCAGATATCCAGAAAACAGCATTTCAGTTGCGTTATGGCTACTATGAGTTTTTGGTTATGCTGTTTGGGCTAACCAATGACCTAGTAGTGTTCATGGATCTTATGAACCAGTTTGTCATCATCTTCATAGATGATACTTTGATATACTTGAGATCAAAGGAAGAGAATACAGTGCATCTGAGGACATTGCTGGACATACTTAGAGCTTGGCAGTTGTATGCCAAGTTTTCTAAGTGCGAGTTTTTGTTCAGCGAGGTTAGTTTCTTGGAGCACATGGTAGTAGCTAGAGGTGTGCTGGTCGACCCCAAGAAGATTAAGGCGATAATGTCATGAGAGTAGCCCTACAATGTCATAGAGATCCGTACTTTTCTTGGCTTGGCAGGTTACTACAGACGGTTCAAGGAGAACTTTTCAGTATTTGTAGGCCCTTTGACATATTTGACAAGCAAGGGCATTTCTTTCTTGTGCACCGAGAAGTGCGAGTAGAGTTTCAGGAGCTGAAGTCTAGGTTAGTGTCAGCTCCGATCCTCACTTTGCCAGTCAGTGACAAAGGGTATGTAGTGTGAGATCCTGTCTATTGTAGTGCCGATCAGTGCCAGCGTTAATAGTAGCGTTAGAGCCGACGGCAGCGCGCCGATGCTAAGTGGTTGGTTGTGAACACGGCCATAGGAAGCCTTTAAGTAACCCATAGTAAATCTGAGAGTGTTTAAGTATGATTGTGAGTGAAATAGGTTAGACGAAAACAAACCAGGTTGATTTTGGTCCGTTTTGAACGACCGCGAGCCGTTTGGGCCAAAATTTTGTGTATTGGGCTGTTGCCATTTTTTTTTCATTCCCAGCCCTTATGTTATGGCTTTATATACTCAAAGAAGTTGTTGGGCCCGAAATCCATCAACCCAAGCCCACACTTCATCCTTTAAACACTCCTCTTCCATAAGTGACCAGCAGAAAACACACTCATCACCAGTCCTAACCCGTTTTTCTCCTTCCTTCACCCTTCCAACCTACCAAAATCCAAACTTTGTTCAATTTGACTCCAAAAACTTATGGGGATTGTCTCAAAACACTTTCCCATCAATTTTCTACACTTTTCCAGTGTTAGATTGGGGTCTAAGGCCTAATTTTGAGGTGTTCATCATTTTGGCTGAAAATTTCAGAGTTGTTGGTAAATGCTTAACCTTTGGTTTTCTTTTTGGATTGGTTAGTTTATTAGGTTGCTAGTGATGTGATTAAGTGTTTTTGATGGATGGAAATGCATGAAAACAACCTATGATTCTTGTATGAATTCCGGATGAACAGTATCAGGGGTTGTTTCTTTATGTTATTGATCATGTTGGTGTGTTTATTCATGTTAATTGAGTGGTTGTAGTCAGTATTGAGAGGAAACGTGTTGATTATGTGAGGAATTGATGTTGAGCTGGTAATGAGAGTATCTGAATGTAAAGAGTATTGTGATTTAGTTGTTTAGATTGGATAGGGAAATGTAGATGTGTGTGCAGCGTGAGAAGATCCATAGGATTGCTTGAGAGGTAGCAGTTTATGTTTCATTTGCATACGCGAAATGTTTTGTTTTCAGAATTAAATGATCAAATGTTTTTGGTTTGAATAGAGGCGTAACTTGACCTGTGTTTAACATTTATATTAGAATCATAATATGATTGCCATGTGTGAATGCATCAACTGTATATTCAAAGCTGAAGCATGCTGACTTGTTTGGTGTATACTTCCCTTGTGAGAGTTGTGTTCATTGTTACTGTGAGATCCCGTCTACTGTGGTGCCGGTCAGTTGCAGCGCCAACGGTAGCGTTAGTGACATCGGCTGTGTGCCGATGCTAAACTGTTGGTTTGTGAACACAGCCGTTGGAAGCCTTAAGGAACCCATAGTGAATCTGAGAGTGTTTACGTATGAGTGTGAGTGAGATAGGTTAGACGATCGAGGTTGAGTCAGTAGAAAACAAACCAGGTTGCTTTTGGTCCGTTTTTAGCGACCACGAGCCGTTTGGGCTCGTTTGTGTGAAACGGGCCCTTTCGATGGCACGGTCCAGCCTTGTTGAATTTTTGGGCCTGAAGCCCATCAGCCCAAGCCCACATTTCATCCTTTAAATACTTCTCTTTCAAAAATAACCAGCACATTCCAACCCTAACTCGTTTTTCTCCTTCCTTCACCCTTCCAACCTACCAAAATCCACACTTTGTTCAATTTGACCCCAAAAACTTGTGGGGGATTGTCCCAAAACACTTTCCCATCAATTTTCTACACTTTTCCACTATTAGATTGGTGTCTAAGGCCTGATTTTGAGGTGTTCTTCATTCTGGACGAAAATTCCAGAGTTGTTGGTAAGTGCTTAATCTTTGGTTTTCTTTTGGATTGGTTGGTTTATTCAGGTTGCTAGTGATGTAATTGAGTGTTTTTTATGAATAGAAATGCATGGAAACAACCTCTGATTCTTGTATGAATCTCGGATGAACAGTATCAGGGGGTTGTTTCTTCATGTTCTTGATCATGTTGGTGTATGTTAATTGAGTGGTTGTGGTCAAATGAGGGTATCTGAAGTACTGTGATTTGGTTGTTTAGATTGGATATGAATTGGTTGTTTAGATTGGATATGATTTGAGTGTTTAGATTGGATAGGGGAATGTAGATGTGTGTGCAGCGTGAGAGGGTCCATAGGATTGCTTTCAGTTATTTTCCATTTTGATTCCTGGATTGGTTATGCTTAGTATGGCTGTATGGTTTGTGCTTGTTTAGGAGGTACTGGATCGATCAGTAGAGGCAAGGATATCGTTGGCGAACCATCAACGCAACGAGAGGTGGGAGTTTATGTTTCATTTGCATATGCGTAACGTTTTGTTTTCAGAATTCATATATGATCTAATGTTTTGGTTTGAATGGAGGCATGACTTGAATTGTGTTTAACAATTGTGTTCAAATGATAATTTTCTGGCCATGTTTAAATGCTGGATACTCAAAACAAAAGCTGAAACATGCTGATTGGTTTGGTGTACATGAAATTTCATACGGGTTTTGCAACCTTCCATACGATATGATTTTTCGGCTTCTTAGACATTTTTGCTATTGTGGCTGAATACTTCGAATATTATTTTGAGATGTTTGACACCTGATTCTAAGACGGCAATGTTTAAATGCATGCATGGAATATCTTATGAATTTTTATTTTTAATGACCCATACTGGATAAATTCGTTTTTGGTCACTGTACTGATTGGAGTTGACGGTTAATGCTTGATCAAGTTAGGTAAGTATATGGAGTCCTTTTAGAGAGGACAGTTGCTTATCTTGGAGAGGTATGGTTGGATATATGTATGTATATTGAGTGTTGTGTGCACTATGTGGAGTGTTGTGTGCACTATGAAGGGAAAGGCCTTACGAATGCTTCATATATATCTTACGACGTTATATACGTGTGCACAAAATTGAATGTGATAAATTGTGTTCTCCATTCAATTTTGGACAATACTGATGGTGGGGTTTTGTTTATAGATATATACTACAATTGAAAACCATCAGTAGGCTTTTATGTAACCCTTTAGCGGGGGTTACGTGGAAGTGGTTTGTGTCCACCCCGTTATGTTGGGCATAGTAGCCAAGTATCAAAACTGTTTTTACTTCCTTTTGCATTTTGGTGTGTGCACTTATGATGGCTAAATTGAAGAGTATGGATTGTACTGGTTTGAATAAATGTTTGATACTATGCTTTGGTTTTGTCTCCATTCCACCGTTTATGCTTAAGACGCGGTAACTTCCACTGAGGTCCTTGATCTCACTCCCCCTCTCTATTGTTTTGTTTCAGGACTAAGTTGTGAGAGTTAGCTGTTCAACTTCGAGGTTACTATCCCGGTATTGGTCGTAGGGCTGGACAAATGCACATGCACGTTTTTGGACTCAGCATCCTTCACATCTTCTTGTATATTTACACACTTGTGTATTTTGCTGGTGCATATGTGTACAACTCATGCTTGCATACTCTGATATTTTGATATATAAGAAGTGGTGTTGTTTTGAATTTCTGGGAATCTGTGCGTGTGGACTCACGATGTTGCGGGTTTGAGGCCGTAAGACAAATTGTATGTGATCTGATATTTTCGCTGCATGTGTTGGTTACTCCGTTGTTTGTAAGTTATGCTGAGTATTATTTGATGCGTGCCATGTTTTGAAAGACATAAGAATGTTGTGTATTTCTACGATTAGTAAAACAAAATTTAGCCTTGTGTAGTTCCGCTTGGTCCACCAGTTGGGACAATCGGAGCTGCACGGCGGTGAGGCTCCCGATTACCGGGAACGGGTCCTCACAGTTACCCCTGGTGAGCAATCCCTTGTGGGTGATTTGTTGTGATAATATTATGATGATACATGTGTTATTTGGCATGAGAAGTGAGAAGAGATTTTAAAAAGAAAATATATTGTTCCAGCCCACTTCGAGAAATGGATTAAAAGCATACGAATTTTCATACGTGTTTTGTGACCTACCATACAATGTGATTTTTCATTTCCATGTACATGATTCTCATTGTGGCCAAATACTTTGAATATTATTTTGAGATGTTTGACATCTGTTTTACAAGCTGGAAATGTTTAATTGCATGCATGGAATATATGATGAATTTTTTGATTTAATAACCCATACGTGATAAATTCACTATTTGGTCACTAACCGATCAGACCTCCCGATTTCCAGTAAGGATCCCGATGATGTTCACACCCTTTTGTAACCCCTGAATGAGTGTTTTTAACCCCGGAAAGTCTTCTTTTGAGTGTGATGAATTGTGCTATGTGTTGTGCAATATGTTTTCGTAAAAAAAAAAAAAAAGTACCAAATATAAATATTTTCTAGGCACTGTACTGATTGGAATTGACTGTAAAAGCTTGATCAAGTTAGGTAAGTATATGGAGTCCTTATAGAGAGGACAGTTTCTTACCTTGGAGAGGTATGGTTGGATATATGTATGTATATTGAGTGCTGTGTGCACTATGAAGGGAAAGGCCTTACAAATGCTTCATATATATCTTACGACGTTATATCTACGTGTGCTCAAAATTGAATGTGATAGCTTGTGTTTCTCCATTCAATTTTGGACAATACTGATGGTGGGGATTTGTTTATATATATGCTACAACTGAAAACCATCGGTAGGCTTTTAGGTAACCCTTTAGCGGGGGTTACGTGAAAGTGGTTTGTGTCCACCCCGTTATGTTTTGTGCATAGTAGCCAAATATCAAAGCTGTGATTTATGGATCTCTTGTATTTATTTTCCTTATGCCGTTTGGTGTGTGCACTTAGGATGGATATATAGAAGAACATGGATTGTAATGGTTTGAATAAATGTTTGATACTATGATTTGGTTTTGTCTCCATTCCACCGTTTATGCTTATGACGCGGTAACTTCCACTGAGGTCCTTGATCTCACCCCCCCTCTCTATTGTTTTGTTTCAGGACTAAGTTGTGAGAGATAGCTATTCAACTTCGAGGTTGCTATCCCGGTATTGGTCGTAGGGCTGGACAAATGCACATGCACATTTTTTTTTGACTCGGTATTCTTCACATCTTCTTGTATATTTGGATACTTGTTCATTGTGCTGATATATATAAGAAGTGATGTTATTTTGAGTTTCTGGGAATCTGTGAGTGTGGACTCGAGGTGTTACATGTTTAAGGCCGAATGGCCGTTGCATGTGATTTGTTATCTTCGCTGCATGTGTTTGTTACTCCGTTGTTTGTTGGTTATGCCGAGTACAATTTGATGCGTGCCATGTTTTAAAAAAAAAAATTCATACGTTGTGTATTTATTACGTTTAGCGTAACAGAGTTTTACGGTTAAGCCTTGTGTAGTTCCTCTTGGTCCACCAGTTGGGACAACCGGGGCTGCACGGCGGTGAGGCTCCCAGTTACCGGGTATAGGTCCTCACATGTAGGGTTCAGCGATGCAAGAAGGAAAGGTGGTAGCTTATGCATCCATACAATTGAGGCCGCATGAGGCTAACTACTTGACTCACGACTTAGAGTTAGTAGTTGTAGTATTTACATTGAAGATTTGGAGGCATTACCTATATGGTGAAATACACAGAGTTCACACCGATCACAAGAGTCTCAAATATTTCCTCACCCAGAAGGAGTTGAATATGAGACAGAGGCGATGGCTCGAGTTGATCAAAGATTATGATTTGGTGATCAACTACCATCCAGGCAAGGTGAATGTTGTTGCCGATGCATTGAGTAGGAAGGCATCATCTTCCTTAGCCTATATGCGAGTTGAGTATATGTCGATGCTAATGTGTTTGAGAGCATCTAGAGTTCAGCTTGATAGTGATGAGTCCAGAGCTTTGACTGTACAATAAGTTGTCAGATTGTCATTACTATATGAGATTTGGTCCAAGCAGCCTGAGGATTCAATGTTGGTCCGAGTGAGAAAGCAGTTTGAGGGTGATGGCAGTGGTGACAATATCATTAGTGAGTACTGAGTCAAAGATTATGGCATTCTGATTTTCCGAGGCAGAGTGTGCATTCCTGATGATGATGGGTTGTGATAGCAGATTTTGACAAAGGCGCACAACTCGACGTTCTCGATTCACCCCGGTAATACAAAGATGCACCGAGACTTGCGAGAGCAGTATTGGTAGTCCGGGATGAAGCGGCATATTGTAGAGTTTGTGGCTAGATGTTTGGTATGTCAGTAGGTCAAAGCAGAGCATCAGAGACCCGCAGGGTTACTACAATCACTACCCATTCCGCAGTGGAAATGAGAACAAGTGATGATGGACTTCGTGCTTGGATTTCCGAGATCGCAGAGAGGATATGATACAGTGTGGGTGATAGTAGACATGACTGACCAAGTCTACACACTTTCTTCCCATTAGAGTGACAGACACATCGTAGAGACTGGCATTAAGATACATGGACGAGATTGTGAGACTGCATGAAGTTCTAGTGTCCATTGTATCAAATCGAGACCCAAAGTTTACATTAAGATTTTGGGGGAAGCTTCACAGTGCTTTGGTACCAGGTTGAATTTCAACACAAATTTCCACCCACAGATAGATGGACAGTTAGAGAGGACGATCTATATTTTAGAGGACATGCTCCTTGCTTGTGCGTTGGACAGGAAGACTATTTGGGATTGATGCCTACCATTAGCTGAGTTTTCGTACAACAACAGTTTTCAGGTTTCCATTGGTATGGCACCGTACGAGGCCTTGTATGGTAGGCAGTATCGTACACCTTTGTGTTGGGATAAGGTAGGCAAGAGAAAGTTTGAAAATCTTGAGATGATTGAGCGGGTGACGTAGCAGTTGGCTTTGATCAGACAAAGATTGAGGACAGCTCAAGACATATGGAAGAATTATGTTGATAACCACCGATGACATCTTGAGTTTGAGGTTGGGGATATGGTGTTTCTATAGGTTGCACCTTGGAAAGGTGTGATTCACTTTCAGCAGAGTGTCAAGTTGGCACAGAGGTACATCGGTCGATATGCTATCACCGAGAGGATTGGACCAGTGATGTACAGACTCTACTTGACATCGTCTTTGGAGAGGATCCATAAAGTATTCCACATTTTAGTGTTGAGGAAATACATTACGAATCCTTCTCACGTTTTGGAGACGCCACCGGTGGAGATAGTCAATGACTTGTCGTATTCGACTCAGCAAGTTGCAATTGTGGAGAGTGCAGTGAAATAGCTTCGGCGTTGCAGTGTTCCGATGGTCAAAGTGGTGTGGCGCAGTGACAGATATAAGGAGATGACTTGGGAGACCAAGCAGTCGATAAGAGGCACAAGGTAAGTGAATTTTGAGGACAAAATTCACTTAAGGAGGGGAGGATGTGAGACATTTTCCCTTCGAGTGCCTAGTCAGCCAGAGTGGTCGATTTTGACTAGTTTGACCGAGAGTTGACTTTAGGATAGATACAGTCATAAAAGGCCTAGGTGTGTGTCTAGAAATCTTAGCGAGCGTTCTAGGTTGAGTGTCGAAGTTTGAGTTAGTGAAAATCATGTTTGGACCTTTTCGGGTTCATTTTGAGTAACTGGGGTCTTCGAGCCAAGAAACCTATTTTGGGCCCGTTAGTTATTTTCCTAGCCCGATTATCCATTTCTGAGTCTAATTTATTATGTAAATCAATTTTTGACGTTTATTCGTTTTAAAATCACTTTTGGCCCACTCTGGCTATATCAGGCTTTTTTCGAGATTTTGGGTCTGGGCCGACTTGACACTTAAACTTTCTAAGTGTTGGAAACAGACCCAGCCTCCCCTTTCTCTCTCTTATCTCACTCATTTCTCTCTCCTATTTCCTTCCTGATATCACCGTTCAAAATCCATCGATTTTCTTCCAACAAATCTACCGGGCATCAACCCTAACTCTTTTCCTCACATTCCCAGCTAATTTCCAATGCTAGTCATCAGTTGAAGAGCTATGATCGATCAGTTTTTCATTTCAGGGCATTTTTATGGATTTCTTGGTAACTGCCCTAGATTTCTGTTTCTTTTGTCGATTGTTGGTTCCGTTAACTTCCTGGTGTCATTCATATATCTTTTTGGTGGTTTTAATTCGTCGAAAACGTCCCCTAATCCAAGGTGTACTTTTTTTAGTTCGGTGGCAATTTCGGTAATTTTGGATGTTTTATGTTTTCAATGGATATGTGTGATTCTGACACTTAGGATAGTGGATTTCCATGTTGTGGAGTATGTTTGTGGATTTGAGAAACCCAATTGTGTGATCGAGTGTGCTTGTGGGTTGTTTTGGAGCCGTGTGAGGCTTGTGTGAGGTTTGGACGTTTCGCCTATTGGTTGGATTCTGGAAATCTCGATTGGTGAGCATGTTCATAGTGTGAGATGTGTGTTGGTGTGGTGTCGTTAGGGTCTCTGGGGTTCGTTTTTCAATTTTGAGTCCTTTGTCGTTCTTGTTCAGTTTTGGTTCCTTTTGTGTGTTTGTTCGGTTTGCATGTTTAGGCGGTGCTAGTACGGTTGATAAGGGAAAAGGTATTGCTGCTGAGTTTTTTGCAAGTCAAGAGGTGGGAGTTTATGTTTCATTTGTGTATGTGAAATCATTTTGTGTTTTCAATTTAAAATATGGTAATTGTATGGTTTTGAATGGAGGCTATGCATATGATATGATTGGTGAGCATGCTAGTTACATGAACTTACTTGATATGTTTTGAATGTATGAGTTACGTGTTTGAACTATTAAGCATGTCAATTGTGTGTTGATGCATGTGAATGAGCTTGTGAACTGACCATTGAATTCGTTCTTGAGACTTGTGTTTGTGCTTATGTGTTCAATCATGTGTTGAGCCCTTTGATTTGAGTGTTTGATATAATGTGAGATGGTTTTCATTGTTAAGAATCCATGGTAAGGTTTCTTGAGGGTTTGGGCATGTTTTGGAAGCAGTTCAGGTCCGTTCCGGGGCACGTACCCTCGCTAGAAGGGAGTCCATGTCCGTGTACCGTGTTGGACAGAACAGTACACGATCTGTCCTTAAGGGTACATGGCCATGTAATGGTACACGGCCTCCCCCAAGAGAGTACATGGCCATGTACTGCTCTGCCACCTTTGCCCGATTTGATTCTGACAACTCCTGTTTTGATTCTGATGCCCTCCCACAACCAGTGTACACCAATTTGTGACCTCAAACCTACCACAAACTAATTACACTCAATCAAACACCAAATCATACCCAAAATCAACCCCTTTATGACTGTCATTCATAGTATTAACTTGCATTACATTGCATTATTGGGTTTTCATGTGAAATTATACACGTATGTTCTTAGGAACACTTGGAATTGACAAATGATGTTTGGCGAAACATGATAAGTGCATGGAATCCCAGGCTGAGGGGAATATATCTTACCTATGGGTGATGTATGGTTGGAATATATGTGATTGCTTGATGTTTGCAATGGCTTAGCAGGCTTTTGTATATCTTTGTATGTGTGAATTGAGGTTGAGTGTGAAAGTGTGGTTTCACCACTCAATTTCGGATAACATTGGCGATAGGGGATATATATGTATTTTGTAAATAGAAATTAACCACTAATGGGCTTTCGGTGTCCCTTAGCACGAGGGATTCCGAAAGTGGTTTACAATCCACCCCGATAGGTTTTGAGGCATAATAGCCATGAGAATATATGTGTTTTGTGAGTTGAGGAAACCTATTGGATTGGTATATATATTGCATTGTGTTTTACGAAATATAATTGTGCATATTACTTGTGAAACACCGTGAGTGCATGTTAGTATACATGGATAACAAGTGTGCTTTGAATAACGGTTTTATTAAATTATTTTTCATATGGCTCTATTCCTTGAATATGCTTATGGAGCTATAACTCCTACTTAGGTCTTTGATCTCACCCTCATTTGGTGATATCTTTTCAGGGCTAGTCTGTTTGAGTAGTTGTTTGTCCTTGAGGTCAAGTCTTTCCCGATATTGGTCTTAGAGCTAGACTACTGCACTTGCACATCTTGGAAACTTAACATGCTTATGTTTTCTATATTTGCATACTTTGACGATATACATGCTTGTGTTGGATTTTGGTTGTTTATATAGACCTATTGTGGACTTATTTCTAATTTGACTCTTGTTGCATGTAAGACTCATATTTTACGTTATGATTTGAGATGTGTGCCTTTGGGCATTTTTCGTATGGATCCTCATGGGACTTGTGTATATGGACTCGTGTGTAGCATGTTTGGGTGTGTGGCCTCTTGTGTGCGATTTTAAGTTTTTCACTAATTGTGTGTGCGTACTCTGATGTTTTTTTTATGCCAAGTATAGTTTGTGACGGGCCATACTCTTTTAAAAAGGAAAATTTAAATGTATACGCATTTTTGGGAATTTGATTTTGTAAAGTTAATACAAGTCTTATATGGTTTCGATTGACCTAAGTATTGGGTCGATCGGGACTACACGGTAGTGAGAGTCCTATTTATCGGGAGCGGGTCCTAACACTTACCACACAAGTCCAATTTTGCTCTAAAAAGCTCAATCCGGCCAAAACCGCTCCAAGACAAGCCTAACACCAATGAAAATTAGTTGGGTAGGGTTAGGAATCGAGTAGGGAATAAAGCCCAGAGGTTGATTTGGAGGGAAAATCGATTTGGGAGGGGTTGGGTTCTTTTGAGTGAGGTGTGTGTGTGAAAACGGGAAGAGAAGAGGGGGGTTTCTATTGGGTATCCAGCACATGGAAAAATTTTTGAGTGTTGGGGTTGAACTTTTGTTTCCCATGGCCCGGAAATCCTGAAAATCCGAAACAAAGTTGTAAAAACAACCAAACATGTCACAAGCGGACCAAAATAGTGTTTAGGGACTCAAAGCATCGAATTGGGCTTTTAGAAATAAAAATAGACTCAGTGAATAGTAATCGGACCTATATATGGTAAATCGGCCTAAATGCCTACGACCATTCAAAACTGGCCTAGTAAACAATCACTCGGGTCCAAACAAGCAAAACGGATATTCCTCTAGATTTAGGCCTCAAAAACACATAGATCACAATAATGTACATTAAGACTCCAAATGACATGTCGTGCATAACTATCGATGACACGACAATCTAAGCAACCTAAACTCGACACCTAGACTCTATAAATGTGTCCAAGTAGCTCGGTCAACTAGTCAACTCTCAAGTCTACTGTCTAGCTGGTTGGTCAAACGGTTAATTACGATTGGTCAACTCGTCAAACCCACTGAAACAGATCAATCTGATTAATCCAACTTTACTCAACTACTGACTAGACTATCCAAAGGAAGAGATCTCAAATCCATACAACTCCCAAACAGGCTAGTAACATTCCCCTAACACTAAGTTTTCATATACTCACTTTGCAGTGGCCAAGTGAGCTCAAATGTACCAACCTAGATACACATATAACTCAAACATATTTTTACAAAATAAATATATATTTATAAAACAAAGTACATACAATGCAACATAAGCATCCTCAAAATACCCAAACAATACTTAGCTTAGTAGATATAAAATTGATTTACAGGACATAGACAAAAAACTCATTGATTATCTCTCAGAAATGCAATCGGATAACCTCGGGAAAACAAACCAATAAAAAATGAAAACGAAAAATAGACTGGTAAGAAAAATTTTGGTCCAACAGGTCGGACAGGCCAACCTGACTGGTCAGATGGACTCTAAATTGGTTGTTTCCTTATTCCGACCGGTCGGACTACCCAGTCCAACCAGTCAGACTTAACTCACAGACCGATTAGACTCCTCTATTTGACCGGTCAGACTTCTAAGTCTGACCAATTAGAGTACACTTGTCTGACTCGATCATTTTATTTTTCTCTCATTTTATTTGACCAATCTCTCCCTCTCTCTCCCAGAATCACTTGCATAACACTCGGAAACAAAAGGACACACACAAATCTCCACAAACTGATCCACAACCACACATAACTTGCACACATCCTTATATCAGATTGTTAGAGAAATCACAACAAAACTTGTGAGAGACACCTCAACTCAATCTACGACTCAATCCATGCTTATCTATATAACAAGACCATATCTCACTCAATGCATCAGCCATACGCTCAAACACAAGATTAATTGATTAAACCAATAGATGCATCACAAAGCATAGCTAACACACAATATGATCTTGTAATGCAATTCACTCACAATGTAGGGTACAGGTCTCTATTTAAAACCATACAATCTAATTTTAATTAGAAAACAATAAAGAGGATTTCTGATGAAACCCTTGGAAAAAGAGGATGAATCGAAATATAGCTGCTACGCCAAAACTAGGTGCAAAGAACCAACCAGATTGACCTAGTGGATAAATCAGGAATACAGAAACAAAAACAGCAATTGGACCAGAAAATGCGATTGCATTATAAGGTCGCAATTGCACGGATCGAGCAAGTTCAAATTGACGTAACATAAAACCTATTAGTCCGAAAGCGCCGTGGAGAGCAACAAAAGGAGCAAGTTCTATTAGCAGGGGTAGAAACTGCAGCGGTTAAGAAGTTGCAGCCTTCCAAATAGGAGCTGGCCAATCCATGGGTATACCAGGAGGTTACAAAAGTTGTACCTGTGAACCAACACGCCATCATAATCCGCCTAAACAAATGCGAAACAATGAGAAATATAAACGAACTAGAAAGGTAATCAGTAACCAAGAAGAAACCTACAAACGCCTTTCTGACTACTCTCAGATGTACATATACACAAACACATTGGGTTCAAGAACCCCTACTCAAATCGTAAACCGATGAATGGACAGACTGAATGAGTGTAGTGGAAGACCAACTGGATAGAAAAGTACGAGAGAATCAAAAATAGAAACAAGTATGCATAATTAGGTTAACAAAAGGAAATCAAGGAATTGATGATCGTTCACTAATTGAGCATATACGATGAACTAGACACGTGGATTAGTCAAAACACTGCTGACTAGACATGCACAAAGACGTGATTCACAGTCTTAATTGGAGTTCCCCAACTGCATAAATCTACTTCTTGTGGAGCCCTTTATATGAGAAACCTAAAATGGAACATTGGATTATTTGGCTTGTAGTCCACAAACTTGAATTGAATTTTCATCATGGAGGTGTGGCCTATACCATGGAATAGCAATGGGATAAAGTTGTGAAATCAGCGCAAGGTGGTATGATAGGTGGTGGATTTTGATTTCACTTGGGTTGTCCATGAGAGCAGAATTTTTACAGGAACGACATTCTAGTGTTTTTATGGAAGTTTCTTGTTTCTTTGAGGTTTTTCCATCACAAAGAAAGTGCTTCATGAACACTTATGTGCTACTGAAAACATTTAACCTTCAAATTAGGCATGTATATTTGCCTATTCTGTTCAAACTTCAAACGCACGCTCAAGCTTACCTGCTCTCTGATAAAATGGGAGTATCCTCATGTCAGGTCCACGAATAATATAGATGGTTTGGGGCAAAATGAATTGTTAAAGTAGCATAGCATAGCATAACATTTCGATCATGATTTTACCTTTTGAAGCCACCTCTAGCCTCATTGATATGATATCTACAAACCATTTGTTTCTTCTGCAATGTACTGGATGAGAAAGATGTGGAGAATAGAGAATTGACTGCGGAGCTTCAACGGGATAGGAAACGATCTGCAGCTTATCAAGAACAGCTTGTTATGGTTTTGAGGAATATGGAAGAGGGAGCACCTCCAATCACCTATCCCGAAACATTGACGATGCTGTTTGTTGACTCCAAAAGTACCGTGTCAACATACAGCACGTGTGTTGTCTGAACCTGTCTAACACTGCCACAAAAGTTCCATTTGGTGAATTGAGTGTCAGACCCATACAAGAAGATCGGACGTTATTCTGGTTCGTCTCCATTTTTGTGAAACTATTCCTCAAGCAATTTGCTGTTTGAGAAGACTTCTTCATCGAATCGAACCAAACCTTTGTGAATCCCCTTTCCATTCTCTTCCGATTTGTAATGTGGAGGGTCTCACAATACAGTGAATTCAGAATGAAGGTTCTGCTAGGAAGATTGCTCAAGCTATGCAGACCCATCAGAGATTTTCTCAAATCAATTATCCCATCGTGACAAAGTAGTTAAGACAGTGAAGACCAATAGCTCAACTTGCTCAAACCAAAAGATTTAGAGCAAAAGAGCAGAGCTCTGCCCAATTAGCTAACTCAGATTTAGATATCATATATGCACACAGCCAAATTAATACCCTCATACCTTTCCATCTCCAAAAACTTCATTAGGAACTTAGAACTGCAAACATTAAAGCAAATCTGAAGAAAGGTTTCAAAGTCAACCAATCATCCCCACATTTCATTCCATCATATGAAACCATAATACCAAAACCCCATTCCTCATGAGACAGAATTATCCAAGAAGACAATGATCATATGATACCATCAGTGCCAAAAGGCATAAACCACAGTAGATATATAAACCAAGAGAGCAGAAGAGACCAGGAGCACCAAAGCCGTGACGGAATGCACCGCGCTCTTGCTCCCACACGAAAGCATGCCCAGCCGTATCTCGATCACATTGACCATGGAAAGCACCAAGAACACGCACCCCATCACCGACCCCGCTGCGGACCCCATCATTCCGAGCCGGAGCACCTTGAGGTTGATGTGTGCACGGAACGCCTCGTCCACGTCTTTGCTGTTGAGCAAGTTGATGGCCAGCTTGAGGCCCTGCGCTATCAGGGACGAGAAGAGGAAGAAGCTGAACGACACCACTTCGAAGACGAGGAGGTTCTTGGCGACACCTATGCCAGCATCGCAGTCGGTTCGGTTCTCGAGGCTGCGCTGGTGCGGGGTGGTGAGGGAGAGCCCCACGAATACTGCGATGGTGAAGAGGGAATTGACATTCACCAGGCCGTCGAGAGCGGTAACGTGCACACTGGTAGTAGAGGCGGAGGAAGAGGAGGAGGATACCCTCGTTGTTTCGGCGTAGTAGTACGAATCTTTTGGAGATCTGAAGGAAAACAAGAAACAAATGGGTCAATATAATGTGAGCTCAGCTCATCTGCAGAAATTAAGAAGAATGGTACAGTAAATATATGAAAGTGAAGCAAATTACTCGGCCATTCTTAGCAGTGGTTGCCGGTTGGATGTTGTGGAAGCTTAAATGCTGTTTTTTAAAGAGGACTTTTCTTCTCTGCGTTTACTTGACTTGAAGAGTGTCTATTGCTTGCAGGGTGTATGTTTGTTTCCTTGGGGAGAGGGAAGAGGAAGATGAGAGATGGTTTGCCTTGCCTTGCCTTGCCTTGCCTTGCCTTGCTTTTTGGTTTTCCTCCTTTCCCGTTTTTTCTCCTTTATTCTTAATCTATTGCCTTTCGAAGATAAAAGGACAAACGAGAGGCCAGCAGGAGGAAGAACGGTGAAGGGAGAGTAAAAGGTTGGGCTGAGGAACGAAAAATCTGGAATTTTGCCCTAATCGTAAGTCTAGTAGAATATGACCAGGATTAATTTATCATCAAATTAATCAAATTTAGCCTGGTTGCATCTAAATAAAATGATTAAAGTTTTTTTCTAGTTTGAAGTAGGTATCTAATAATTGTCAATTTTGATTAGGTGGGTAAGTTTATGAGGTTGAACCAGCTTCACCGTATAATGTAGATGCTTGTGTTGATGGGTACACAAGGAAAATGTAGTGGTACTGATGTCAGACATGAAGCTGGCTATAACTAGCTTGCCTGTCAAAGCCATGTTCTGTTATTATTGCAAATCTATATCGGTTTGGTTGTGTTAGGAATGCCACTTTTTCTCCCAATGTTTTGGCAATTCCAACTAACTTAAACCTCGTGAAATATGGTACCGTCTCCACAATAGATGCTCCAGACATCATTATTGTACAAGAAAAAGATCCAACTACTTTGAACACCAAGATTTCTCCTATAACCATCTTTTTGTTTTTTTTTTCTCACCAGAAGCACCCGTCATATGCAATTCTTGTTCGATATATGACAAATTTTTTAAAAATTTTTTATATATGTTGTTAGAATTTTAATATTATGACGCAACCCCGGAAACGCCCTCAGCAACTTCTCTGTTTATGTCTAAAAAGCCTAAAAAACACATCCATCATTACGGCACCACCAACAGGACAGCTAATGAGTTGACTCAACGAAAAGAAGACCGCCACCACTCTTCTTGTACTCTCCCGGAGGCCACTCTTTTTTGCATATGATTCCAACTCGGATTACCCAGTTATGGGCATACTGCACAAGCATTTTGTTGTCATATTGGATAATAATCTCAATATACCAATCCATAAGTTAAAAGGAATAGAATTGACATGAAGAATTAGGGGGCTCAGATCCTTGATAATTACTTGATTTCATCTTGCGCGTGTTTCTCTTTTCCACCATCACAAAATCATGCAACTGTGGCAAGGAAAAACAAAGACGCTCAACCTTTTCTGCTGCAGTCTTCATTTCAGTAACAGACGGGAATACTTACATAAATTGCACACCAGAATACTACTTTTTACCAAAAGTCACCACAGGAACAGGTGCCATTTTCGAAATGGTGAAATCTGTTGCGATCTCGCACCACTAATTTTCTCTTTGTAATCTTAGATATGAGCTTGATCATCGAGTGGCAATCATTGCAAACCCTCAGATTTTTCACAACCCTGATCGTTGTAAATGGCTTAGTTGAAATTAGCCCGAAACAAATAGCAAGTCTCTCACTATGTACTGCCAGTGCCCACTCTTTTTCCCCGGTCTCAATATCATGCAGCGCTTCCTTGGTTGCAGGAATGTATCCTTCTGATTTCACCATTTGGTTCAACTCTTCCAACTTACTGTAGATTTCCTGCTTTTGGGGGTGCCTGGGGTCTCCCGAAATGAACTCATGTATTTGATTGTTCACTTCAATGCAACTGCAACCCGGTTCCTTTTCGATTCCCCTTTCCTTCATCTTTGCCCTTACTTCTGCACCCTCTTTCCATTTACCGGATGAGGAATACAAATTTGAGAGCAAGACATATGTCCCGGAATCTGCGGTGCCACAAGCCTCCAAACTTCTAGCAACCTGTTCTCCTATTTCAAGATTTCCATGAATCTTGCAAGCACTTAATAAAGCTCCTAACATCACATGATCCGGTTCCACTGTCATAGTTCTAAGAAAGTCATATGCCTCTTCAAGCCGTCCTTGACGACCAAGAAGATCAACCATGCATCCATAGTGCTCAATTTGTGGTTGAATCTCATAATCTCTAGCCATGGAGTGGAAGATTTTGAATCCGAGATCCGCCAAACCCCCATGGCTGCACGCATTCAACACGCCGACAAAAGTAGAACTAGTTGGTTGAAGTCCTAGTTTCATCATTCGTCTGAACAAGCTTATAGCTTCGGTACTCTTCCCATGCAAGGAAAGACCCATAATCATGGAATTATAGGAGACCACATTATATTCTTTCATTTCTGCAAACACATGTTGCGCCTCCTCAATATCTCCACACCTGGAATACATATTGATCAAAGCTCCGCCGACAAAATGGTTGAGCTTAATCTCACACTTGCCCATGTACGAGTGCACCCATCTTCCAAGGTGCAAAGCACCCAGTTGAGAACAAGCTGACAAAACACAAACAATAGTTACCTCATTGGGCCTCACACCCTCCCTCTGCATTTCCCTAAACACCTCCAAAGCTCTATGCATCTCTCCATTCCTAACCAACCCATCAATCATGGCAGTCCAACACACGGTATCCGTTTCACTCCTGACCAAATTAAAAACCCCGCTCGCCTCTTGAACCAGCCGATGGTCAAAGTAACAATTCATCAAGATCGTCGATGCGACGACATCTCGTTCAGGCATTTCTTCAAAAACCCGGTTTGCATCTTCAAACGCACCACACTTTCCGTAAGCCTCCAGAAGTCTCATCCTCATCAATCTGTTAGAACCAAACCCAAGTTTCAAAACCTGGCAATGAACCTCTCTGCATTCTCTCAAGGCCAACTGCCACCCACAGGCCTTTAACACCGAAGGGATCACATAATTATCTGGTACGATCAATGCGCTGATCATTTGATAGTACAAGCGAATCCCATGACTGTGAAAGCCAGCTGACACAAACCCATCAATAAGAGCAGTATAAAGATAGACATTTGGGGTTTGCGTGTGAGAGAAAATCTTCAAGGCGTAGTTAACGGAGTTAAGACTGGAGCAAACACGGAGTAGCTCAAAGACGACGAAGGCGTCTTGGTGGTGATGGTTTCTTATAATGTTAGCGTGGATTGGAGGAACTTGGTTTATGTGTTTGCAGTTTTGCAAGAGAGAGATATACTTTTTACTACTTGAAGCTGATGAGAGTCTTCCAGACTTGGTGTGTGGAGTAGGCGGGGAGGCCGAGTAGGCTGCGGTTGATACCGTGTTGTGACCCATCATAAATTTACTTGAGCTTTTGGGATGGGGTGATTGGTTTTGCTTTTAATTAATAGAACGATGAACATATATAGCAGGTAAAGAATTTGAAACTTAATGTGAATAAGTTAACACAGAAATGCAAGGCCGATGGGCGATTGAAATAAAATCCAAGAGGGTTTCTCAGAAAAGCCAATTGCCTGAAGTGTTACTGAGCCAAAAGATCAATGGGAACTGGGTCCAACCAATGCCAAGCAGGAGATAGTGGTGCTTGTTGGAGTCATAACTCCTAGCCTCGGCCAATAGAGTTCGTTTCATCGTCTTCACCAAGAAGATTCCCATGCACACGCACGAGCATAAAACTATGAAATAGTAGGAATAGGTGAGCATCATCCGCGCCACCAATGCCAGACACATCCCAGTGAAAGTATACCCAGCGTATGCTACCATGTCCAGTAATGGCGCCTCCCCACCTCCAAGTGAGAGCAGCGAAATCTTCAGCAGCATCACTTCAGAAACCCAACCAGCCATTCCTTTAACGAACTGCCAATTCAAAGCCTCTGGGGTGAACCTGGAATGAATTCAACTGATCAAAGCTTCTGCAGCTCTAGAGATGAGTTGCTAACGCTTGATTACAGAGCAAAAGCCTCACACTTACCTCCCCGAAAGGCCCAGTGAGATCCCGGCAAGAACCAAATAGGTCGTAAATGCCATGAAAGGAATGTACAAATCTGGAGCATTTATGTCACTGATTGGAGGCTTATAGGAGAGCCTGCCTGCAACCGGCTCTGTTATCCTTGTCCAGTGACCCTAGACAGCAGAAGAAGAACAATGAGTTTTCCTTCTTTCTTTCATTATTTAAGTTGATCCAAATAAAATGCTGGCTCACCCTATGCAGGAAAGGAAGAAGAACAATCTTCAGTTTGTTCCAGACATAATGGCCATTCACTTGGAAATAATATTGCGGGTCAGAGAAATACTTGCATATCTGTTCATCGAGAAATCGCATGGAAGCAACATCCAAATTCTTCAATAAACAGCGATAAATTTGTCTCAAGTCTTGTTCTGCATGCATATGACTGATGAAAAAACTTGCGCCTTCCAAATAGTTACAGGTTTCTAGTAGATTTTTTTTTTTTTTTGATGAAATGCAGGTTTCTAGTAGTTGTCACAGACCCAATAGGTAAAATTAATGTTGACTGCCTAAAACAAGACCCGGACATAAGGCATGCAGAAGATGAAAAACAACCACAGCAGATGCGCGCAAGAAAACATAAAATCCAGTATATATATATGAATCACAGGTCAATTGTGCTTGTCATATCATTTTACCATTTTGGTTCAGTAGTGCTATAACCCGTTTGCTTGAATAAACAACTTACGTTGCTCTGTACATACACAGATCCTGACCCAAGAATTTTCTCTCCGTATGCACCCAATCCTCCTCTGATAAGTCCTGTACCAGCTCCATAAATTGCATTCCCCAATGGGTTGGGCGTGTTTCTATTCATCGTGTAACTTTCGAAACTTTTACAACAACAAAATTCCAATCAAGCAAGAATGATGAGAAGAAAGACAAAAGAGACACACGTAAACGCAACCCACGATCCTATCTCATACGTACTCAGAAAGATATGAATTACAAAAATGGCAGTGCCACCAAATAATTTTGTTTTTTGAAGAAAACAGCAAGACTAAACAATAGAACACGAATTGCGATCATGGGTACATCACACTTGTTTATGCTCGTAACCTTTTTTCTTTTTTTTCCTGGTTTCCAAAATCATTAGATAAAATCAAACTCAACCTCCTTACGTGCATGGGCGATGTAGATGCAAAAGGATGAGAAGAATAACGTAGAAAAACAGAAGCTGTAGCCGGTGACCGGTTCTTGTTGCCTAGTTTGTTCGTTTGTTTGCTCTTTCCATGCCTGGTTTTAGAATGAAGTTGTCGACTCTTTCTCGCTATTTTGCACGTATATTAGTGACGTGGTTTGCCATGCGATTAGAGCAACATGAATGGATAACTATTCGGTCATGCTTCTAATTTTTCACAGAAACAACAGTAAGACGAGAAAAATAGAGGAACAAAAAAAATCCAATCACAATACTAGAGGGTCATGAGTGACAGGTAGTCGTACCATGGAATGATATAACCCATTATTCGGTGAGAAATTTTTGATTAAATATTGTCTTTTTATTTTTTATTAATAAAGAATATTTCTCAATAGGAATATTGAAATTTTATTAACAATAATAAGTAGTATAAAATCCAAGAAAAAAAATTTCGCCACTCAACCAGTACACTAGGTATGAGAGTGGGAAGAATTAGACATCTAAACCAGGGGTAGTTTTATGGTGCTCAATGTGCACCTAGTAGGATATTTTACTTCTTCTCACAGAATTTTTTTTTAATAATATCCAGTTAGGATCACCTAAGTTATTTGAATTTCAAATTTATTTTCTGTATTTTTAATCATATAAATAAATATCTAATTATACATTAAAATGAGTATGTCCCCGAACCTACCAAGAAATCCATTTCCACATCAATTCCCTTTTCTTTTAAAGAGAGGCAAAGATAGTAAGGAGAAACTGGAAGAAATCAGTAGACGTCATCCATTGATTGAGAAAACACAAAATGAAAATCTCCAATGAGTCTCGGATCAATCCCGGTTTTTATAAATTTTATCCTGTTTATTTATTGAATTATTTATCTCATGCATTAGTAAAAAATTTTGCCTGTCTACTTTTGTCTACTTTTGTGAAGTTTACTACACCCTGCTTGAAGAACGTAACTGTTATAGTTGCTAGGCAGCGTATTTGGAATTCTTTGATATTAAAGTTAGTCATTTTAGTTTTCTTAGAGAAACTTTAAGACTAAACAAAGTAGCCTATCTTTTTTTTGGGGTTTAGTTCTTCAACATTTTTTAATCTACAAACACGTAGTAATTGAAGATTTGATCCATAGAGTTTTGTTAAAATTGGTAGTCCTTGCATTACCTTTTATAAAATAGAAGAGAAGATGAGATGTGTAAATAAAGAAAATTTTAAGAAGAAACTATTATGTTTGACCTACGACTTGGGTTTCAGGTGAAGTTACTGATGAAAGATGTAGAAAAGATGACTAGTGAAGAAAATTCTTGGGAGGGCTTGATTGGACACAAACAAAACATATCATTAATTATCAAAGGGATCAGTGCCATAAGGGAAAAAGAGTGTGGTCGGGTTGATAACTCCTAAAGATCAAGAGAAGGTATGATTGTGTCCTATACCAGATGGATTGTCGAAATCGCTAGAGGAGATTAAGGAGAAGGGGAGATTGCCTGATTCTTCTTTTACTAAATTGTTGAGAGGTAGAGGAAGATCCACTGTTCAGTACAAAAGGATAGATGAGTTGTTATGATTATTGTGAGCTAGTGTATATTCATTTATCTTGTATAAAATGTATAGTGAACTGTGGCAAGCTTAATCGGTGTGAGATATTTAGAACTGGTTGTTTTCTGTTGTTAAAACTTTTACTGATATTGATATATAAGATGTAATGGCTAGTTCTACAACCTTATATTTGGTCATTTATTACCATTTAAATATCAAATTCATCTCATTTGGATTTTTTCCTACTTGTAATTGTAATAACACTTGTTTATATATGCATCACTTACCATATGCCATGGACATCACATGCCTCACATACCATATAATGCACATCATATATCTTACATACCATATGTGATGCACATCACATACCTCACCTATTAGATGCACACCCATCACAATTTTATAAAAGAGTAAACTGACATCTTTGTTTATCTCGTGATCTTGTGATGTAAGAATCAAATTATGCCTCATAAATATTCTCCATAACTTTGCCTCTCTGTAGAACTTTACAATTTTAACATGCTTTTGTCTTACCATGACAACACTATCAATTGCATTAGGCATGTTTGTATAAAATTCATACACAAGCTTAGGATATATATCACCAGGAGAGTGAACGGAAAATATATCCCAGCCGAGCATAATACATAAATCTTGAAAGTGTGGGTGATGAGGCATACCAGCCCTTGCAAACTTTGCCCGGTAATCAAAATTGAGTGCTTTCTCTTGTCAAAATTGGCGTCCTTTTAGCGTCTCGTAATGCTTTTCCATTGCAAGCCAACGATGGTTATTGTGGCTAAAATTGTCGGAAAGCATCAAATTCTGGAACATCTCTTGACGATGAAGCCCTGGTCGTGGAATCTCGGGTTCATTTGGAGGGACGTCTAGGAGGAGAACTCTCTGGTTGGCTTGCTACTCTTTTGGTCCTTGTCATTCTTCTATTGGGTCTTGGATTAAAAAGGGAAAAGAACTTGTGGGTGGCTAGGTTTAAGAGAAGAGAGGTAATGTGGGTGGATATGAGGATGGAGATAAGTGTTTATGGAGGGTAAAGGTTGTATTCAGGTTGTTCTTGTAGAGAGAAGGGAGAGGATGACCGATTTTAAGAAGAGAGGGAAATTTCAATTCAGCTAGGGTTTCGTTGTGAAACCCCATCCTAGATACATGTCCAGTCAGCAAGTTTAGGTATAATCAGCATTGTTCTATTTGTCCACGTGTCTGTTTGACAGTTTGACCAAGACAAAAATCGAGGCCGATTGTTTTTATTTCCAAGCTGGGCTTGGTTTTCCAAGTCGGGCCAGTAGGGCTTCGGGACCCAAACTATTTAAGTTTGTGTTAGCTGCCAGAAAAATTACCCTAGCCACTTCCGTTGCTTTTGTTTCAGACGAAAATCCTTGTCTTTTCCTCCTGTTCTATTCTTCACGCCGCCAAGTCCTACTCTTGATTTTTGTGCCGCCATCAATCCTTCTTGATTGGTGTGCACTCTTACTATAATCCAATGCTCGTGTTATGTTCCTTTCTTTTCCCACTGCTCAATTGTTCGTGTAAAGCTTAGTGGTTTTGTTCGCTTTATATGTCGGTGAGGGAAAGGTAGGATTCCTCTCTTCAGTATTTTAATTTGGGTTGCAATTGCAGATTTTAATATTGGTTTGATTTAGGTGGTTTTGAATCTGGATCACGCGACAAAGGCAAAGAAATTATCACCAGTTCATCTGCACGTAAGGTAGGAGTCTATGCCTCATAAGTTTGATCGGCAAGTTCTCTTATTTCTAAATCACCTGGTTATTTAGAGGCGTATTACATTGTTCTTTTAATTGATGCTTATTGCTCTGATTGCGCTGCAGTTACGTTTACTTCTTTGTGTAATGGAAACTTTAATTCTTGTATAGATTACTATGTCTTGTTGTTTTTTTTTCCTTTTTTTTCGTCTTCTTCCTGGTTTTGCCTTCTGGTTTTGTCTTTTTCCTGGTTTGGTCTTATTTCGATTTTGTCTTCTAGAGATTTTGTCTTTTTCCCAGTTTTGTCTTTTTGCGATTTGTCTGTTTCCGATTTTTGTCTTCTTGCGATTTGTCTGTTTCCGGTTTTTGTCCTTTTGCGATTTGTCTGTTTCCGGTTTTTGTCCTTTTGCAATTTTGTATATTTTCGATTTTTGTCTTTTTGCGATTTTGTCTTTTTTCCAGTTTTGTCTTCTTCTCGTTTCGCCTGCTTTCCGTTTCGTCTGCTTCGCGTTTCGTTTTATAAAATCTTTCTTGGTTCATTTGACTTTAGTTTATTCCTTTAGAATCCCAATGAATGTTCCTGTGAATTCTATGCTTACTATGCGATTTTCTTGTCCTCTAAACATATTATATTGTGAGCCTTAGTTTGGGTAAGCCAGAATCATATGAGTATATTTGAGGTTGTATGATATATGTCCATGTTTTACACTCATTTATTAAAAATATAGTATTGTACTACTGTTTTGGTCAAGCATATTTGTTTATAAGACTATTGTTTTGGTATTATGGTTTTTGTCCAGTATATTGAATTATAAACGTGTATTTGTTTGGAACTATGACGTTTGATAAGTATATTGTTCTATAAACATTTTATATGCATCAGTTTGGGAATCTACAGTTATTAAACGTTCGTTTGGCCAATGCGAGGTGAGTATATGGAATCCCAGTGATAGGGAAGAGTTGCTTACCTATTTGGGAGTTGTATGAGTGTTGTCTTCATTTGCCTTCCACGTCTTTGCAGGTTGGTTCATATTGAGTATTGAGACAGGTATAATACGTGTTGTAGTTTTTCTCTGCCTAGTCTCGGACAACACTGGCAGTAGGGGTTACGTGTATATTTATTATTTTCTTAAAAATATAAATTTAACACTACTAGTGGGCTTTCGGTTTTCCTTTAGCGGGGGTTACTTGAGGAGTGGTTTATTATGTCCATCCCGATAGGTTTTGGTAGTCATTGATAGCCGTGTTGAATTATGAGTTTATGCGTTATAACCTATTGGGCTGGAATTACGTTTTACATTATAAAAACAAATGCATGACTTCTATATCCTTGTTGCATAAGTCATGTCCTCGTTCCTATAGTAAATCATTGCTTTTCTTCTAAGTATGTGCCTCTGTTTCCCCGAAAAACATATGATGCGGTGACTCTTACTGCGATTATTATCTCACCCGTTGTTATTTTCCCCCTTTCAGGAGTAGTTCATGAGCTGTAGGCAGTGTTTTGAGGTGTGTGAGCTTCATACGACTTGACTGGACTATCTCACCTGCACATTTTACATGGTTTTTCTTTTCTGACATTTCTTTTTTGACTCATTTTGATGTTTTGACTAATATTATATTCTTACGCATTTACTACGTTACTGGATACGGTTTTATGTACCGGGCTTTAAGCCCAGTTTGTGATTTTGGGCTTGTGACTGTATGGACCCGTCTTTCATTTTGGATATTTTGTTTATTTAAATAAAGTCTTCCGCTGTGGTATTTTGTTCACTCCGATGTTATGCCAGATGTTTTTTTCTTATTTGACATGCTCCAATTCTTGAAATATTAAATATGTTTATTTTGGGAATCGCGTTTGAAAAGTCTTCTAAGCCTTGTGGGATTCGGATTGGTCCACGTGTTGGGCTTGTCCGGATTTCACGGCGGTAAGAGCCTAGTTTTCGGGTTTGGGTCCTTACATTCGTTGACACACCTACTGGTCAATCAAGTTTCGCATTGGGTTTCTTTATCGACCGACCAGTCAATGTAAGTGAACTGACTGATCAGTTGAGCTTCGCACTCAGTTCTCCTTATTTGTTGGAACCAGTCAATTGTCTTTCGGTCTGCTTCTTTTGTGGACCGATCAGTTGGTACTAATTCACCGACTGGTTAGTCGAGCTTCGTTGGAAATTTTAAGTTGCATTGACCAGTCGTTGGTTTGATACGGACGGGTTGGCCATCTCCCAGGTGCCTAACCGACTCTTTTCCTTATGCGTTCCACTGCATCCCATTTCCTCAAACTTAGTTTTCATACACATGAACAAACTTAATAGCAATAAAACCCTCTTTTCTTCTCTCTTCTCACAGTGTCTTTTCTTTCTTTCATTCAATATATATATATATATATATATATATGTCTGTGTGTGTGTGTGTGTGATGGGTTGTCTTCCATTTAATGCCTTAGTTATGGTCTTGACATGACCTCATATAAGTCATTCTCCTAATTCTAGAATGATGGTGGAGGCTGGAGATACCTCCCACCATAATATGACTTTAGTCTTTGTCCATTCACTTTAGAGGAATTTCTAGATTTGTGGTTCTGCACTTTTTTCATTGAGCCAAAAGAAAACACAACTACTACTGTGAAGGGTCCAAACCATCTCGATTTCAGTTTTCTTAGGAATGGCATCAGTCTGGAATTGAACAGCAACACCTGCATACTCGGTTTGAATACATGGCTCTTGATATTCTCGTCATGCCATCTTTTCATCTTTTCTTTGTAAATTTTAGCATCCTTATATGACTATTGGTGTCATGTCCCGGACCTCAAAAATTTCGTGCGACAATTATCGTAGGCCCACTATATACACTATTATAATATACGACGATGCATATAATAAACCAACAAGGCTAGTGGTATAGAAATTATGCAGAGATGAAAACAAAGGAATTACTCATAGTATTAGGTAGCGGAATAAAGAGGAGAAATGATGTTGTCCGGGTGATGTCATAAAATGAACAGGATAAATATTACTCCTTAAGAATAAAATTCAAACAACGACTCGACCACCTTTAAATACACTAAGGGGAAAAACACTTTGAATACAATATACTCCTTAGAATTACCTTGATATGATAGTTCAATCGTCAATTGCTTCTTTCTAAGCCTGGGAGTGAGCTTCTAGTCGTTATTCACTATTCCTACATACATGCCAATAATATGGTAGAAGCCTTCCAGGTGGGTGCACAGGAAAACATGTATAGTAAAACACATACAATCATTTAACGATAACACAAGCATACTGGCACACAACAAACACTTGCATGCTCATCATAGAAATTCAGCACGTAGAAACTCAGGCAATCAAGACTATGGCTGGGCTAGCAATATCTCTTGGTCCTTTCGATGCCAGGAATAGGACTAGAATCCGTCAGTGGCACTCATATATGCAGCTCCTTACGTCTCTAGTTATCTCGTATGCAAACTCGATCCGTCCCGATGGGACATGCATTCCTCTTAGCCCAATTCCATTAACGATGTTGGAACGTTAGGTGATAGTAGCTCCATCTACTTTATCCCCACGTTAGGATATCCTGTTTATTTGTGTTATTTTATAATTATCATACACCTTGTCCCTCCTTATACCTCCCTTAGCAAATCCATGCCACACTACCTTACTTGGAGAGCTCTCGGGAGTCGCATAGGTTACCCTGTACTATTGCGATGATCGATTCTGTCTCCTAATTCTGAATGCACCCAAATACTTCATATTAACTTCCATTATTAAAATCACACATGGCACATTCAACTAATGCATAACATGAATCATAGCATAGCATATCTCAACAATTCAAGCATGAGACATCATAGGCAATTCATAGCCCATGCAATGATTTCATTCATTAATTCATATCACTCCTGATAAATCATACTCATATATATTCATTCATGCCAGTAAACAATGTATTTAAAAAAGTTCGTCCACTCATAGTTTTCCGATATTCAAAGTGCCCACACTTGATCCTCTATCGTTGGACCGATTCTTCGAGATTCATCACCTGTAGGTATCCACCTACACATGCATTCATAACTGAATCCTTATTATCGTATCCTCAATACATAAACACACATAAAATTATGTGCCTATAACCTTAATATAGTCTGTTTCTATACGAAGATCAATACTAAACTAATCTGAATATTTTTCTTATTTTTCTGGATCTTAATCTAATTATTTGAATCATCAAATAATATCAAATTTATGTAATCTTAGTACCATTAGATTCCTTACTGTTTCTAGTATTTATCATAATTTTTCAGAAATTTTTGTCATTTTTTATTCTATTTTCCCAAATGTTCTACCTTTTTCTAGCTATTTTTCGATTTTCTATCATTTTATTTCATTCTAGCAAATCCTCGTGCAACACCTGGCGAAACCTGACAAGCCCAGGCCACTACCCTAACCTCTTAGATTGTGACAATTGCTTGCTCCAAATCATGCCATGTCATCCGAACCTAACGCTCGGGTTCGAGCATAACCAAACCTACAAACTACGTATCACACGGGCTGGGGACGAATGACCCGTCGCTCGCAAAGGTTCTTCTTCAACCTCTAGCCCGTGAATAGTGATGTTGTAGGTTTTTGACCGAACTTCCAACCTCCCGATTTCAACACTAATCTTAACAATCTACACATCAAATTGAAGCACATACCACTACGAAACTAATCACTTGAAAAGGAAGGGGATTTACCATAGGAAATCCAGAAAAATTGAAGGGGGAAGTTTTGATTTTCAAACCATGAAAATCAGCCTCAAGCACTCCGTTCTCAGCACGAAACTCTACCATTTTTGTACGAGATTATTCGCTAGGAAGAATCGAAGCTTACTAGATAGATTTCAAAGCTAGATGCTCTGAATAAGGGAAACGAAGATTCTGACCCAATTTTGGTAATATCGGGTCTTAAGCGATAGGGAAGTTTCCAGGTGTATAGCTGTCGGAGATGGGAAAACAGCATTGTATGGTTTTTAAGGAAACAACATCGTATCAAGTAAAACGGTATTTCCCTCCTTCGCAGGCCAAAACAATAGGCTTCTCTGTTGTTTTGACCTTCGCGGTCAAAACGATAGCTAGTGCCGTCGTTTTGGCTAAATAAAACAATAATAATATTTAAATCATTTCTTATTTACGAAAAATCTCAAAAATTCATAAAAATTAGTATGCACTTTCAAAAAATTCGCGAAAAAATCCCACGGACTCATTATGAATAGTACTATCCATTAGTATTATAAAATTAATCTTTTTATGATTATATAATTTATTAAAAATTAAATACCTCAATCGTATATTCTCAGAAAATTATGAAAATTTTGATTTCGCTTCCGAAAATTCTCAAAAAAATTTCTAATATTTTTAAACCCTTAATGACCTATCCAAGGTCCTAAAACACCAAATTCATCAATACATCTCTTTTTTCTATTTTTTAATTAACAATTTCATAAACATCGATAATTCTCGATAAATATAATAATTCCTCGAAACAAAAATTTAACTTCAAATCATCAAAATTCAACCTATTACTGTTCATTAATCCAAAATCGCTGGCTAAAACCCATCAATGTTGACAATCCTTAATTGGGCTTTTCGGCCTAAGTAGCTTGAAGGTTATGGATTTTCATAGCTGGCGTAGCTCATCTAACTACTCTAGTTCCATAGGTAGGTGACATGCTTTACCTTACACCAATAAGAACAGTGTCATGCCCAATGGTGCCTTGTAAATTGTCCTGTATGCCCATAGAGCATCTGCTAGTTTACTTGACCAATGTTTTTTTGTAGGGCCAACAGTCTTCTTCAGACTTCTTTTGATTTCTCTGTTAGAAACTTCCGCTTGGCCAATGGTCTGGGGGTGATAAGGTATAGGGTCCTGAATTGGTTATTGTAGAAGTGGTTTCCTTCATCACTGATAATAACCTGTGGAGCTCCAAATATAGTAAAAATATTTTTGTTCAAAAACTTTAGAACCACTTTGGCATCATTAGTTTCATAAGCTTTAGTTTCAGCCCACTTGGACACATATTAAGCCTGCAGCAAAATGTAATTCTTCCCATATGAAGACGGGAAAGGACCCATAAAGTCAATCCCTCACACATCAAATAATTCGACTTCAAGCATGTAGTTCAAAGGTATTTCATTCCATTTCCCTATATTTTCAATCCTTTGGCATGTATCGCATTGTAGAACAAAATTGTGTGCATCATGAAAAATAGATGGCCAATAGAAACCAGACTGAAGTACCTTGTTGCAGTTTTATCAAAACCAAAGTGACCACCATATGAGGAAGAGTGGCACTGCCTCAATATATCCTCAAACTCTTCTTCAGGCACACATCGTCTAATAATTTAATCATTGCATTGGCAATATAGGAAAGTAGATAGTCATAATCTGTAAGTAATAGTCTTTATCTAATATCGTCGATGTCAATTTTGCATAACCAACTGGTCCATTGAACTTCGTCTTGATCGTTATGTCCCTTCATCTGATAGACCTACCGGTCAGTGTAGATGAATTAACCTGTTGGTAGAGCTTCGGATCTTTGGTTTAATTGAATCGACGGGTCAACTGAGCTTTGGATCTTTGGACTAATTGGACCGATCGGTCGGTTAAGCCTCAACATCAATTCTCCATTTGACCGACCAGTCGATTAGTATAAACCGACTAGCTGCTGGTCATCCGTAGGTACCCAATGCCTTCGTGGTCGTTCCAACGTCGTTTTTCATCCGAAATGATTGCCTTTTGTTGCTAAAATTATGCTTAAGACTGCTCAACCACAATACTTAACAAACAATAAAAAATATTTACTTTTTTAATACAATTACATCATATTCATCTTTAAATAAACCAAAATTATATCAAACGATCCGTGTTAGAAACAAGTCATCAAGGTCCTTATATTGGTAGTAGTGGAGTATGATTTTACAAAATATTTAAATTAAATGCACTTTATTTTGAGAATTGCACTTTGAATAGTCAAATTGCCATGTATGATCCTGATTGGTCCACCTATTAGGCTAGTTCAGGTTTCACAACAATAAAAATCGCGGTTTCTGAATGCAGGTTCTTACAAAGACCCTCTCAGTGAGGATTAATTTTTTAAAAATCTGAAACTGTTCATTCACCAATAACCAATCTTCACATAGAGATAACCTTTAACAATTTTTTCAAATTCATATGTACATTGGATTGGTTAAATGGAAATGGTAAGTAGTCACTGCGACTCTTGACTCAACAACTAAACGTCAGTCAGCCAGCTACTTATTTATTGGGGTTAACTCCAACCCTTGTTAGTCTTATCCCCCTCGCCCGAAGCATGGAGCAGCACAGAAAGGTAAATAGCCAGCTTTAAACTCTAGCGGCTCTAAAGAAGCATAAGTAGGTAGTCCAGGAAGAATATGGCATGAATGAGCACAGAAAAACAAACAAAAAAAAACACAGACCTGTGAATGTGTTTTTGATGTATCTTTGCAATTGCATGGGTAGAATCTCCAAGCTCAGACATCTGACGGGCAAAGGCTTACATGCCATTGAAGGTAGAAAAGAGGCCGTATACTAGCTGCTTTCATCATGATCAATACCCCACCCATAGAGGACTAGCAATAAGTCGTTCTTTCTTCTCATCAGTGATAAGGAATCTGATTTCTCAAGAGATACCATATAAAATCCATACACTTGTTGAATGAAAATGTTTCTAGAGGAGGGCAGTACTCAACCCTTTAACAACTGGATACACACTAGCCAGGGATAAAACAAAAGAAGACTTGCATTAGAAGATCATGAAGGGATATCATAAACGCACTTCCAGACAGAAGTCTTTCAAACCACTGATTGAAGTCAGGCACCAGGGGGATTACATTACAAGACATGAAGAGATCTACGCAAGTCTTTCCCGTATTGTTGTTTTGTCTATTCACAACTTGATGGAGGACATGCAACTAGGTTTTTAAAATTTTTGAAATTTTAAACGAGAAACGGACAATGGATAGCCACTCCTAACAATCTCAGGTTCCTTAATGAAATTACCTACTTTCAGATTCTCCAGGGCGCAGGTTTATGCTTAATCTACAGTTTGGCTGCTCCACATTTTGTAATACACAAATGTTGCGTCAGCCTCCATTCTCATGGTTTATGAAAAATCTAAACTAACCACTGGAAGTAAATAGAAAACTAGGATCTACAAATCAGTCTATATGATAAGCCAATATGTTCTTCATAAAGCAACTAAACAATGGAAGTAAATAGACAACCTCTGCTTGTATAACAGAAACAATCTAGATATACTCACTGGTGTGTAAGATAAAAGCGCACTCCGACAACCATTAGAAGATGTGACTACCAGCAGATGGTTTTGCTCCTTTATAAAGCTTGTTACAACCCGCTCTCCTGTTTTCACCTTCTTAGTTACGATCATAGCCTTACACCATTCTCTTGCAAGAGCTCAAGGCCTCCTATTTTCACTTCTTCTATGCCTTAACTTACGAAAGCCTTCTTTATAACAGACAAGCCGACGCCAAACCACCTATCCGCCATGCATTGACCGCCGAAATGCATAAACACGCAAGATAAACCCCAGGAGCATGGCATATGCATCATAGGAAACCTTCGCAGCCTCTTCAGACTCAAACTCCATGCCTATGTGTGGTTCCACAATGGAACTCCCTTTCACTTGTTGCAAGCTCTTTCCCATCAGAGCTCTCAGCAACCTGATTCATTCTGCATCCTCATTCATGGAATGCAATTCATCCACTGGCAGAAAAAATTAGCGTTACCCCTTAGTTAGTTCAGGAATAATAAAACATTACCAACTACAAGCAGAAAACATTGAACATAAACTCCATGCGTTACTTTCCTACTTTCAGCATTTGAAAAAAAAAAAGAAGCACATCTAGTAATTTTTCATCGAAGGAATGCCAACATAGAGCCTGATGGAAAAGAAAAAGTGGTTACATGAGTTTACTTTATTTTGATCTCCACACTCTGTGATCAATAACAGCTAATTGTTTCTACTGTAATTGCACTCCACCATGAGCACTCAAAAAATGGTCACAAATATCACGATTGACCTAACCAGTAACCCAACAATGATAATGCTAGAAAGTTTGATAGCATAAGAATCAAAGTAAAACACACTGCGAATTAATAAAAGCTCAGGTTTTTTCTTACAGGGAATATAATAACACAAGAAATTAGAGTAAGAAAAGGGAAAGTGTACAAGAAATGCAACGAAAGTGAAAGCGTCAGAGGAGACTTACTTGAGAAAGATTTTCATATCCAAACGGTTATTGTAACTGAGGGGACAGGGACAGAGCTTAAATGCTGAGACGTTGAATATTGGGTTTTGCAGGAAATGACCTGATAGAGCTCAAGACTCATAAAAAGTGAACAGCTCAAAGGCACGTGATCATGGAAGGCCTAAACTTCCTACGCTCCGCCACATGCGATGCGGAACAAGACAGTAAAATCATGCCATCTCAGTAGATCAGGTGGAATTGTTAAAGACATTTTTGAAGAATACGTCTTTTCACCCTTTAGAAAAAGAGAGTTTTCTTTTTTCAATTTTCTTTGAAACTGTGCTTTTCAGTGATTGATTTCCGTTTGGATCAATCCAGTTTTCTCAGTTAATTAATACTTTTGCTTAAATTTTTTATATTAGCATAATGGGTTTATCATGTATCGTGGCATCCCCATTCTCGATCTTGAACAGTGATATGTAAAAATTAAGGAAACCATCAGACCCACAGAAACAGCGTGGTCCGGTCCGATTGACCATACACAACAGAGCCCACCTTCTAAAACTCCTCCTCTGGGTGTTCGTCTTTCCCACTTGCACTCCAGGACATGAAACCATCGGCATTGGTGTCTCTCAATCCGACGGTGGTGAAGCTTCTATTTCCATCTCTTTGACTACCCAAGCATCTCTCCTTTTCCTTCTTGGATGTCTCGTCTCTTCCCGCTCTGCTTATAGTAACTCCTCATTCAGTAAGTTTCCCCTTTTCTCACATCAAAATTCCCTTTCCAGCTCACTGTAAAGAGAGCTCGGCGATTGATGGTCTTTTCAATTTTCATTCATTTTGCACTTTATTTGTAGATGACCCCTTTGTGGCTTGCAACTATTCAACCTTTAGTTGATTTTCTTGTCCGCTTCACTGTGGTGAGCGTATGCTCCACTTTGGAGTGGTTTGCCGGTTCTTGTTTTGTGCGCGATTACAATCTTATTTATCTGGCTAATCGAAGGAAGGAAAAAAAACTAAGACCTTCAGATTTCACTGTGTTGCTTGTTTTCTTCTTATGCTTACTTTGAATTATCATCATTCAAACATGTGCTTTAAAATTTGGAAAATGAAGCCACCTTCTGCTTTTCATTTTGTAGCCGGATTGTTTGTTCTATGCAATGCATTTCTTGCCTCAAATAGCATAAAGGAATCTGTAGTTTATGGAGATTTGTTATGCCAGTGAATTGTAATAAAAATCATTTTTTAAGTGTCTGTGCTAATATATTGCTAATTTTCATATTCTTCTTTGCAATTAGTTTTCAAGACGGTGCTACTACTTTAGTACTTTTTTGTTACTGCATTTCTAACAAAAGATTGTATTACTGCTGCATATGGTGAATATATGTTGCATAACCAGTTTATGTTCTGTTATACTTCATCTTGTAACTATTGATTTTTCAATGCTGTATAAATGCTTTATCCAGTTCAACATATGATATACATTTTCCTTTTCATGGAAACTTATAGATTCTAAGCTTTTTCCCCTTCTGTGATATTGGATTGGCATCTTTTTGGAAATGGTGACCTGAACTCTTGAAGTTCATTATGCCTTCACTGATTTGTTTTCGTGGCTCTTTAGAAATACTCACAAGTGTCATCTGTTTTCTTAACTAAATACTGAAGTTTGTAATATCGTAAGTGCTATGTGATTCCATTAATTTCTGATCAACCTCCCTCAAATTTCAACATTTCTGTTCTTGTTCAGTAACCTTTAAAGTTGATTAGAATTTTATTTGGCTTGAGGATTGGCTGTTTGAACATTGATTCAATTATGTAGTATTGATAATAAGTGCATCATCTCATCTATAAGATACCAGAAGCCAATCAGTTATGCATAATAAATACTTCATGAAAATTATTCTCAATGTTAGGCATTTTATTTTGGAACAGTGGATTTAGACAAGGAAGTCAAGACAGTTGATAGCTCAGTTGAAGAAAAATCTGGTGAATTAGAAGTAAGTGAAATTCTAGAACCATACGTTGGAATGGAATTTGAATCTGAAGATGCTGCCAGAAATTTTTATACTGAGTATGCCAGACGAGTAGGATTTGTTGTACGCATCATGCAACGTCGCCGATCTGGGATTGATGGGAGAACTCTTGCCCGTCGACTTGGATGTAACAAGCAGGGCTTCTCTCCTAATCAAAGGAGCCTGGTTGTAGTGGAGAAGAAGCCACGGCCCAGTGCACGAGAAGGTTGCAAGGCCACAATCTTAGTTAAAATGGAAAAGTCTGGAAAATGGGTTGTTACAAGATTTGAGAAGGAGCATAATCATCCTTTGGTTGTTACAGCCAGTGGATTCAGCACTGCGGTTAGTGTCTTGATGCCTTACTCATTGCTCCTTACATCTGACTTGAACTGATAAATTTTGGGAGACGTATGTCTTTTAATTGCATTGTTACTTGGTAATCATGCATGAATTAAATATGCATTGCTTTTAATATTGTTGTTTTTACTCAAAATATATAGATCTATAATAAGTTTGGTGCAATTTACTCCACTTGATGCTGTTTCTCTAACTTTAACTGTAAAATGCCCGAAAGTGAATCAGCCGGATACGTTTTATGTCTTGACCTAATACGTAGGCCTACATTATACCTGCCTTAAATCAGCTTTAGGTCCTGCAAGGCATACACTTGGAAACCAATGTGTATACTGCTTCTGCTTCTCAAGAATAATTTCAAAAGGAACATGGAGGCATCGAATTGGTCTTACATTCTATGTTTGTAGCTACCGTCTAATATAGAGTAGCCTCAGAACTACGTACGTGACCTCCTGTCCATCTAATAGGATGTGACGAACATGGTTTTAACGGATGGTCAGGCTTTTGAGAATGGTTGAAAATGGTGAAAGTAAAGCTGGAAATTTTTATGAGAAAAATTGTGGTCCAGGCTTACCAATTCATTCTATTGCAATTTACATATTGCTCATGGTCCTTCAACTAAGCATACCAGTTTTTCATAGCTGATCTCTTTTTGTTATGGTTGTAGGGTGACAAGGATAAGAAAATTGAAGAGCTTACCGAGGAGTTGGAGCATCAAGAGCAACTATGTGCATTATATCGTGAAAAGTTAATTAGTTTTATTAACAATGTCGAGGAGCAAACTGAAGAGCTATCCTCAAAAATTCAAGTAATTGTTGATAATGTGAGGAAAGTTGAATCTGAAACGCAAAAATTTCGCCATGGTAGATAGCCTTGGCATTTAGGTGCTTGCTTATTTATGATTCTGAAAGCTTCAATCATTCAAATGATTCGAATAATCTTGGTCTTTGGAAGAATGAGCGAAGTTGCAAGATAAAAAAGGATCTTGTCTTTCCTTCCAAGACAAAAAGTTCCTTCTTCTTACTTGCATGAAACAACTTCTTACAGGGTACAAACCGGGCCGTTATCTAACCTTTTGACCGAGCTGATACACCCTAGTTAGCCATTTTCTGAAACTTCACTTTGTCCAGATATCTTCCCCAACACTCCCTCTTTCTTTTCCCAACAAAGTATGATTGGTGGTTCAGCCAGCCTCGGTTTGGTTCAGTCCTGACAGTCACTCTGGGTGTGTCACCCACCAGTACTCCAAACCACACCACCGAATTGGGTCTCATATACTAGTAGGTGGCTCTCACACTAGGTCCAGATGGGCATGAACAATCTAAAATGATAAAATAATATTTTAAAATAAGTTAATTGTACCTTTAAAACAACCACAATTAAAGTCTAAAATCGGAAATTAAAAAATTAAGAGGAATCCATAATAAAACACAATAGCCACACGACCTACTACATACGCAAAAGAATCCCATAAAATGAATAGGTCCAGTTAGCAACCAACAATAATATCAAAAGGAACCGCCCAACCCAAACTATGCAACAACAATAATCCAACAAAGATCATGTCAATAAGCATATAACAATCGAATCATATAGTATGCAGATACAACTAAATGTGTAGAGTATAGTAGTCTAGCGCCTAAAGCATATCTCAACCAGGAACTACAAACAATGACCACACACTAACTACTAAAACTTAAAAAATAATAACAAGAGGGTGTGAGATCATGACAACCTCATTCATAATCATAGTGAAAAAGAGGCAATATTCATAAACAGGAATAAAATCACAGTACATGTAAATTCACTTTTTCATAGTTTGTTCCTTGATAGTATGAGAGTGTTTTCTATATCTTAAAAACTGTTTATAATCATTGAATTGATAGATTTGGTATTTTTGTTTGATTTTGATTTATTGAGGAATTGTTGTCCATTTGATATTTGTTAGGTGTTTGCAAGTGAGAGTGGAGTACCACATTGCGTTAGTTTGTCCTAGAGAGGTATTGTGTTGAGTTTTCTCCTTAGTGGTGAGGGTAAGGTCTGATGGATTATCGCGGGATCAATTTAATTTTTGTGTTGTTGGTGTTTTGAGGTTTAGAGGAGTTGTTTTGATGCATTGGATAGGCCCCGGTCGATTGGTGTCATTCCATCATTGTGTTTTGTTTTAGTTTCCTTACATGGTATTTGGCAAACAAAATTTTTGGTTTTGGTTCTGCTAAACCATTAGTTCTAGAATTATAGGTTTTGGTTGTTAGTGTTGTAAAATCAAAACTATGTTTGACAAAAGAAAGTTTAGTTTTGATATTCATCATAAATGATTGTTTTATACTACACAAAATAGTATATTTAAACCTATTTTTACAGTTTGAGATCATCATTCTTTACTTTAGCTAAGTTCTCCTTGCATTCTTCTTTCTTATTCGCCTCTTCAAGAACCAGAAATTAACATGCCCTATCAAGATAGATTATTACACTCCTATTTATTTTATATATTAGTCGTATAAAAAATATATTTTATATATTAATTATGTAAAAAATATACGCATCCGTGTTCTAAGTTGTGTAAGAATTTCAGAAAGATAACACCTACACACACAACAAAAAAAAGACCGTGTTACCTAGAAATTCAGGTCATGTTAATTCCAAAAATAAAAGAAAACACATTTAAATGCAACTAATTTAATGAACATTCTGTAATTTTACAAAAATATGAGATAAAAAAATGAAGAGAGTAATATATAACACAACCTAAGAAAATAACATATAGATTAGTTGGAATATGTATTTACATGTTATTTAGTAGAGTCGAATGGATCTGCTTGTTGACTACGAGAAAGGAACGATTTATTAGTTAATAGATTTGCAATTGTAAAGTGAGAGTGAATCTTTTGGTGGGAGTTTTTGTTGTCACAGCTATTTTTCTTATGAAAGAGGATAAGTAGAGGTGTTTATGTGTTGTTTAAATGAAGGATAATTTGGATAATAACAATTAGTTTTGCAAATGACAGTGTGCTCATCGTCATTTACAAAACCTAAAGTAAAGAAATTCGTAAAATCAAAACTAATGTAAGAAGAACATGGGTTATTACTTTGGTTTTTTTTTCGAAACCAAAACTAACAAAACCAGATACCAAGACTCTATGTTACTGATTTGTGTGAGACTTCATTCCTTTAAGGTCCTTTGCCGTAGGTGACCAATGGGTTCTACTAGAGTGGATGCCATCTAGAATGTATACGCTCATTTTTTTAGGTGCTTTGTCGATAGAGAGTGGTGTTTTGAGGTTTATCTTGAGTTACATATGTCTAAGAGTTGAGTATAATAAAATACTATTTTAATGTTTGAAACCTGACTTTGAGATTCTTGAATTTGTTTTAAGTAGCTGAGGGCCTTTGGTGTGAGATCCCTTCCATTTCTATATTTTTTTAAAACTTTTGATTTATGTTTTGCATGAGCATTTGATTTTTGAAAATTATATCATATGATCGAACTGCATATTTTGCATAAGAAGTAAGCTGGGATAACATACAAATTTGGGTTAATGTGAGTGTCACACCCCGAACATAAAAATTTTGCACGATAATTTATCATAGTCCCACTATATACACTATACAATATCTAGCAATGCATATAGGGTATACAAGGCTAGAAAATTCAATAAAAGAAGAATGGAAGATATAAGAAATAATAATGCCATTCTAGAGGCACATACCCTAGGATTACACATAATGGTATTTTACATTCCTGTTATATCATTACATACCTTATCTACAGCCAAACACAAGATATGCACAATGATAGAAGATACAAGAAACCAAATGTATACGCGCATAACACACCAAAAACTATAGATATAAATATCTTATATAACTAACTGTGAATCAACTGACGACCAAAGCCTTCCTAAACAACTACTCAACAACCAGATCTATTGATCTGGGAGAAACCTAGTAGGTGAGTGGTCGGAAAACATAAATACTTCTAGCATGCACAAGCACAGCTTGAACCCATTCATACAATCATACCAAACTCAAGGAAATTAGAATGCACATAACTCAGTAAATAAAACAAGCACATGCAATTTTAATTATTCAATTATGAAGATCTTGTTTAGGTGAACACACAGGACATGTCTGGGCTGTCATAAATTTGCAGTCTTTCTAGGTTCTGGATAAGACTAGGATTTGTCAGTGGTATCTTCAATGAATTCTTTTTTATCTTTCTTTATATTTAAATGTTTGTATAATCTGTCAAGCACACTTCTACAACCCAATTCCACTGACAATGCCAAAATATTAGGTGATGGTAGCTCTCCCTAAACAATTCCCCAAACCTGCATGAGTGGTTCTTAAGGTCATAATAAAATAATAAACCCTATCTGGCCTTACTCCTCGTGGTCTGGCATCTTCACGTTATGCTAATAGATTCAGAGAGCTCTTAAGGGTTGCATAGATTATCCTATGCAAACTTATGCCGCTGTTATATCATTCATCGGAACATTTGTACAAGACAACACATATACGCATATATATTTATACCATTCAACCCAGTCGATTCAGGCAATAACAACAAACAAGACTAGTGATACCACATACTTAAGTATGCATGTTCATGCCTTCTCGATTATTCAATTATCTTGCTTAAATTTAGATATAATCATGCAAAATGTTATACACAAACATCCAACCACTCACAGTTCACGATTATGGTTCCTCTTCAGAATCCATCTTCAAAGAAGATACCCTTTCTTGGCTTGGTTCTACACTTGTCATTTAGAAAATCTATCTTCTATTAATCTCAAATCAAGGTCATAATCATTAAATATACATTTTTTTTATCCTTTATCCATCTCGACATCGTCTAAACATCGATTTGGAATAATTTCCAATCTTTTCTTATTTTTCTCCTATTTTCTATCAACTTCTATGATTTATTTGATCTATCAAATAATCTTTAATCTCTACAAATCTTATACCATAACATTTATTATAATTTATAGCATTTTTTATATTTTTCCATATTTTTTTCTTAATTTTCATTAATTTTGGGTTTCTTGTTTATTTCTGTAATTATTTGTTTGGTCCCTTCACAGTCCAACACATGGCAGCACTAGCTCACACCATCATTACACCCGAACCTCTGGGATGCTGACACGTGGTGAACTCAGAACCTTTGGCTTGGTCTGAGCCTCTTTCCCTAGCCAATAAATGACATATCATTCTTTTGTCCAGTAAACTACATATCATTCAATTCATTTACAAACGACCTGTCATTCACTTAACCTTTAGACTATATGTCATTCATTCCTAAGTTTAAACGACATGTCTTTCACATTAATTATAAATGACCTATCACCCATGCCTGCTCTTGGATCACCTATCTTCGAGGCACCCTTGGACAACCCGTCATCCGAGGTCATCTTCTTCCTTAGCCCGACAACCCCTAATCGGAAACCTATCGGAACATCTTCCCTTTCTACACAGATCTACTCGATTAAGCATCCAACGGCCCCATTAAACACATAAAAACATAGCTCTAAGACACTTGATTGAACCTCACAACAAAATCAAATTTAACATAATTAAAAGCCACTAATCGAGTTCTATAGACACCCAGATCTCCGCGTAGAGATCTTACACAACAACTATGGTAAATCACTCAGAAACACTCGAAAATGGTCTGAATGCGGTCAAAATCAACACGGGAGCTAAAAATCACAATCCTTATGGTGCAATTCGGCCACATGTGGGCTAACCAGAAAAAAAAAGTTTGGCTCTGAGTATGTGTAAGGAGAAGTTTTCGGCTAGTGACTCATTCTACTGGAAAAATGACATCGCTTAGCTCAGGGAACAAACGACGTCATTTTGAAGTAAAACGACCTAAGATTTCCCCTCCTAAGTAGCTCGGCCAAAACGACAGGAGCATCTGTTGTTTTGACCAAGCTTGGTCAAAGTGACGGAATGCTTTTACATTTTGACCAGCTTCCTTTTTGTTTTTTATAATTATATAATATTTATATATATTAAAAAATTCTAGAAATTTGACATAATTCTTAATAAATAGCATATTACTTCGAAAAATATCCAAAAAATTCTGATAAATTTCTCAAAAATAGTAAAACATTCCAAAAATTATTTTTTTCATAATTATAAAATTTATAATAATTTTAATAACTTAAAATAACCTTTAAAAAATTATTTATTATTAAAATACTCCTTCTTTAATTTTGAGAAAATTTTCATACTTTCTCATCTCATATTTAAACTGAATTCTAGTCCTCAATCCCAAAAATTCTTCTCAAGGCCTCTTTATAAAACTTATTCTCATAATCCCTTAATTTCATAGCTATAATTTAAATATTAATAAAGAATTTCGAAAATATAAGATCCGGGTTTTAATTTGGATTTCCAAGCTTCAAAATCAGGATTCAGAAGACGTTTTCCAAGGTTATTGACATTATAAGGTATTTAATAAAATTTAATGTAATCAAACATAAAATTATAAAAATACCCCTGATTTGGGTTTCACAAAAACATATCTTTTTGAGGCCAATAAACAATGGCTATGTCCTGTAAGTCCAAACAACCAAACACGAATACTTTATTCTTATCGAATCCTTCTCTTAGTATTTAATGTGTTGATATTCACTTTTCAGGCCCAACACTTGAAATTCGATCCACCGACTCCAAAATCAGGGTTTCACAGTGAGCATTAGATGTGAAAAACCAAAAAATACCCTTGGTTGAGGTTTAGTGGTCGATTTTGATGATTGATGTGGAAAGTTGAATTTTTTTGTTTTGATTAGTTACATTAAAGTTTAGATAGTCAGAGTTAGTGCTAATTATGTTTTTGTGTTATAATATGATTTAGTATGATAATATAAGTTATAGTTTATTTAGTAATAAAATGAAAGATTAATTTAGGACATGTTATGGTATTATGTAATAAGATTAGTTACTTAGGATATATAACCTAACTAGATGCATAAAGTTAAACTAATATGAATAATCAATTTTGGTTACTTGAAAGATACTTGAAATATATTTAAAAAAATATTAAAACTCTTAAAATAACTTACAAACTGTTGGCAATCTCAAAAGAGTATGGTAAATATAATTGACGTTTTAAGAATAAGAGATGTGTTTTAGCTATAAGACATTTTATCTCTAATAAAGAATTTTAAATAAAAACAATAAATGCTCAAAGACATATTTTAAGGGACGAACTTCATTCAGATTTTCATGTGTCTACAGTTGAGGCCAAGAGCCTCTTTTATACCCAAAACAAGCTATATTACATTACATTTTTGTCCTTACTTTTGAATAATAATTTATATCCTTATCAAGAAATTTTTCTTGTTTTATTCTAGTCTATAACTTTGAAGATTCTTCTTGTCCTCTCCTCTTATCTTTTATAGTAGCACTCTTCTTGTCTCTTTTAAATATTGTATCATTATCTAAATTTTTAAAATATTAATAAATACCTATAAAAATCAATTTTATAATCTATGAAAATATTTCTTATTATATTAAATAGTTAGAGAACGTATTTATTTTATTCATATTTAGATTTAATAATTTGTCTTAAAAGACATAAAAGATATATTTTTAAATAATAACTATTTATATTTTGTTATAGTAAATAGTGTATTAATACGATCATATCTACCTCAAAATGAATCTAAGTATATATTTACATACTCAAAGAGATACAATATCCAATAATGCTATATTTATAATATATTCATTTATTACAAATCAAATTATTTTATTATGAAAATAATATAATAATTTATTTATTTATTTATTTTAAGTTGGATTTGGAGTTTCAATCTCGATAAAATAAACATGGACATACTAACATTAGTGAAAATGAAATGAAATGATAAGAAACCAAAACTTTCAAATTTTGAGGGTAATATGTTTCTCTTACTAAAATATCTTAGTTGTACACATCATACCAGAATTCATAAAATAGCAAATATGAATCTCCCATACATAAAAATCTGACAACCTTCTCATGCATACAATCATTATCCTTCTCTATATAGACTCTTTTCTTTGCTAGTTTGCCCTTTACTTCCTTTCCTATATAAAACACATAGCATAAGATAATGACGTTTGTGCGTTTAGTAAAAGAGCTTTAAGCCAAGGTGTTTGTTATTATATTAAGAAGAGAGTAATTAAGAAACTGCTGGAAATTTTAGTAGGAAGAGGAATTGCAACTCCAAAGTCATCATCTTGGTAATAGCTATAAGCTCTGTGGCAAGATCTTGATGTATATAGCAGAAGTAGCTATTGTTGCATGTCCGTTGTGTAGTACCAGGTAGTTCCTGCTTCCATTTTAGAAAAAAAAAAAACAAGCTTTGAAGAACTCTGAACCTGTAAGTTATACTATCCTGGGATTGTATATGCAATAAGATGTGAATTTTCTGTAAGATTTATTCCAGGAGTAATGTTTGTATTTCTTATGTGCAATAGAAACTGATATTTCTCTTGGTTTTTTAAATCCAATTTTAAATTGACATCTACACTATAAGCACATTTTCAAATGATGATAAATTTGAATTATAATACTAATGCAATTCCTATTTTTACTAACATAAACTAAAAGCAAACAAGTAGTGAACTAACAAAAAATGGGGAAAATATTGACATCAAATTTCTCATAGTAATTTGATTGGTTATGCCATCTAAAAGAAAAGCTTAACTCCTAATGTTTGTGCCAATACTGACTTAGTATTTTAATAAATATTTTATATTTTAAAAAAGATATTTGGTTGCGTCTCTTATAGTTTATTTTTATTTTTACAATGCCTTTCACTTTGAATATCAAAATTTTAATATTATTTTTATTTATATCTATTATGTATATATTTTAATTTTTAATTGGATACTAAGATTAAAAAGTAATGTATAACACATTGAATTCCACCTCTCATGATAAAAGAATATTTATCAATCCATAAAAACCAAGAATAGATTTAATAATAAATTAATTATGATAAAACTTGTGACTTGTGAAACTCAATATCATGTAAGTAGTCCACTAGTTAGTTATTTTTATCATTAACTCGTGTTATACCCTTTCAACATAACTGTGATATCATATCAAATTATCATGAGTTATGCTTTAATAACTAAGGAAATCTTAATTTTGCAAACAATCTAAAATACAAATCTATTTTAAGGGACGAGGGACTGGAGATATAAAAAATAATAATAAAAAAGTTACCAACCAAAAAATGAATGTAACTTTTATAAAAGAAGAAAAAATGATATAATTACGAGAGATGATAGTCAAATTTATTGATGTTAAAAAGTAAAGATTGTATAAATTATTTCTTTTATATTTATTAATTTCATATTGATTTTGGTAATATTAACATTGATTTTTATTAACTGATTGTAATTTGATATTTACTTAATCAGATTTTTTTCAATTTTTTTTATGGTATGCATGTGCACGAGTCTAAATATATTAGGTCCAAAACCCATGATTCAAGCATTTAAATGAAAAAAGAAAGAAGAAATCTATATAAAGTTCAAAGGGTTCATTTATTTTCCAATGTAGAATAGACTAGCATATAAAAAGTGAGAGACAACCAAATCAAGAGATTTGACACTTGAAACTCGATCCACCGACTCTAAAATCAGGGTTTCACAATGAGCATTAAATGTGAAAAATAAATAAATACCCTTTGTTTGAGGTTTAGTGGCCGATTTTGATGAATGATGTGGAAAGTTGAATTTTTTTGTTTTGATTAGTTACATTAAGGTTTAGATAGTCAGAGTTAGTGCTTATTATGTTTTTGCGTTATAATATGATTTAGTATGATAATATAAGTTATGGTTTATTTAGTAACAAAATGAAAGATTAAATTAGGACATGTTATGGTATTATGTAATAATATTAGTTACTTAGGATATATAACCTAAAGTTTATTAATTATAATTTTTTTACTTGATTATACATTATGCTATAGTTTAGTTAAGAAAAATAAACTAAATAATATACAGAAAAATATGATTTAATTAGTAAAATAAGATAAAAGTTACTTTATTACAATATAAACCAAGGTTAGTTATATGTAATAGTGTAACCTATAGTTTATCATAATAACTTGATAAATCCAAAAATAAATCGATAAATTAGCATCAGATAAAGCCTAACTAAATACTAATCTAATCAGATAATGTAAAATTAAAATAAGATAAATAAAAATCAGATTAGGATAAAGATTAAAACCTAGACTTCTATAACCTAAATAACCTATCTTTAACACCTTATTTTTTTGTTTTCTTCTTCTCCCGCAACCTCTAGCCTTCTCTCCCTCTCTTATTATGGAAATTCCACCCCAAGAACTCTCCAAGATCCTTTGATTTCACCTCTAAAAATCAAAGAAAACAAGCATAAGTTCATAATCAAGCGTAAGTAATCATAGGTGTGTGTGGTTTGGTGAATATCTTGAAGATCTTCCTTCACCTATTGAGTCTAAATCTTCCAAAATAGATAAGGTTCTAATATTGATTTTTGAATGATTCTTTGATGATTTATAGTGTTTTAATGATTTATCATGATGGTTACTTAAATCGAATGAAAATATAAAAATAGGCTATCTATATGGTTGCAATTTTGATGGTCTCTTAACCTAGTGAATTCGATTTTGTAGAATGATATTACTGTCATGATAAAAAATTTAATCATATGGTTAATCATATGTAGAATTTTCACACCCTGGATTTAAAAATTTTACGCAATAATTGCTGTAGGCCCACTATATATACTGCTATCACATCCAACAATGTATATAGTAAACCTACAAGGCTAGAAAGAACCAATAAATAAAGGAGAAGAAATAATAAGAATGATTCAAAATGCAACAGCAGATTCAATTATCGTCAACGGTGTTGTCCAGGAAACACCAAATTATGATTTAACTTCAAATGCCCAAGATATTTCAATAAAACACGAATACCCATTTGACTTAATGTATTCCCAATTTACACAAGTCGATTCTGACATAAAAATATAGCCTAAGAGAATATGATATCATGTACATAAAATATTGGAGTCTATAATAGGGATCCTAACCTGACATTACAATAATTCTCGATGAGTTGGCTGTCTGTCTGGGAAGAAGACCACAGTTGTATCTAATCCTTTCATTCCTAGTCAAATATGGATCAAGAGATCTAGTAGAAGCCTGCTAGATGAGCGGACCGAAAAAAACATACAAAATATGCCATGCCCCGGAATCCAAATTTAATTTTTTTTGTGAAACAATCGCCATAGGACCACTATATACACTACTACGTCACACATCAATCCATATAATAACTCTACAAGGCTAGTGATATAATAACAAATAACATAGTCGATAACTAGAATAAATGTATGAATTAAGGCACAATGAATATAAATGAAGTATTAACATCTTTGAGTGACATCGAACAACCCCAGGAATATATATATCAAGCTGAGCATAACATAATGTTTACATGCTCAAATTCGATACCAATAGCATACTAGTGTCTCAAAACAGTCAAATGACTCAGGGGAATCAACTACGAATATAAATCCTCATAATTACCTCGATCGTACTTAAGTCCGATTAAAATCTTCACATTTTCCCTCGGAGTGAGCTTCTTTTTTTTATTCATGTATCATGCCAAGAGTCTGACAGAAACCTGCTAGGTGAGTGGATGAGAAAAATATATTCAAAGAACACAAAAAATCATACACTTAATAACACACATACGTTGGCATGCAATTAAAGACTCGTTGAGTCAAAGAATATGCAGCATAGTCATAGTCAAACACGACATATATGCACAACATTCTAAGCAATATCACCATGACTAGGCTAACAATATCCCTGAGTCTATTGAGGGCCTAGTATTGAGACTGAGATACACCAGTGGTAGTTTAGACTTATCTTTTTCTTAATTACCACAATACCCAATCCACTGACGCTGTCGGGGCGCATCACTTTAATTTGATGTGTTTCTACCTGATACCCAACTTGGAATTTATTTAGATATTTTTCTTATTTTTTTTATTTTTCCAAATCTTGCTCTAATTATTTGACCAATCAAATCAATCCCAATTTTAGAAATTTTGGTACCAATAAAATTCTTATTAATTCTATTATTTTTTATAATTTTTAGGGATTTTTCTCATTTTTTTATTTTTGCCTATTTTTTTATTTTTTAAATTTTATTTATTTTGGCTAACCAGAACATGCTACCTGGCAGCTCTAGGTGCTGCCTGGCCAACTCCAAGCCTCCAGGTTAGTGGCACATGGTTCATCCTCTGAGTGCCATGTGTCTCTCGAGCCTTAGGCTCGGGGCCATACCTGCTTTCATCTCTAGAGCAGGCGTGTAAGTATTCAAACCCAACCTATTAGGACCCTTACCATCGTGAAACCCAAATAAGCCCTCACAAGGTCTTATTTGAATCCCACAAGGCTCAAGTAACCTAATTGTTAATTTTATTGGTTGATTCATACGCTATTTAAAGGTTGGAGCATGTTTATACATTAATGAATTTATGGCTTATACGGAGCGAAATAAAACATCAGCAGAAGACTTATATTAACAGTGAAAACAAGTGGAAACATAACACACATGTCCCATAGGGATCTCAAAACATCAACGAATAGTATCATGCATATTTCAGAAGCAACAAGAAAGAGGATGAGGGATTGAAAAGCCAAAATGCAAATCCACACAAGTTCAAAGACATGGCATGCGCATTCAATAGGAAAGAGGTACAAAAGAAGTGCAAATTCGTCTAGCCGTGTAGCCTTCATCCCACACTTTTGGTACCAGCAACAAAGCACACACCTAAGCCTGCAAAGGAGGAGAAATAAGGGATGAGATTACAAGAATCTCAGTAGGGTCACAGCATCATAAGTCCTAGGGATTCCCAATAAAACATTTCCTAATAACCAAAAGATCAACACCTAAAACTAGCTAATATATCCAGTTAAAATCGCAAGCATCAATCACACACAACAGGGGCTGAAATCATCACAAGCACACACAATATAAAGGTAGGCCAAAATTGGTAGAAAACAAAGGGAATGACTAAAAACACTTCTCATTAAGAAGCACATAGGCAACCTATCACATAATCTGATTTTCAAAACCAAGGTTTGTCCCCATCTGCCTATATTGTCCAAGACTATGCTGCAAAACGGGTAAAACGGTTAGACAATCAATATTACAGCAAGCCTTTTAGTTGTCTCTGATATTTAGACTTTAACTGACCTAGGAGCACTCTTGCAGCTACGCATACAAGTTATCCTGCCACACAGAAATAGGGCATCCTAATGTCCATACTCGGACTGGCTTGTAAGGCATCTTGACGTCCAGATTCGAACTGGCCTACAAGGCATCCTGACATCCGGACTTGAATCGGCCTACAAGGCATCCAACGAGCTCTTGCTGGGAATAACCACCCATAAACCTCCCATTTCGGTAAGCACCTCTCCTCTCCCTAGGAGAAACAATACATACCTCGCATGTCCAATAACAAAAGGATCCTTCAAACAAAGCATAAACAATGCACATACACGCATACACAAATCACAGCAAAGGATCCTCAGTCAAATCACAATACAAATCAAAGATCAATCCTCAAATTCATAACTGAATTAGGTAACCTATTGCTCTAGTAATCTCCGAGACTAACCCAAAGGTATACCAATTAATTTTGCACTCAAACCATAGATAATCAAACCGAAATTAACAATCAAACAAGCATACAATCAAAGGGTAACCAAAGGAACCGATGAGGCATAGATCCTACCTCTCACGTGTCTAAATCAGATGCAATCCTTTTCCTTTCCAATAAGATCAGAATCTCCTAAACAATCACAAGGAAAAGACCACACAATACTAAGCCACAAGACACTTAATTAAAAACCAAAGGCATTGTGAATCTTTAACAATTAATCTACCAAAATCCAGCGATCCAGATGCAGCAATATGTTCCCCCTGAATGTGTGATATGATGGCCAAAAACTCAGCAAGAATCCACCTGATTATTCACCCTAATTCAATATACAAATTTTGGCAACACCTTAGGGTTTATAGGGAAAATTGCAATTTCAACATTAGAAAGGTAAGAGGTTGTGATTTCATGAAATTAAGAAAGGAATAGGTGCCAATTACTCAAATAATTAAAAGGAACAAGATCTGAACCAAATAGACAAGTCAATTGATCAAATTTCGGCAAACATAGGGTTAGGAATAGGGTATACCGATTTCTTCAATAAGGCAGATACAAGGGCTGAATTCATCATAACATAATAAGGATAGGTACCAAACATCCAAATGAAGAAGATGAACAGAAACATAAACCAATAAGGGTTTGAATCAAAAGAAATTCGGCTAAACCCTGGAAATTGCAGCAACAAAATTAAAAGGAAAACATTAACCTTTTGCTTGTGAAACCAAGATAATAAGATGCAAAATGAAGGGAGGATTCCAACAAGCTATCACACACAAGGAACTGATGAAAACCAAGCAAGTTCGGCTAGGGTTTTTGAAGAAGAAAATTCGGCACAAAGAGGGAGAGAGTAAGGAGGAAAATTCTGGAATTTAGAAGAAGGATTTTGGTGTGCTAGATAGGGTGGCCGGCTGTGTTAATTTATAGGGTCTTAAAGAGATTTAACTAAGAGATAATTCCCTACTTTTAAGCTTAGAAGAATAAGATATGATAAAAGGATAATTCAATTAAAATAATAATTCTATTAAAAGGGTAACTCTAATTAAAAGGAAGAATTATCTAATATTTTGGATAATAAGGGATAAAACTAAGGATAATTAACCATAATTAAAACAGAAAATACTCGACTACAACCATTTTAGGCCATCACGCATTCATATCTTCAGGGAAAAAATAGTTATTTCAGCTGCATCGGCTCCTGGATTTCATAGAAATCTAAACTAGGAAGGATTGGGGTCTCACAAGGCGACACGTCGTTCGTAAAGGACCGAACAAGTTGTTACATGTCAGTTGGGGTAGAAGACCCGTCGTTTGACTGGGTCATCTTCAACCTCTAGCCTACCCAGCCACCGGCAATCCTAGTTTTGAATCTCCAAATATACGCAATAATACCTCACCAAACCTATATAATTTTCTAAATCATCAATTTCCGATCAAAACCCTACAAGCAACACTAAATTTTTTGCTCCAAATCACACACACAAAGTAAGGTGGGATCTGGTTTATTCCAGACAAAAATTCACTAAAAGTAGGCTGATAATATTTTTGAAATAAAAGTTCCATCCTTTAGTACCATAAAATTATTTTTTTATAAATATATTATTTATTAAAAAATAAAATACCTCTATATTTTCCTTAAAAAAATTATGATAATATTAAATCCACTTTTGAAAATTCTTGAAAAATTCGTACACCCTTATATACCATTTGTATTGCAATTTAAGGTCTTAAAATTCCAAAATTCATCAATACTACTTTTTTAATGAATTTCAAATCATTATAATAATTTCCAATGGTTAACATCCCCAAAAGCATACAAATCGTACCATAAGCTCTTAAGCGATTCTAAACTACGGCCTAAGGCTCATTAACCTCGATGGTCCTCCCTTGGGCTTCTTGGCCCAAGCAAGTCAAAATTTTCAGATTCTTAAAAAATATTCTACACACAATCATGCAATATGTTGACTAATATGCTGATATATATTCAAAACATGGATGAGTCAATAAACACAGTCACAGTAAATATATGCATTAATATCAAAACTCTTCAAGCATTCATGACTATGATTGCACTGGCAATAACTCTCACTCTGTATACGTCCCAAGAATAGGACTGAGGTACATCAATGGCACTTCATGTGACTCCTCGTATCTTTTATTTTGTTATCTCATATGATGATTTAGTATATCCCGATGGGACGTGCATAACTCTTAGCTTATACCACTGACGATACCGGGGTGATAGGTGATGGTAGCTCCACCTATGCAGTCCCCACGCTAGGAATTCCTGTCATATATTCAGTTAGCACAATTTTATAAACCTTGTCCCTCCTTATGACTCCCTCGGCAAATCCATATCTCACTACCATACTCGAAGAGCTTTTAAGAGTCGCACAGGTTGCCTCATGCTGCTATAATGCGTGATTCACCTCATGATTCAGAATGTGATTCGATGTATCATTTACACTTAAATAATGCATCTCACATTTCCATACCAAGCATAGCAATCCAAAGCACACAATACATCATTTCATTTAAGAATTCACATGCATTTAAACACACGGAAGATTCCATGCTGTTATTCCGTTATAATTTTATTTATTAACACAATCCTATGATCATGCCGGCGACTCAAGAAAATAAGTAAAAGAATATGTTCACTCATGGGTTTTTCGACGTTCGAAGATCCCACACTTGTTTTCTAGATCGATTCCTTGAGATCTTGTATCAGTAGGTATCCACCTACACATAATGATATTCAATTCTTAAATCGACAATACTAGAGGGTCTTAATATGTGAGACCTCGAAAAACTCTAAGGTTCTTGAGCTCAAGGCCCAATTGAGAATCAATGAGACTAGTGGGTCTTAGCACATATTTATGGATCGATGATGGATTTGTAATTCGGTTTGGACGATTTAGAAGATGAATTTCATTTTTGGAGAATTTTTTATAATTATTAAGAATTACTGTTATTTTTATGATCAATGATCGAAACATAAAATTTTGATTATATTGATGATTATTGGTATCTAAGACCATGGATAAGTCCATTAATGGTTTAGAATGGTTAGTAAATTTTTAAGAATTTTTAGAATTCTAATGTGATTTATTATGATTTTTTATAATATATTATATGGTATTTATATTTTTAAAAAATATAAGGATATAAAAATATTAATTTAATAATACTGATGGATAGTACTATTCATAAAGATTCCGTGAAAATTTTTGGTGTATTGTTGGATTTGCTATGAATTTTTAAAATTTTATTAGAATTTTATATTTAATATTTGTTATTATTATTAATTAATATTTATATATTATAATATTATATAGGTTAAACTGAAAACGACAGGCATATGTGTTGTTTTGACCAAGATAGTCAAAATAATAGTACGTCCCATCGTTTTTGTCTCCATTGTTAAACCTCAGTCGTTTTGAAGGGATTCCAAAAAGATGTCGTATCAGCATAAGACTGTCTGCCTTCTAGGGCAGCCCCGGTCTCAGTCAGTCGCTGGTGACATAACGAAATTTTATCCCGTTACGTGTCCTGACTATACAGTGCATGCCAAAGCCCGTTTTTCATCTTTAAAGAATCCTCTCCTTCGCACAAATTCATCCCGCTATCTGGGTGACGATTTGGGCCTCTGATAGCTAGATTTAGGTAATATTCTTAATTAAAAATCTGGGTAACACCAGCTCTGATTTACTTGTTTTACCTAGTTAAAAATTGATGCTTTTTGAGTGGGTTAGGTTCAGAATGAATCGATCTTTGTGTTAGTGTGGTTCGGGTGAAGAGATAATGCTTGAATCTAAGTGTTGGAAGTTTGGGATTAGGGTTTTCTACAGGAAGAAGAAGGTCACCTGGAGGTTGAAGATCACCTCGGATGACATGTCATACGAGATCCCTCCAGAAGACAGGTTGTCTAGTTAGATGACCATACGAGATGTCGCTTGCAAAGGTAGGCGACAAGTCGTTTGCAGATAGGAGTACCCAAGCCTAGTCCGAGTTTGAGGCCTGGATGAGGCATGGCACATTCTGATTGGGACATGTGTCTGCCTCAAGCAGGTTCGGAGTCAGGCATGGCATTGCCTGGTGGTGCCACGTGGTGATCAGTGATTGGCCAGAATTAATAAAATTCTATAAAAATAAAAAATAACAAAAAATAGTAGAAAAAGAAAAAAAATCCTGAAAAATTATGAAAAATACTAGATTGAATTTGGAGTTTAATGGTACTAAATTTATAGGATTTGGAGTTGATTTGGTTGGTAAAATAAATAATAAAAATTTAGGGAAATAGAAAAAAATAAGGAAAATTCGTGGTTTGATCTAGGACCCAAATTCGTTGGGTAGAGGGTTTGGAAGTATTATTTTATATGTTTATGACCCTTTAGTATTGTTGATTTAATAATTAGATACCGTTATGTGTAGGTGGATACCTACTGATGCAGGATCTCAAGGAATCGATCCAGGAAACAAGTGAGGCCACTTCAAATGTCGAAAAACCCATAAGTGGATGGACTCTTTTAATTAATTGCTTAAATCGCTAGCATGATCGTATGAATGCACTAATAAATGAAAATATAATGAAATAATTGCATAGAATTGTATGTGTGCTTAAAGGCAAGTGAAATGTTAAATGGAATGACATATTGCATGTGTGAGATTCCGTCTATTGTAGTGTCGGTTAGTGCCAGCATTAACAGTAGCGTTAGTGCCGGCGGCAGCGCGCCGATGCTAAGTGGTTGGTTGTAAACACGGCCGTAGGAAGCCTTTAAGTAACCCATAGTAAATCTGAGAGTGTTTAAGTATGATTGTGAGTGAGATAGGTTAGACGATCAAGGTTGAGTCAGTGGAAAACAAACCAGGTTGATTTTGGTCCGTTTTGAGAGATCGCGAGCCGTTTGGGCCAAACTTTTGTGTATTGGGCTGTTGCCAATTTTTTTTTCATTCCCAGCCCTTATGTTATGGCTTTATATACTCAAAGAAGTTGTTGGGCCACTTGGTTGACATTTCACATGTCACTTGGGCTCATTTGTGATGAAACGGGCCGTTGATTTCACGTTTCAGCCTTGTTGAACTTTTGGGCCCAAAACCCATCAGCCCAAGCCCACACTTCATCCTTTAAACACTCCTCTTTCGTAAGTGACCAGCAGGACACACACTCATCACCAGCCCTAACCCGTTTTTCTCCTTCCTTCACCCTTCCAACCTACCAAAATCCAAACTTTGTTCAATTTGACCCCAAAAACTTGTAGGGGATTGTCTCAAAACACTTTTCCATCAATTTTCTACACTTTTCCACTGTTAGATTGGGGTTTAAGGCCTGATTTTGAGGTGTTCTTCATTTTGGCCGAAAATTTCAGAGTTGTTGGTAAATGATTAATCTTTGGTTTTCTTTTTGGATTGGTTAGTTTATTAGGTTGTTAGTGATGTGATTAAGTGTTTTTGATGGATGGAAATGCATGAAAACAACTTATGATTCTTGTATGAATTCCGAATGAACAGTATTAGGGGGTTGTTTCTTCATGTTATTGATCATGTTGGTGTGCTTATTCATGTTAATTGAGTGGTTGTAGTCAGTATTGAGAGGAAACGTGTTGATTATGTGAGGAATTGATGTTGAGCTGGTAATGAGAGTATCTGAATGTAAGGAGTATTGTGATTTAGTTGTTTAGATTGGATAGGGAAATGTAGATGTGTGTGCAGCGTGAGAGGATCCATAGGATTGCTTTCAATTATTTTTCATTTGATTCCTTGATTGGTTATGCTTAGTATGGTTGTATGGTTTGTGCTTATTTAGGCGGTACCAGATCGAGCGGTATAGGCAAGGATATTGTTGGAGAACCGTCGACGCGACGAGAGGTGGAAGTTTATGTTTCATTTGCTTACGCAAAATGTTTTGTTTTCAGAATTAAATATGATCAAATGTTTTTGGTTGGAATAGAGGCGTAACTTGACCTGTGTTTAACATTTATATTAGAATCATAATATGCTTGCCATGTTTGAATGCATCAACTGTATATTCAAAGCTGAAGCATGCTAACTTGTTTGGTGTATACGTTTCTTGTGAGAGTTGTGTTCATTGTTACCCTTGGTGAGCAGTCCCTTGTGGGTGATTTGTTGTGATAATATTATGATGATACATGTGTTATTGGGCATGAGAAGTGAGAAGAGATTTTAAAAAGAAAATATATTATTCCAGCCCACTTCGAGAAATGGATTAGAAGCATTACAAATTTTCATACGTGTTTTTTTCATTTCCATATGCATGATTCTCATTGTGGCCGAATACTTTGAATATTATTTTTAGATGTTTGGCACCTGTTTTACAAGCTGGAAATGTTTAATTGCATGCATGGAATATATGATGAATTTTTCGATTTAATAACCCATACGTGATAAATTCACTATTTGGTCACTAAGCGATCATACGTCCCGATTTCTAGTAAGCATCCTGATGATGTTCACACCCTTTTGTAACCCCTGAATGAGTGTTTTTAACCCCGGAAAGTCTTCCTTTGAGTGTGATGAATTGTGCTATGTGTTGTGCAATATGTTTTCGTAAAAAAAAAAAACAAGAGTACTAAATATAAATATTTTCTAGGCACTATACCGATTGAAAATGACGGTAAAAGCTTGATCAAGTTAGGTAAGTATATGGAGTCCTTAAAGAGAGGACAATTGCTTATCTTGGAGAGGTATGGTTGGATATATGTATGTATATTGAGTGCTGTGTGCACTATGAAGGGAAAGACCTTACAAATGCTTCATATATATCTTACGACGTTATATCTACATGTGCTCAAAATTGAATGTGATAGCTTGTGTTTCTCCATTCAATTTTGGACAATACTGATGGTGGGTTTTGTTTATATATATGCTACAACTGAAAACCATCGGTAAATTTTTAGGTAAACCTTTAGCGGGGGTTACGTGAAAGTGGTTTGTGTCCACCCCGTTATGTTTTGGGCATAGTAGCCAAATATCAAAGCTGTGATTTATAGATCTCTTGTATTTATTTTCCTTATGCCGTTTGGAGTGTGCACTTAGGATGGATACATAGAAAAACATGGATTGTAATGGTTTGAATAAATGTTTGATACTATGATTTGGTTTTGTCTCCATTCCACCGTTTATGCTTATGACGCGGTAACTTCCACTGAGGTCCTTGATCTCACCTAAGTGCACAATCCATGTGATTTGTGCCAAATGACCCATTGTATGTGATTTGTTATCTTCGCTGCATGTGTTTGTTACTCCGTTGTTTGTTGGTTATGCCGAGTACAATTGGATGCGTGCCATGTTTTGAAAAAAAAAAATTCATATGTTGTGTATTTATTACGATTAGCGTAACAGAGTTTTACGGTTAAGCTTTGTGTAGTTTCGCTTGGTCCACCAGTTGGGACAACCGGGGCTGCACGGCGGTGAGGCTCCCAGTTACCGGGTACGGGTCCTCATAAGGTTGGTAGCGGAGTATGGTTATTTTGTGTGCATTGAATGCAAACTAGTCTTCTTTGGCAAGTGCATCAAACTCACGACACCTGCATTGTCCAGCACAGAGTGTGTCTAGTTGTCTTGTTTTTGTTTTTCTTAGGCTTATACCTATGGCTGCGTGTTCTGTGGTTTTAGATGGCACCTAAAAAGAAGGTGGGGAGACCACGCCGGGTACAGGCAGAAGATGTTGAGGAAAGGTCCGATGCCCGTGGACCAACGGAAGAGGCACAAACAGAACAGACAGCACAGGTAGGACAGGCAGCACCTATGGCCCAAGACCCGGTTTTGATTCAGATGTTGACGGCGTTACAGACAACTCTGGGTCAGATGCAGCAAACAATGCAACAGATACAAACTGCAGCTACTCAGCAACCACAAGTGCAAGTACCGGTATAGCCTGAACCGGAAGTACAACCTCAGGTAAGGCAAGCTGATGTACAAGGCGGTAGATTACCAATACAAGTGTCCTAGCTATTGAAGGAGGCAAGGAACTTGGGCTACCAATGTTTCTATGGCTCGAGTGATGCATTAGTGGCGAAGCTGTGGAAAGACAAGATAGTATTGACAGCTCAGGATATGAGGATTTCAGTTGAGGACCGAGTCATATTGGCTACCTGCTTACTGGAACGTGTTGTAGCTACCTGGCGGGGTACCATCAGGAACCGTTATGGCGGTCAGCCTACGTGGGAAGAGTTCGAAAGGGAGTTTGATTTGTGGTATTTTCCGCCTCATTTTAAGAACAATAAGCGGTCTGAATTTTATATGCTTCGTCAAGGGAACAAGACCGTGGCGGAGTATGAAACGGAGTTCCGGGCACTTGTTCATTTTGTGCAGGAAATTGAACAAGACATGATTATTTTGGCGAGTCGGTTTGAGCATGGGCTGAATCAGAACATCCTCACTATCATGGGGCCAAACACTAGCACAGACTTTGGGAAATTGGTTGTGGAGGCCGTGAAATCTGAGGAAATAGCACGGGGACAAAGTGGACAAGTCAGTAGATCACGGGACTTTGGTAAGGGAAAGAGCCCCATGAGGTTTGGCAGCCTGTTTAATCGAAGACCAGAAAATAAGAGATACACCCCTATAGGCTACAGCCCCGACTAGATTACAAGGAACATCTTCCTTTGTGACTTAGAACGCAACCTGCCCACTCGATGTCAAGTTTTAGCAGACCCTTAGGGTATCCGCGATCGCATCCCAACCGCTGTTACACATGTGGTCAGCCCGGGCACTTCGCTAAAGATTGTCCTCGAGACGGTACCACAAGATCGATGACATATCAGTCGAAAGCCTCAGCAATGTCAACGGTTCAAAGGGCTGGTGTGAGTCAGATAGACTCACAAGGATCAACGAGACCACCGAGTAGAGCACAGGTGGGATGACCATCTAGTAGCCAGGCTACGAATCAATCTTCACAGCAGCAATCACAACGACCTCAGACACGCCTGTTTACTTTGGCAGAGGCAGAGGCGAGCGCCAATCCAGATGTTGTGACAGGTACACTCATTGTCTTTTCTATACCTGCTAAAGTATTAATGGACCCCGGAGCGAATAGATCCTTTATTGGTCCTAGAGTAGCTGTGAGCGCAGATAGGGAGTTGTCACCCCTAGAGCCACCCATAGAAGTTTTAACTCCGTTGGGTGAACGGTTGATCTGCGAGAGTGTGTATTTGGGCTGTTTGTTGCGAATGGGTTCTGTAGAAATTGAGGTTGATCTGATTCCCTTGAATATGAAAGAGATAGATGTTATCTTAGGGATGGACGGTTTGGCTAAGTACCGAGCAAGGATGGACTGCTTCACGAAGAAGGTGAAATTCCGTTTGGCGGATGGGTTAGAATACTGTTTCGAAGGTGATCGACGAGTCGTCCCTTCATGTGTCATTTCATGGCTGGATGCCAGGCGTATTGGTTCCTCCTAGGGGGGGGTCCTCACAGATCCGCAAGGGTTATTCATCTTTCTTAGCACATGTTAGAGATTTGACGATTGAGCCGCAGGAGCTGAGCAGAATACCAGTAGTACAAGATTTCCCTGATGTGTTTCCAGAAGAATTGGCAGGGTTACCACCTGGAGAGGGAGATTGAATTTGAGATTGAGTTGTTGCCAGGAACAACTCCTATCTCCATTCCACCATATCGGATGGCACCAGCTGAACTGAAAGAGTTGAAGACTCAACTGGAGGACTTAGTGGATCGTGGATTTATCAGACCTAGTGTTTCACCTTGGGGAGCACCAGTTTTGTTTGTCAAGAAGAAGGATGGCACGTTGAGACTGTGTATCGATTACAGGCAGCTGAATCAGGTTACGGTGAAGAACCGGTACCCGTTGCCATGCATTGACGACCTGTTTGATCAGCTGCAAGGAGCCTCGGTATTTTCCAAAATTGATTTGAGATCCGGTTATCATCAACTGAGGGTTCGTGAGTCTGATGTGCCAAAGACAGCCTTCCGGTCACGGTATGGGCATTACGAATTTCTGGTGATGCCGTTTGGAGTGACTAATGCGCCAGCCATGTTTATGGATTTGATGAATAGAGTCTTTCGGGAATACGTAGATCAGTTTGTCATTGTGTTTATTGATGACGTCTTGATCTATTCAAAGTCGGAGGAGGAGCACTTGGTGCATTTGCGGGCTGTGTTGAACAGACTTAGAGCGCAGCAGTTGTATGCCAAATTCACTAAGTGTGAATTTTGGCTGAAGGAAATAGGTTTCTTGGGACATGTGGTATCAGCAGAAGGTATACTTGTCGACCCCAAGAAGATAGAAGCCATTGTGTCATGGGAACCTCCTCGTAGTATCACGGAAATCCGAAGTTTTCTTGGTCTGGCCGGCTACTATCGGAGGTTTGTGGAAAACTTCTCCGTCTTGGCAGGCCCGTTGACGCGTCTAACACGCAAGGGAGTTCCGTTTGTATGGTCAGAGGCATGTGAGAAGAGTTTTCAGGAAGTGAAGGCCAGACTTGTATCGGCACCGGTTCTTACCTTGCCGGTCAGCGGCAAGGGGTACATTGTGTATAGCGATGCATCGAAGATGGGATTGGGTTGTGTGCTGATGCAAGATGGTAAGGTAGTGGCCTACGCATCGAGACAGTTGAGACCGCATGAGAGCAACTACCCGACTCACGATCTTGAGTTGGCTGCGGTGGTGTTCGCACTCAAGATTTGGCGGCATTACCTGTATGGTGAAACGTGCAGGATGTTCACCGATCATAAGAGTCTCAAATACCTTCTCACCCAGAAGGATTTGAACTTGAGACAACGGAGGTGGTTGGAATTGATCAAAGATTATGACTTGGTGATTGACTACCATCCGGGCAAGGCGAATGTCGTCACTGATGCGTTGAGTAGGAAGACATCATCTTCCTTAGCCTATGTTCGCACCGAGTACATGCCTATGTTGATGTGTCTGAGAACATCTAGAGTACGACTTGATAGTGATGACTCTGGAGCATTAATAGCACAGTTGATTGTGAGGCCGACTTTACTAGACGAGATTCGGACCAAGCAACGTGAAGATCCAGTGTTGAGTCAAATAAAGCAACAGTTGGAGGAAGTAGACAGTGGTACTAGTACAGTAAGTGAGTATCGTGTGAGAGAGGATGGTATCCTGACGTTTCGAGGACGAGTGTGCATCCCTCATGACGAAGAGCTAAGACAATTGATTTTGATGGAGGCACATAGTTCGACGTTTGCCATTCATCCGGGCAGCACCAAGATGTACAGGGACTTGCGAGAACAATATTGGTGGGCCGGAATGAAGAGGCATATTGCTGAGTTTGTGGCAAAGTGCCTAGTGTGTCAGCAAGTCAAGGCGGAACATCAGAGACCTGCGGGATTACTACAGTCGTTACCCATTCCGGAGTGGAAATGGGAGCATGTGACGATGGATTTCGTAACAGGGTTGCCGAGATCACAGCGAGGTTATGATGCGATATGGGTGATAGTGGACAGACTGACCAAGTCTGCACACTTCCTCCCCATTAAGGTGACAGATACGCCGGAGAAGTTGGCAGTAAAGTATCTTGACGAGATTGTCAGACTTCATGGCGTGCCAGTGTCGATTGTGTCGGATAGAGATCCGAGATTCACGTCCAGATTTTGGGGGAAACTTCATAGTGCTTTAGACACGCGACTAAATTTCAGCACCGCATTTCACCCACAGACAGATGGACAGTCTGAGAGGACGATTCAAACCTTGGAAGACATGCTTCGAGCATGCGTGTTGGATAGGCAGAAGGCATGGGATCGATGCCTACCGTTAGCTGAGTTCGCCTATAACAACAGTTTTCAAGTGTCTATTGGCATGGCACCGTATGAAGCATTGTATGGCCGACGGTGTCGGACACCTTTGTGTTGGAACGAGGTCGGAGAACGGAAACTGGATAGTCCCGAATTAGTTGAACAAGCGACGGAGTTGTTGTTACTGATTCGACAAAGGCTGAAAACAGCGCAAGATAGACAGAAAAATTACGCTGATAATCGCCGGCGAAACTTAGAATTTGCTGTGGGAGACAAAGTCTTTTTGAAGGTGGCACCGTGGAAAGGAGTTCTTCGGTTTCAACAGCGAGGCAAGTTGGCACCAAGGTTCATTGGACCTTACAACATTACAGCCAGAGTTGGACCAGTGGCATACCGGTTGGATTTGCCACCGGAGTTGGAGAAGATCCACAATGTCTTCCATGTATCTATGCTACGGAAGTATACGCCAGATCCGTCCCATGTGTTGGAGTCACCACCAATTGAAATTTCCAACGACTTGTCGTACAAGACGCAGCCTGTTGCAATTGTGGACAGAGCGGTAAAACAATTACGAAATCGCACAGTGCCAATGGTATCCGTGTTGTGGCGTAGCGATGTCATGGAGGAACGGACATGGGAAACCGAGCAGATGATGAGGCGGCAGTATCCACAGTTATTCGACGACCTTGGTGAGTAAATTTCGCGGACAAAATTTCTATAAGGAGGGGAGGATGTGAGATTCCGTCTATTGTAGTGCCGGTCAGTGCCAGCGTTAACAGTAGCGTTAGTGCCGGCGGCAGCACGCCGATGCTAAGTGGTTGGTTGTGAACATGGCCGTAGGAAGCCTTTAAGTAACCCATAGTAAATCTGAGAGTGTTTAAGTATGATTGTGAGTGAGATAGGTTAGACGATCGAGGTTGAGTCAGTGGAAAACAAACCAGGTTGATTTTGGTCCGTTTTGAGCGACCGCGAGCCGTTTGGGCCAAAATTTTGTGTATTGGGCTGTTGCCATTTTTTTTTTCATTCCCAGCCCTTATGTTATGGCTTTATATACTCAAAGAAGTTGTTGGGCCACTTGGTTGACATTTCACGTGTCACTTGGGCTCATTTGTGATGAAACGGGCCGTTGATTTCACGTTTCAGCCTTGTTGAACTTTTGGGCCCGAAACCCATCAGCCCAAGCCCACACTTCATCCTTTAAACACTCCTCTTCCATAAGTGACCAGCAGAACACACACTCATCACCAGCCCTAACCCGTTTTTCTCCTTCCTTCACCCTTCCAACCTACCAAAATCCAAACTTTGTTCAATTTGACCCCAAAAACTTGTGGGGGATTGTCTCAAAACACTTTCCCATCAATTTTCTACACTTTTCCACTGTTAGATTGGGGTCTAAGGCCTGATTTTGAGGTGTTCATCATTTTGGCCGAAAATTTCAGAGTTGTTGGTAAATGCTTAATCTTTGGTTTTCTTTTTGGATTGGTTAGTTTATTAGGTTGCTAGTGATGTGATTAAGTGTTTTTGATGGATGGAAATGCATGAAAACAACCTATGATTCTTGTATGAATTCCGGATGAACAGTATCAGGGGGTTGTTTCTTCATGTTATTGATCATGTTGGTGTGTTTATTCATGTTAATTGAGTGGTTGTAGTCAGTATTGAGAGGAAACGTGTTGATTATGTGAGGAATTGATGTTGAGCTGGTAATGAGAGTATCTGAATGTAAGGAGTATTGTGATTTAGTTGTTTAGATTGGATAGGGAAATGTAGATGTGTGTGCAGCGTGAGAGGATCCATAGGATTGCTTTCAATTATTTTCCATTTGATTCCTTGATTGGTTATGCTTAGTATGGCTGTATGGTTTGTGCTTGTTTAGGCGGTACCGGATCGAGCGGTAGAGGCAAGGATATTGTTGGAGAACCGTCGACGCGACGAGAGGTGGGAGTTTATGTTTCATTTGCATACGCGAAATGTTTTGTTTTCAGAATTAAATATGATCAAATATTTTTGGTTTGAATGGAGGCGTAACTTGACCTGTGTTTAACATTTATATTAGAATCATAATATGCTTGCCATGTGTGAATGCATCAACTGTATATTCAAAGCTGAAGCATGCTGACTTGTTTGGTGTATACTTCCCTTGTGAGAGTTGTGTTCATTGTTACCCTTGGTGAGCAGTCCCTTGTGGGTGATTTGTTGTGATAATATTATGATGATACATGTGTTATTGGGCATGAGAAGTGAGAAGAGATTTTAAAAAGAAAATATATTGTTCCAGCCCACTTCGAGAAATGGATTAAAAGCATACGAATTTTCATACGTGTTTTGTGACCTACCATACGATGTGATTTTTCATTTCCATATACATGATTCTCATTGTGGCCGAATACTTTGAATATTATTTTGAGATGTTTGGCACCTGTTTTACAAGCTGGAAATGTTTAATTGCATGCATGGAATATATGATGAATTTTTCGATTTAATAACCCATACGTGATAAATTCACTATTTGGTCACTAACCGATCAGACCTCCCGATTTCCAGTAAGGATCCCGATGATGTTCACACCCTTTTGTAACCCCTGAATGAGTGTTTTTAACCCCGGAAAGTCTTCTTTTGAGTGTGATGAATTGTGCTATGTGTTGTGCAATATGTTTTCGTAAAAAAAAACAAGAGTACCAAATATAAATATTTTCTAGGCACTGTACCGATTGGAATTGACGGTAAAAGCTTGATCAAGTTAGGTAAGTATATGGAGTCCTTATAGAGAGGACAGTTGCTTACCTTGGAGAGGTATGGTTGGATATATGTATGTATATTGAGTGTTGTGTGCACTATGAAGGGAAAGGCCTTACAAATGCTTCATATATATCTTACGACGTTATATCTACGTGTGCTCAAAATTGAATGTGATAGCTTGTGTTTCTCCATTCAATTTTGGACAATACTGATGGTGGGGTTTTGTTTATATATATGCTACAACTGAAAACCATCGGTAGGCTTTTAGGTAACCCTTTAGCGGGGGTTACGTGAAAGTGGTTTGTGTCCACCCCGTTATGTTTTGGGCATAGTAGCCAAATATCAAAGCTGTGATTTATGGATCTCTTGTATTTATTTTCCTTATGCCGTTTGGTGTGTGCACTTAGGATGGATACATAGAAGAACATGGATTGTAATGGTTTGAATAAATGTTTGATACTATGATTTGGTTTTGTCTCCATTCCACCGTTTATGCTTATGACGCGGTAACTTCCACTGAGGTCCTTGATCTCACCCCCCCTCTCTATTGTTTTGTTTCAGGACTAAGTTGTGAGAGATAGCTATTCAACTTCGAGGTTGCTATCCCGGTATTGGTCGTAGGGCTGGACAAATGCACATGCATGTTTTTTTTTGACTCGGCATTCTTCACATCTTCTTGTATATTTGGATACTTGTGCATTGTGCTGATATATATAAGAAGTGATGTTATTTTGAGTTTCTGGGAATCTGTGAGTGTGGACTCGAGGTGTTACATGTTTAAGGCCGAATGGCCGTTGTATGTGATTTGTTATCTTCGCTGCATGTGTTTGTTACTCCGTTGTTTGTTGGTTATGCCGAATACAATTTGATGCGTGCCATGTTTTGAAAAAAAATTCATATGTTGTGTATTTATTACGTTTAGCGTAACAGAGTTTTACGGTTAAGCCTTGTGTAGTTCCGCTTGGTCCACCAGTTGGGACAACCGTGGCTGCACGACGGTGAGGCTCCCAGTTACCGGGTACGGGTCCTCACAGCATGTCCTGGATTTCTATGCTTGATATGGAAGTATGAAATGCATTATTGAAGTGTAAATGACGCATCGAGTAGCATTTGCAATTGTGAGATGAATCACGCATTGCAGTAGTGTGAGGTTTCATATCTTAGTGGGTTAAGCCCAATAGCCTGATAAATCGTTAATTGGTGAGCCCATAACCCATGAGCTAGAGGTATGAGAAGGTACAAATGATATCGGAATTATTGGATATTGGATAAGGAATCAGTGAAGACCAAAATTAGTCGTTGTCAGGCTGTGACGTAAGTGCACGGCTCGAAAGAAGTCGACTTAGGTATCATGTTCTTACTCCAATCTGTAGAGTCATTCGGACTCACAGGTATATTTCTTGGTTCTTGACACCTTCGAAAGAACCTCGGACGTTGTATTTCCTTGAACTCAGTATCTATGGGTAATTTCATCTTTTTATATCCTGATACCTATCAATCTTGAGATTCAAGTCATTTGATGACTAAGGCCCTTGAGTCTATCATTTGAGACTCATAAGAAAAAATATACATCATAAGGGATGAAAATGAATTATTAAATTCATTAGTGAGAATAAATAAAGGATAATTTGGAAATTTTATATATAGGAATAAGCACATAAATATGATATAAAAATAAAAAGAGTAATGTATAGGAGAAATTTTGATGATTTGGAACCATAGATAGGTCCCTATATTGAATATTAGTGTTTAGTAATTTTTGGAAAAATATTTCTAATTATTAGTAATTTTCTAATAAATATCATAGGGTATTATAATTTTTAGTAAATTTTGTAAATGAAGAAAATAAAATCTTTCAATTTAATAGATTCTACAGTTCATAAGGAGTCTATAGTATTTTTCGGAGTAATATCCCATTTATTATGAATTTTACAAGATTTAGTGAATTAAAGGAAAATAATAATTATATTATATTATTATAAAAAGAAGAAGAAATGAAATGTAAATTCAAAGGATCAAAACTATAGTGAAACCTATCGTTTTGACTGGCTCGACCTTAAGTCAAACTTGTGGCATCTTCATTGGGACGATGTTGTTTCACCTTTCGGTAAGACAACGTCGTTTAGCTTTGGGAGAGTCGCCGGTTTGTCTTATCTGAAGACCCACCGACTGGAACACCTTCTTATCTCGTTGAAATTGGGATTTAGCCATTTGGGCATATCGGCTTCAAAAACTCCATTCTCTCCCCTTGTTGCGAGCGTGTCTCTTGGAAGGATTTTGTCCTTTCTCCGATGAGTATCACCGTTTCTTTGCCTGAAATTTCCTGTTCATGTAGGGCTTCAATTTTGACACGATAGTCTTAGATTATTTTAGGGTTTGGTTGCGAAATGAGTGGGGAAACTTTATGTATAGATTTGGTGAAGTATCGTGAAGTGTTGGATGGATTCAAGAAAACTAGGGTTCCTAAAAATTGGGAATTGCAGGTTTGGCAAGGAGAAGAGGACGACTACGGATGACACGTTGTCCGCAGGCCATTCGGAAGACATGTCGTCTAGGGGTCATGATAGATGACATGTCGTATAGATAAGAGGTGTGTGACGTCTCATATAAACCAGGTCGGTAAGTTGGTTTAAGTCTGGTTTTTGGGTCGAGATTTGGTCGATTTTGGTAGAAACGTAGCCATGCCACAGAGTGACATGTGTCATGTTGACTTTGACCAAAAATTAGAAATTGATAAAAAATAAATTAAATTTGGGAAAGATAGAAATAAATTGAAAAAAAATATGAAAAAATTCTAGAAAATAGAGAAAATTATGAGGAATATGATGGTCTAAAGTTTTGATGATTTTCATGAGTTTTGATGTGTATAAAAATCAGTAGAAGTTTATGATAATTAGGAAAAAATACAAAAATTACTCAGATTAGATCTGAGGGAAGGTTTAAGGACCTAGAAGTGTCATTATGAGATTATTAAGATTCGTATGATGATATTTAAGTATCAGATTGCAATTAAGTGTGTAGGTCGCAGTAAGAGGATTAGGAAAATGGATCAGAACCACGAATGAAAGTCAGGATGACAAAACTATGAGTGGAAGATTTTAATTTAATTCCCATCGTTTTAAATGAATTTGAATTGTCTTTACATAATGCGTGATATCTGTGAATCGCTTGCATGCATAAACGCATGATCGGTGGAAATTTCTTAAATCATGGAAAGTCTTAATTTCATGTATTTGATTGAATTATAATGTGCTTTTATGGTTATTTCGTGAGTCGTAAATGAGTATTGTGAATGAGCTTAAAATAACTGTGATATGAAAGACGATAGTATTGTACTACCAATTGGGAATCGTGAAGGCAACTTAACAAATACCTTGTATGGTTCACAGTCCTATGAGAAGAGTGTTGAAGCTCGAGTTGGAAAGGCACAACATATGAGAAATTGTAATAACTTTTGAGATATTAATGAATCGAGAACATTCAGAACCCTAACCCTACTAATAAGGGATCATAATTCTGCTGATTATAAGGAAATATTCTAACCCTGCCACATATGACTGACTAGTCATATGAAAGGATACTAATCGTGCTGAGTTTATAGCACTACCGAGTAAGAAACCGAAATTCAAGATAAAAGAAAAACAATACTTAGAGGGTCGACTTAACCTAGAAAAATCAAAGAATTTTTATTTAGAATTTATGTAAGAACTGATAAAAAATAATCGAGAAACTATTAAATGGGATTTGAAAATGGAAAATTGAGAAAATTATAAGAGCGTAAGAAATTAAGAATATTCAAATGAAGTAAGTAATGACTCAAAAATATTTAAATAGAATTTATGATAATGAGAAGTAAATAATGAAGATTGGTTGGTAAAAGATTTACTAACCTTAATTGAATGAAAGATGCGAGAAGGGTTAATCAAGGTGATATTAACCCTAGTGGAATTAAAGGAATAGTGGCTACAGAATTAGTCAACTAACTATACTCGATTCTTTGAGGAGTATAGTTTATGAACCTATTCTGGGATTGATCACCCCAGCATATTAGATTACTGGGTGTTACCTCAAATTACTTTGTGTTCCTAGATTACTATGTGTAGATATTTGTGACGACCTCAATTCCTAACTATTACTATTTGCTCCGATTTAGGTCATCACCGCCATGAAACCCAAATAATCTAAATGACATCTAGGAACTATCTGAATCTCACTAGGCTTACCATTAATTTTCGATTTTTAGCATGTTTATTTCTAATTCGCAGCATCATAAGATCTGCAGAAACTCTAAATACAAATCTCCCAGTTCGCATTAGATCATTCCTAGACATCTAAAGGGGATCACGCAATTCAAGAATCAATCAGAAAGGGGTTAGGGCCGAATCTATGGTTGAGGGAGGACCGCAAACACTTCCGAAAGTATCAGAAGTACACAGGTAGGTGGAACTCATCAGATTGCTCTCGGCAATGAAGAAGAAAGGCCATCTCCTTCCACCTGTGTTGTCCAAGGCTTACTGCACAAAGGATAAACGGTTAACACACACAAGCTAATCAATAAGCCTAGTAAGTCATCTTGTTACACACGGACAAAGCCACACGCGGACTTGAGCATCCCAAACCACACAAGGATAAGGGCTTCCTGCCACACAAGGACAGGGTTCCGGCCACACAAGGACCAGACATCCAGCGAGCTCTTGCTGGGGTTTCGCCACCCATACAACTCCCATACTAGTAAGAACCTCTCCTCTCCCTAGGAGCATCAGCGCTTACCCCGAATGGCCACCGGAAAAGGATCCTGACACACAAACACGTACAAGCACACACAGGCAAGTACAAAGCATAATACCATAGCAGGGTATCCTCAATCATGTCAGAACACAATCAGCATATTCAATTCACATAACATATGCAACTCAGGCATTCAAAACCTAACTCAGGGGTTCGATATAGCCTATGAGATTCACATCTCAAACCGAAATTCATACTCTCACCCTATAATCAATTCGCATCCACTACAACAAGGACAGGTATCAAAAATATCAAGAAAATAACAGAGGTCTCTGTAGAAACCGATGAGGCGTAGATCTACCTCTCTTTTCTCTGAACAAGAAGCTACTCCTTTGCCTTTATTAGGTAATTCTGAACCACCTATATTATCACCAGGCAAAGATCAAAACAAACTAAGCATGCATATTCAATAATCAATTGAATACCCTATTTCCTTACCAATTCCACTCACCAAACCTATCAGAAACCAGTGATCAGATTCTGCAGGTGCCTCCCCCTTTGATGTGTGATGTGATAGCCAGGAACTTAACAAGATTCAACCTGAATTTCCATTCCAATTAACTACGCAAATTTCGTCTCTAAAAGTAGTACAAAGGACAATTTTGACTTTAAGCATAGAGAATTTTAAAAGAAGGAAATTAATGATCATACATCATGAATAGATGCTAATCAATCATAAGAACAAGCAAAACGACAACAGAAATCAACCGAAGACAAAAACTGTAGAAATCTAAAAACCTAATTCCGTCGCCGATTTTAAACTTAACCTTAGACAAAGAAATATTAACTGTAGAAACATATATGTTTGGAAAGAGGATGAAAAGATATTTTCAACAAGCTATTATTTTCAGGGATCCGACAAACGATTAGAGAGTTATGCTACATTGAAGTTCAAGAAGATTTGGCAAAAACCTAATTCCGCCGCCGATTTTTAACTTATCTTTAGAAAAAGAAATAAAAATTTTATGAAAAAAAATAATAGTTAGAAAGAGGATGAAGAGTTCTTTCCAACAAGCTATTATTTGCAGGTTTTCGAAGAACGATAAGAGAGTTATTCTGATTTAAAATTTCAGCGAATTTTGGCAGCTATAGGGAGGTATAAGGTTTTAGGCTTATACGAATTTTGTATATTTTTCTCTGAATGATTTTTGTGAGGTTTGCTTCCTATTTATAATAAAAAGGTATAGAATTATGATTACTACTTTTAAGATTTTATTAAAAATAAGATAATTACCAAATAATTAAATTCTTTAATTATCTTCCCCTATTCTTAAGAATTTTAATCCCTAAGGAAATTTTCTATCTATAAGGACTTAGATTAAAGGGAATTTATACCAGAATTAACTACCATACCACTCTTACCAATTTTGGCCATCACACATCCTTTCCGTCATGGGAAAAATCATCATTTCACCTGCACTGGTTTCTGGACTTTTAGGACTCAAAATTTTGGGCCTCACATCCTCCCCTCCTTACAAGAATTTCGTCCTCGAAATTTTAACCTAAGTAACTAAGCAAATAGGTAAGGAAATTTTGCATGCATAGATTCCTCAGTCTCCTAAGGTTGTTCCTTGATTTGGTCGTTATACCAAACAACTCATACCATAAGCACGCTTCGACTGTGAAACTGATGAACTGACCGATCTAGTATGGTAACTGGTTGTACGGGATAGGATAGGTCTTCAGCAACCTCGACTGGTGGTTCTTTGAGCACATGAATATGAAAGGATACTAATCGTGCTGAGTTTATAGCACTACTGTGTAAGAAACCTGAAATTTAAGATAAAATAAAAAAATACTTAGAGGGTCGACTTAACCTAGAAAAATCAAAGAATTTTTATTAAGAACTTATCTAAGAATCGATAAAAAATAATCGAGAAACTATCAAATGGGATTTTTAAAGGGAAAATTGAGAAAATTATAATAGCATAAGTAATTAAGAATATACGAATGAAGTAAGTAATGACTCAAAGATATTTAAACAGAATTTATTGATATAGAGAAGTAAATAATGAGAATTGGTTGGTTAAAGATATACTAACCTTAACTTGAATAAAAGATGCGAGAAGGATTAATTAAGGTGATACTAACCCTAGTAAAAAAAAAGGAATAGGGGTTATGGAATTAGTTGACTAACCATTCTCAAATCATTGAGGAGTATAGCTTATGAACTTATACTGGGACTGATCACCCCAGCATATCAGATTACTAGGTGTTACCTCAAATTATTGTGTGTTTCTAGATTACTACAGTGTTGATATTTGCGACGACCCCAATTCCTAACTATTACTATTTGCTCTGATTAAGGTCATCACCGCCGTGAAACTCAAATAGCCCAAATGATATCTAGGAACTATCTGAATCTCACCAGGTTTACCATTAACTTTCGATTTTTAGCATGTTTATTTCTAATTTTTTTAACAACGATTGGAGCATGATGTTGGACAATTATTCTGGTAACATACAGAGTGAATAAAACATCATCTGAAGTCTTTAGATTAAATCATTGGGTTGATAACACACAATTCCCATAGGGATTCAAACAACCAGCAAAAAATCCTCCAAATATATTTCGATAATAGCAATAAAAGGAAGGATCTGAAAATAAACCAAAAAGTAGCCCAATCATTCATGTTATATGCGCAAGTAAACAAGGATCAAGTATGCAAATATGATGCGATATCGCCCCGTCATGCAACCTTGATCTCACACACAGGTACCACGGACACTGGATGTACCTAAGCCTGAAAAATAGTAAAAACAATGGTATGAGATTACAAGAATCTTAGTAGGGTCGCAGCATCATAACATCTGCAGAAACTCTAAACACAAATCTCCAAATTCGCATTAGATCATTCCTAGACATCTAAAGAGGATCACGCAATTCAAGAATCAATCATAAAGGGGTTAGGGCTGAATCTATGGTTGAGGGAGAACCGCAAACACTTTGAAAGTACAGAAGTACACAGGTAGGTGGAACTCATCAGATTGCTCTTGGAAATGAAGAAGAAAGGCCATCCCCTTCCACCTGTGTTGTCCAAGGCTTACTGCACAAAGGATAAACAGTTAACACACAAGCTAATCAGTAAGCCTAGTAAGTCATCTTGTCACGCACGAACAAGTCTTCCCAAGCCACACAAGGATAAGGGCTTCCTGCCACACAAGGACAGGGTTCCGGCCACACAAGGACCAGACATCCAGCGAGCTCTTGCTGGGGTTTCGCCACCCATACAACTCCCATACTAGTAAGAACCTCTCCTCTCCCTAGGAGCATCAGCGCTTACCCCGAATGGCCACCGAAAAAGGATCCTGACACACAAACACGTACAAGCACACACAGGCAAGTACAAAGCATAATACCACAATAGGGTATCCTCAATTCATGTCAGAACACAATCAGCATATTCAATTCTCATAACATATGCAACTCAGGCATTCAAAACCTAACTCAGGGTTTTGATATAGCCTATGAGATTCACATCTCAAACCGAAATTCATACTCTCACCCTATAATCAATTCGCATGCAATCCAACAAGGGCAGGTATAAAAAATATCAAGAAAATAACAGGAGTCTCTGGAGAAACTGATAAGCATAGATCCTACCTCTCTTGTCTCTGAACATGAAGCTACTCCTTTGCCTTTATTAGGTAATTCTGAACCACCTATATTATCACCAAGCAAAGACGAAAACAAACTAAGCATGCATATTCAATAATCAATTGAATACCCTATTTCCTTACCAATTCCACTCACCAAACCTATCAGAAACCAGTGATCTGATGCTGAAGGTGCCTCCCCCTTGGATGTGTGATGTGATAGCCAGGAACTTAACAAGATTCAACCTGAATTTCCATTCCAATTAACTATGCAAATTTCGTTGCTAAAAGTAGGACATAGGACAATTTCGAATTTAAGCATAGAGAAGTTTAAAAGAAGGAAAATCATGATCATAAATCATGAATAGATGCTAATCAGTCATAAGAACACGCAAAATGACAACAGAAATCAACCGAAGATAAAAACTGTAGAAATCTAAAAACTGAATTCCACCGCCGATTTTCAACTTAATATTAGACTAAGAAATATTAACTTCCAAAAAAAAAAACATATATGGTTGGAAAGAACATGAAAAGAGCTTTCCAACAAGTTATTATTTTCAAGGATCCGACAAACGATGAGAGAGTTATGCTACATTGAAGTTCAAGAAGATTTGGCAAAAGCCTAATTCCGCCGCCGATTTTCAACTTATCTTTAGAGAAATAAATACTAATCTCCTGAAATAAAAAAACGTTTTTTGGAAAGAGGATGAAGACAGCTTTCCAACAAGCTATTATTTTCAAGGATTCGATGAACGATAAGAGAGATATGATGGTTTAAATTTTCAGCGAATTTTTGCGGCTATAGGGAGGTGTAGGGTTTTAGGCTTATACGAATTTTATATGTTTTCTCTGAATGATTTTTGTGAGGTTGGCTTCCTATTTATAATGAATGAGTATAGAATTATGATTAATACTTTTAAAATAATTAAAAATAAGATAATTACCAGATAATTAAATTCTTTAATTATCTTTCCCTATTCTTAGGAATTTTATTCTCTAAGGCAATTATCTATCTATAAGGACTTAGATTAAAGGGAATTTATACCAGAATTAACTACCATACCACTCTTACCAATTTCGGTCATCACACATCCTTTCCTTCAGGGGAAAAATCGTCTTTTCACCTGCATTGGCTTCTGGACTTCAAGGACTCAAAATTTGGGGTCTCACAATATTACTACCTAGATTACTGTGTGTGATTATATCCCGAGTATAGAGAGAGTGATTATAATACCAACCTTCTTTGGCTATATTAGCCATCTAATAGAATGACTATCGATTGTATGTCAAGATATGTAAGATCTCTGTATATTTAAGATGTATGTGGTATGTGTTGACATTTCTATGTTGTGGATGACATTGCTTGAGTGTGACCCTGATGATGGGGTTAAATGATATGTGCTATGATATCTTGTGGCATCATTTTGCCTTGTTTGTTATGATGCATTTTCATGATTGGATCTGATTACTCTATGGCCATGATTTTGACTCTGTGTTTTTTAAATCATAAGATTAAAGTGGCATATAATCTTAATTAAATTTAGTGAGAATTTGTAATAGAAAATGTCCACTCACCTAGTTGCCATGCCAGCATTTGATAGGTTTCCCGAGTTAGAGAAAAAGGGATCGGCTTTGCCCCAGATCGTAGACTCTGAAAAATTCAAATTACGTGGCATGATCGAGGATTCGGATTGCATATGTGGACTAGTTGCTTATGACATTTTGTGTGTGTATGTATTATAAATTGGGATCCCATACTATGTCTCGCATGATGTAAATTCCACAAAACTTCCTCTTGTCTGTTTGTTCCAGTATATTTTCTTAGTCTTGGGATTGCTTCTGAGGCACATCATGCATTTAAAATATAAAAAAAAAATTAAACAATTTTTTTTTCACCTTGTATAATTGTTCTATACTCTTAAGATGGCCATCTAAGTTTGTACAGTAGCTATATGGTGGTTGTTTATCTTGGTGGATTCCAGAGCGTGGTTTAAGAAAAATATATTAACTGCATATTGTTCATCAAATTCTTGAAGTTTGGTCTTGAATTTTTTTCTTCGAGTCTTCTTGTGAGTTTGAGATGCATACACATTGTGTGAACATACTGCACTAAGTCCACAGTGCATATGATTCTAAAAGGATATGATGTATTACAAGGATAAAAAGAGAGTATCTGCAAGGGAAGCCTTATGTTATATGGACTGAAAATTAGTATTTTTGCAGTGAAAATGGTGACTCTAGAAGTCAAGGTGCTACAAGAGGCAGATGTAGGGCTCGAAGAGAGACACCCTCAGCCTCAAGGTCAGTAGAACCAATTATGCCACTGGTAGTACTAGAATCTAAAACCTAGGTATCTCAATCCAAATAAGGACTGATCAAGATGCCACCTACAGAAGTATGGTAGGTTATATTACAAATGTTGGTAAAGTACCAAAGAAGAGGAAACGTAGTACCCCCACCCCAGGCTAAGCAAGAATTGGTTATAACAATTCTTGATATGGGGTTAATTGAGGCTGATAGATTGAGGGTAGCCTTTAGACTTTTTGAGGGTGATGCTGAGGTATGGTGGCGAACAATTCATGAACAATATTACTTGAGTTTCCATTGAAAACAAAAGAGGAGAGAATTTTATATGCTTAGACAAGGTGTGAGACCTCTTTTTCTTAGTGCCTAGTCAGCAGAATCAGACAGTGAGAGTGTCTAATTTTGGTCCGTTGTGAGAAGTTGACTAGTTTGACTGAGGTTTAATAGTTTGACCCAGGAGTTTACTAGTTTGATCTAGGTTGACTGGTTTGACCTGAAAGTTGACCAATTTGACCCGAGAGTCGACCAATTTGACCTGAGAGTTGACCGTTGACCTTAGAGTTGATCGTTGACCTTAGAGTTGATCGTTGACCATAGAGTTTACCTTTAGGGTGGACATAGTCATAGAAAGCCTAAGTGTGCATCTAGGGGTCTTAGCGAGTGTTCTAGGTCGAGTGTCGAGGTTTGAGTCACTAGAAATCAATATTTGCCAGTTTCGGGTCCGTTTTGAGTGACCATCGGGCTTTGAGCCGAAAAACCCTTTTTGGGCTTGTTTAATATTTTCCAAGCCTATTTACCTATTTTTAGTCCAATTAATTATTTTAACCCGTTTTCTATGATTATTGATTTTAAAACCCATTTTGGCCCACTCGAGACATATTAGACTTTTTAAAATAACCTGTTCGGGCTTTTCCAAGATTTAAAGCCCGAGGTATAAATATTCAGCCCAACCCAACATTTAGAATTTTTCTAAAGTGTTGGAGTTGCAGACTACCTCTTTCTCTTGTTTTTCTCTCTCATACCTCACTTCCCAAAGAAATCTGTTCGAATTCCATCGATTTTCATTAAACAAAAAACCACCATGCTTCATCCCAAGACACATTCCTAACCTTCCCCCACCGATTTCCACTGGTAGTTGCCGATTGAGAAGCCGTAATCTGCTTATTTTTTGCATTTGAACACAATTTGGGGTTTCATGGTAAGTGCTTTAACTCTTCATTTTCATTGTCAATTTTTGGTTCCATTAGTTTGCTGTTGATGTTCCTAAGCATGTTTAGTGATTTTGATCATTCGAAAATACCCCCTGATCCGAGGGTGAGCATTTTCGATTTCAGTGGCATTTTCAGTAATTTTTAGTGTTTTGAGATTTCGATTGAATTGTCAATTTTGGTTGTTACTGTTTCTTAGGATTATCAATTTGTGAGTTGCGGAGTATATTTTTGGGGTGATAAACCTAATCGTTTTATCAGGTAGGCTTGGTTGTCGATTTAGAGCCTTGAGTGGCTTGCACAAGGTTTGGGCTTTTTGGTCGTTTGTGGAATTTCAGGATTTTTGAGTTGAGAGCTTGTTGTTAGGGTGAGATGTGTGTTAGTGTAAGTGTCGGTGGGTTCTCTTAGGGTTTGTTTTCAATTTTGAGTCATTTAGTCTATTTTTTCAGTTTTGGTGTTTATATGTGCGTTTTGGTTCGGATTTTATGTTTAGACGGTGCTGGAGCGGTCGATAAGGGAAATGGTATTGCTATTGAGTTTTTTACGTGACAAGGGGTGAGAGTTTACATTTCATTTGCTTATACAGAAATATTTTGTGTTATTAAATTAAAATACGGTAAATGATTGGTTTTGAATAGAGTTCATACATGCAATGTGTATGACTTTTATTTTAGCTTCATAAACTTGCTTATCATATTTTGGGAGCATGAACCATATGTCTGAACTCCTAAGCTTGTTGGTTGTGTGTTTATGCTTGTGAGAGGGCATGTGATGTGATGTTGGAACCCGTGTAATTGATTGTGCTTATATCCATGTGGTTGGTTGGACCCCTTTGAATTGAGTGTTTTGTGGTTTGTGAGGTGTCTTTCATTGCTGAGAAACCTTGGTATTGGTTCCCTAAGGTTCAACCGAGTTTGGGGAGTTTCAGGTCATTTTCGAGGTGCATAACTCGTCCCGGATTAGTATACGCCCGTGTACCATCCTAGTAGCCCGGGTACTATTCTAAACAGAATAGTACAAGACTTATGCAAGAGAGCACATGACCATGTACTTTTTTTTGCACGGTCGTATAATTTTTTTTACATGACCGTGTACTTTTTTTTACACCACCATGTACTTTTTTTAAATGGCCATGTACTATTTTTTACATGGCCGTGTACTTTTTACATGGCCATGTACTTCAGCGTCTTTACTTTTACACCCAATGTTCCAAACAACTACATGGCCATGTACTTTTCCTAGCAACCCTTGTATTTTTCCTACAGCTCAAGTATCCCATTTTGACACCCCAAACCTATCTTAAACCTACCCAACACCAAATAAATATCAAATCACACCCTAATCAACCTCATATGAGTGCCCCTTGGTGTTCATTGCATTTCATGTATTATTGGATTTTTAATGTAAAAGCTATATATTTATGTTCTTAGGAATGACTTGGAATTGGCGGATAATGTTGGCCAAGTTAGGTAAGTACGTGGAATCCCAACAGAGAGGAATATTGCTTACCTAATGTTGTTGTATGGATGGATTATTTATGTGTGGATTAGGTAAGTACATAAAATCTCAATAGAGGGGAATATTGCTTACCTGAGGTTGTTCTATGGATGGAATATATATGTGTGGATTAGGTAAGCACGGAATCCCGGTGGAGGGAAATATTGCTTACCTAATATTATTGTATGGTGGATTGTGATTGAGTGCGATAGTATGATTTCTCCACTCAGTTTTTGATAACATTGACAATAGAGGATTTATATGTATTTTGTAAATAAAAAATTAATTGTCAGTGAGCTTTCGGTTTCTCTTTAGCAGGGGTTACTTGAAAGTGTTTTGTGATCCACTCCGATAGGTTTTTGAGAAATAGTAGCCCGTGTGACGATATTATGTGCTGTGAGTTTATAAAACCTATTGCGCTGGCCTTTTTTGCACTGTATTTTACAATTCATGCATTATATTTAATAGCTTGTGAAATGCACTGATGTGCACGTTTAGTATGCATGGATGGTAATAGTGAAGGATGCTGAGTCCAAAAACGTGCATGTGCATTTGTCCAGCCCTACGACCAATAACGGGATAATAACCTTGAAATTGAACAGCTAACTCTCACAACTTAGTCCTGAAACAAAATAATAGAGAGGGGGAGTGAGATCAAGGACCTCAGTGGAAGTTACCGCATCATAAGCATAAACGGTGGAATAGAGACAAAACCAAAGCATAGTATCAAACATTTATTCAACCAGTACAATCCATACTCTTCAATGTAGCCATCATAAGTGCACACACCAAAATGCATAAGAAGTAAAAATAGCTTTGATACTTGGCTACTATGCCCAAAACATAACGGGGTGGACACAAACCACTTTCACGTAACCCCCGCTAAAGGGTTACCTAAACGCCGACTGATGGTTTTCAGTTGTAGCATATATATAAACAAAACCCCACCATCAGCATTGTCCAAAATTAAATGGAGAAACACAAGCGATCACATTCAATTTTGTGCACACGTATATAACGTCGTACTATATATACAAAGCAATTGCACGGCCTTTTCATTCACAGTACACACAGCACTCCCGTTCATTCATAGTGCACACAGCACTCAAGATACATAAATATATCCAACCATACCTCTCCACGGTAAGCAACTGTCCTCTCTATAAGGACTCCATATGCTTACCTAACTGGATCCAGCATTAACCGTCAATTCCAGAACACAATGCATAAACACATAGCATAATTCATCAAGTATGAGTTATTAAATCTAAAAATTCATCAAATATTCCATGCATGCATTTAAACATTGCCATCTTATAAATCAGGTGCCAAACATCTCAAAATAATATTCGAAATATTCGGCCATAATAGCAAAAATGTCTAAGAAGATGAAAAATCATATCGTATGGAAGGTTGCAAAACACGTATGAAATTTCGTGTACACCAAACAAATCAGCATGCTTCAGCTTTTGAACATACAGATGATACATTCAAACATGGCAAGCAAATTAGGATTCTAGATTAAACATAATTCAGGTCCTGCCTCCATTCAAACCAAAACATTTGATCATATTTTAATTCTGAAACAAAACGTTACGCGTATGCAAATGAAACATAAACTCCCACCTTTCGTTGCGTCGATGGTTCTCCAACAATATCCTTGCCTCTACTGATCGATCCGGTACCGCCTAAACAAGCACAAACCATACAGCCATACTAAGCATAACCAATCCAGGAATCAAAATGGAAAAGAATTGAAAGCAATCCTATGGACCCTCTCACGCTGCACACACATCTACATTCCCCTATCCAATCTAAATCGTCAAATCATATCCAATCTAAACAACCAACTCATATCCAATCTAACAAACCAAATCACAGTACTTCAGATACCCTCATTACCAGCCCAACATCACTTCCGCACATAATCAACACGCTTCCTATCAATACTGACCACAACCACTCAATTAACATGAATAACCACACCAACATGATCAAGAACATGAAGAAACAACCCCCTGATACAGTTCATCCGAGATTCATACAAGAATCAGAGCTTGTTTCCATGTATTTCCATACATCAAAAACATTCAATCACATCACTAGCAACATGAATAAACCAACCAATCCAAAAGAAAACCAACGATTAAGCACTTACCAACAATTCTGGAATTTTCGTCCAGAATGAAGAACACCTCAAAATCTGGCCTTAGACACCAATCTAACAGTGGAAAAGTGTAGAAAATTGATAGGAAAGTGTTTTGGGACAATCCTCCACAAGTTTTTGGGGTCAAATTGTGCAAAGTGTGGATTTTGGTAGGTTGGAAGGGTGAAGGAAGGAGAAAAACGAGTTAGGGTTGGAATGTGCTGGTCACTTCTGGAAGAGAAGTATTTAAAGGATGAAGTGTGGGCTTGAGCTGATGGGTTTCAGGCCCAAGGGCTGATGGGCTTCAGGCCCAAAAGTTCAACAAGGCTGGACCGTGCCATCGACGGCCCGTGTCACACAAATGAGCCCAATTGACATTGAAATGTCCACCAAGTGGCCCAAACGGCTCGCGGTCGCTCAAAACGGACCAAAATCAACCTGGTTTGTTTTCCACTGACTCAACCTCGCTCGTCTAACCTACCTCACTCACACTCATACGTAAACACTCTCAGATTCACTATGGGTTCCTTAAAGGTTTCCTACGGCTGTGTTCACAAACCAACAGTTTAGCATCGGCACGCTGCCGCTGGCACTGACGCTACCGTTGGCGCTGCCATTGACCGGCACCACAATAGACGGGATCTCACATCTTCCCCTCCTTATAGAAATTTCGTCCACAAAATTTACTTACCAAGGTCATGGAATAACTGTGGATACTGCCGCTTCATCATCTGCTCGGTTTCCCATGTCTGTTCCTCCATGACATCGCTACGCCACAACACGGATACTATTGGCACTGTGCGATTCTGTAATTGTTTTACCGCTCTGTCCACAATTGTATTAGGCTGCATCTTGTATGAAAAGTCGTTGGCAATTTCGATTGGTGGTGACGTCAACACATGGGACGGATCTGGCATGTACTTCCGTAGCATAGATACATGGAAGACATTGTGGATCTTCTCCAACTCCGGTGGCAAATCCAACCGGTATGCCACTAGTCCCACTCTGGCTGTAATGCTATAAGGGCCAATGAACTTTGGTGCCAACTTGCCTCGTTGTTGAAACCGAATAATTCCTTTCCACGGTGCCACTTCCAAAATGACTTTGTCTCTAACAGCAAATTCTAAGTTTCGCCGGCGATTATCAGCGTAATTTTTCTATTTATCTTGCGCTGTTTTCAGCCATTGTCGAATCAGTAACAACAACTCTGTCGCTTGTTCAACTAATTCGGGACTATCCAGTTTCTGTTCTCCGACCTCGTTCCAACACAAAGGTGTCCGACACCGTCGGCCATACATGCCTCATATGGTGCCATGCCAATAGACACTTGAAGACTGTTATTATAGGCGAACTCAGCTAACGGTAGGCATCGATCCCATGCCTTCTGCCTATCCAACACACATGCTCGAAGCATGTCTTCCAAGGTCTGAATCGTTCTCTCAGACTGCCCATCTGTCTATGGGTGGAATGCGGTGCTGAAATTTAGTCGTGTGTCTAAAGCACTATGAAGTTTCCCCCAAAATCTGGACGTGAATCTCGGATCCCTATCCGATACAATCGACACTGGCACGCCATGAAGTCGGACAATCTCGTCAAGATACTTTACTGCCAACTTCTCCGGTGTATCTGTCACCTTAATGGGGAGGAAGTGTGCAGACTTGGCCAGTCTGTCGACTATCACCCATATCGCATCATAACCTCGTTGTGATCTCGGCAACCCTGTTACGAAATCCATCGTCACATGTTCCCATTTCCATTCCGGAATGGGTAATGACTGTAGTAATCCCGCAGGTCTCTGATGTTCCGCCTTGACTTGCTGACGCACTAGGCACTTTGCTACAAATTCAGCAATATGCCTCTTCATTCCAGCCCACCAATATTGTTCTCGCAAGTCTCTATACATCTTGGTGCTGCCCGGAGGAATGGCAAACGTCGAACTATGTGCCTCCATCAAAATCAATTTCCTAAGCTCTTCGTCATGAGGGATGCACACTCGTCCTCAAAACGTCAGGATACCATCCTCTCTCACACGATACTCACTTACTGTACTAGTACCACTATCTACTTCCTCCAACTGTTGCTTTATTTGACTCAACACTGGATCTTCACGTTGCTTGGTCTGAACCTCGTCTAGTAACGTCGGCCTCACTATCAGCTGTGCTATTAACGCTCCAGAGTCATCACTATCAAGTCGTACTCTAGATGTTCTTAGACACATCAACATGGGCATGTACTCGGTGCGAACATAGGCTAAGAAAGATGATGTTTTCCTACTCAACGCATCAGCGACGACATTCGCCTTGCCCGGATGGTAGTCAATCACCAAGTCATAATCTTTGATCAATTCCAACCACCTCTGTTGTCTCAAGTTCAAATCCTTCTGGGTGAAAAGGTATTTGAGACTCTTATGATCAGTGAACATTCTGCACGTTTCACCATACAGGTAATGCCGCCAAATCTTGAGTGCGAACACCACTGCAGCCAACTCAAGATCGTGAGTCGGGTAGTTGCTCTCATGCGGTCTCAACTGTCTTGATGCGTAGGCCACTACCTTACCATCTTGCATCAGCACACAACCCAATCCCATCTTCAATGCATCGCTATACACAATGTACCCCTTGTTGCTGACCGGCAAGGTAAGAACCGGTGCCGATACAAGCCTGGCCTTCACTTCCTGAAAACTCTTCTCACATGCCTCTGACCAAACAAACAAAACTCCTTTGCATGTTAAACACGTCAACGGACCTGCCAAGACATAGAAATTTTCCACAAACCTCCGATAGTAGCCAGCCAAACCAAGAAAACTTTGGATTTCCGTGATACTATGAGGAGGTTCCCATGACACAATGGCTTCTATCTTCTTGGGGTCGACAAGTATACCTTCTGCTGATACCACATGTCCCAAGAAACCTATTTTCTTCAGCCAAAATTCACACTTAGTGAATTTGGCATACAACTGCTGTGCTCTATGTCTGTCCAACACAGCCCGCAAATGTACCAAGTGCTCCTCCTCCGACTTTGAATAGATCAAGATGTCATCAATAAATACAATAACAAACTGATCTACGTATTCACGAAAGACTCTATTCATCAAATCCATAAACATGGCTGGCGCATTAGTCACTCCAAACGGCATCACCAGAAATTCGTAATGCCCATACCATGACCGGAAAGCTATCTTTGGCACATCAGACTTCACGAACCCTCAGTTGATGATAACCCTGATCTCAAATCAATTTTAGAAAATACCACGGCTCCTTGCAGTTGATCAAACAGGATCAGTCAATGCGTGGCAACGGGTACCAGGTTCTTCACCGTAACCTGATTCAGCTGCCTGTAATCAATACACAGTCTCAACGTGCCATCTTTCTTCTTGACAAACAAAACTGGTGCTCCCCAAGGTGAAACACTAGGTCTGATAAATCCTTGATCCACTAAGTCCTCCAGTTGAGTCTTTAACTCTTTCAACTCAGCTGGTGCCATCCAATATGGTGCAATGGAGATAGGAGCTATCCCTGGCAACAACTCAATCTCAAATTTAATCTCCCTCTCTGGTGGTAACCCTGCCAATTCTTCTGGGAACACATCGGGAAAGTCTTGTATTACTGGTATTCTGCTCAGCTCCGGCGACTCAATCGTCACATCTCTAACATGTGCTAAGAAAGCTGAATAACCCTTGCGGATCATACGCCTGGCATCCAGCCATGAAATGATAGATGAAGGAACGACTCGCCGATCACCTTCGAAACAGAATTCTAACCTATTTTCCAAACGGAACTGTACCTTCTTTGTGAAGCAGTCCATCCTTGCTCGGTACTTAGCCAAACTGTCCATTCCTAAAAGAACATCTATCTCGTTTATATTCAAAGGAATCAGATCAACCTCAATTTCTGCGAAACCCATTCGCAACAAATAGCCCAAATAGACACTCTCGCAGACCAACCGTTCACCCAACGGAGTTAAAACTTCTATGGGTGGCTCTAGGGGTGACAACTCCCTATCCGCGCTCACAGCTACCCTAGGACCAATAAAGGATCTATTCGCTCTGGGATCCATTAATACTTTAGCAGGTATAGAAAAGACAATGAGTGTACCTGTCACAACATTTGGATTGGCGCTCGCTTCTGCATCCGCCAAAGTAAACAGGCGTGTCTGAGGTCGTTGTGATTGCTGCTGTGACGATCGATTCATAGCCTGGCTACTAGATGGTCTTCCCACCTGTGCTCTACTTGGTGGTCTCGTTGATCCTTGTGAGCCTATCTAACTCACTCCAGCCCTCTGACCCATTTACATGGTTAAGGCTTTCGACTTATATGTCATTGATCTCGCGGTGCCATCCCGAGGACAATCTCTAGAGAAGTGCCCGGGCTGACCACATGTATAACAGCGGCTGAGATACGATCGTGGATACCCAAAGGGTCTGCTAAAACTGGACATCGAGTGGGCAGGTTGCGTTCCAGTCACAAAGGAAGATGTTCCTTGTGATCTAGTAGGGGCTGTAGCATATGGGGTGTATCTCTTATTTTCTGGTCTTCGATCAAACCAGCTGCCAAACCTCATGCGGCTCTTTCCCTTACCAAAGTCCCTCGACCAACTGACTTGTCCACTTTGTCCCCGTGCTATCTCCTCGGATTTCACGGCCTCTATAACTAACTTCTCAAAGTCTGTGCTACTGTTTGGCCCCATGATAGTGCGGATATTCTGATTCAGCCCATGCTCAAATCGACTTGCCAAGACAAACATGTCCTGTTCAATTTCCGGTAGAAAATGAACAAGTGCCCGGAATTCCGTCTCATACTCCGCCACGGTCTTGTTCCCTTATCGCAGCATATAAACTTCAGACCGCTTATTGTTCTGAAAATGAGATGGAAAATACCGCAAATCAAACTCCCTTTCGAACTCTTCTCACGTGGGCTGGCCGCCATAACGGTTCCTGATGGTACCCCACCAGGTAGCTGCATCACGTTCCAGTAAGCGGGTAGCCAATATGACTCGGTCCTCAACTGAAATCCTCAGATCCTGAGCTGTCAATACTATTTTGTCTTTCCACAGCTTCGCCACTAATGCATCACTCAAGCCATAGAAACTTTGACAGCCCATGTGCCTTGCCTCCTTCAATAGCTTGGACACTTGTATTGGTAATCTACCACCTTGTACATCAGCTTGCCTTACCTCTGGCTGCACTTCCGGTTCAGGCTGTACCGATACTTGCACTTGTGGTTGCTGAGTAGCTGCAGTTTGCATCTGTTGCATTGTTTGCTGCATCTGACCCAGAGTTGTCTGTAACACTGTCAACATCTGAATCAAAACCGGGTCTTGGGCCATAGGTGCTGCCTGTCCTATCTGTGCTGTCTGTTCTGTTTGTGCCTCTTTCGTTGGTCCACGGGCATCGGACCTTTTCTCAACATCTTCTGCCTGTACTCGGCATGGTCTCCCCAATTCTTTTTAGGTGCCATCTAAATTCACAGAACAGGCAGCCATAGGTATAAGCCTAAGAAAAACAACAACAAGACAACTACACACACTCTATGCTGGACAATGCAGGTGCCGTGACTGTGATGCACTTGTCAAAATATCAGTCTGCACTCAATGCACACAAAATAACCATGCTCCGCTACCAACGTTGTGAGGACCCGTTCCCGATAATCGGGAGCCTCACCGTCGTACAGCTCCGATTGTCCCAACTGGTGGACCAAGCGGAACTACACAAGGCTTAATTTTGTTTTGCTACTCGTAGAAATACACAACATTTAACTTATTTCTTTCAAAACATGGCACGCATCAATTGGTACTCAGCACAACTACAAACAACGGAGTATGAGTAACAAACACATGCAGCAAAAATATCAGATCATATACAACGGGCCACACGGCCTCACAAATGCCTCACACATGCAACACCTCGAGTCCACACTCACAGATTCCCAGAAATTCAAAACAACACCACTTTTTATATATCCAAACATCAGAGTATGCAAGTATGAGTTGTACACATATGCAACAGCAAGATACACAAGTATGTAAATATACAAGAAGATGTGAAGGATGCTGAGTCCAAAAACGTGCATGTGCATTTGTCCAGCCCTACGACCAATACCGGGATAGTAACCTCGAAGTTGAACAGCTAACTCTCACAACTTAGTCCTGAAACAAAACAATAGAGAGGGGGAGTGAGATCAAGGACCTCAGTGGAAGTTACCGCGTCATAAGCATAAACGGTGGAATGGAGACAAAACCAAAGCATAGTATCAAACATTTATTCAACCAGTACAATCCATACTCTTCAATGTAGCCATCATAAGTGCACACACCAAAATGCATAAGGAAGTAAAAACAGCTTTGATACTTGGCTACTATGCCCAAAACATAACGGGGTGGACACAAACCACTTTCACGTAACCCCCGCTAAAGGGTTACATAAAAGCCTACTGATGGTTTTCAGTTGTAGCATATATATAAATAAAACCCCACCATCAGCATTGTCCAAAATTGAATGCAGAAAAACACAATCTATCACATTCAATTTTTTGCACACGTATATAACGTCGTACTATATATATAAAGCAATTGTACGGCCTCTTCATTCATAGTGCACACAGCACTCAAGATACATAAATATATCCAACCATACCTCTCCACGGTAAGCAACTGTCCTCTCTATAAGGACTCCATATGCTTACCTACTGGATCCAGCATTAACCGTCAATTCCAGAACATATAGCATAATTCATCAAGTATGAGTTATTAAATCTAAAAATTCATCAAATATTCCATGCATGCTTTTAAACATTTCCATCTTATAAATTAGGTGCCAAACATCTCAAAATAATATTCAACGTATTCAGCCACAATAGCAAAAATGGCTAAGAAGATAAAAAATCATATCGTATGGAAGGTTGCAAAACACGTATGAAATTTCGTGTACACCAAACAAATCAGCATGCTTCAGCTTTTGAACATACAGATGATACATTCAAACATGACAAGCAAATTAGGATTCTAGATTAAACACAATTCAGGTCCTGCCTCCATTCAAACCAAAACATTTGATCATATTTTAATTCTGAAACAAAACGTTACGCGTATGCAAATGAAACATAAACTCCCACCTCTCGTTGCGTCAATGGTTCTCCAACAAGATCCTTGCCTCTACTGATCGATCCGATACCGCCTAAAGAAGCACAAACCATACAGCCATACTAAGCATAACCAATCCAGGAATCAAAATGGAAAAGAATTGAAAGCAATCCTATGGACTCTCTCACGCTGCACACACATCTTCATTCCCCTATCCAATCTAAACCGTCAAATCATATCCAATCTAAACAACCAAATCACAGTACTTCAGATACCCTCATTACCAGCCCAAGATCACTTCCGCACATAATCAACACGCTTCCTATCAATACTGACCACAACCACTCAATTAACATGAATAACCACACCAACATGATCAAGAACATGAAGAAACAACCCCCTGATACTGTTCATCCGAGATTCATACAAGAATCAGAGGTTGTTTCCATGCAAATTCCATACATCAAAAACACTCAATCACATCACTAGCAACCTGAACTAACCAACCAATCCAAAAGAAAACCAACGATTAAGCACTTACCAACAACTCTGGAATTTTCGTCCAGAATGAAGAACACCTCAAAATCAGGCCTTAGACACCAATCTAACAGTGGAAAAGTATAGAAAATTGATGGGAAAGTGTTTTGGGACAATCCCCCACAAGTTTTTGGGGTCAAATGGAGCAAAGTGTGGATTTTGGTAAGTTGGAAGGGTGAAGGAAGGAGAAAAACGAGCTAGGGTTGGAATGTGCTGGTCACTTATGGAAGAGAAGCATTTAAAGGATGAAGTATGGGTTTGAGCTGATGGGTTTCAGGCCCAAAAGTTCAACAAGGCTGGACAATGCCATCGACGGCCCGTGTCACACAAATGAGCCCAATTGACATTGAAATGTCCACCAAGTGGCCCAAACGGCTCGCAGTCGCTCAAAACGAACCAAAATCAACCTGGTTTGTTTTCCACTGACTTAACCTCGCTCGTCTAGCCTACCTCACTCACACTCATACGTAAACACTCTCAGATTCACTATGGGTTCCTTAAAGGCTTCCTACGGCTGTGTTCACAAACCAACAGTTTAGCATCGGCACGCTGCCGCTGGCACTGACGCTACTGTTGGCGCTGCCACTGACCGGCACCACAATAGACGGGATCTCACACCTTACCCTTCAGTGCATATGAGATCTTAGAGGAATACCTCACTGACTACATGCTCATAGCCTGCTTGACCCTTTCGAAGCATGAGTAGGTTGTCAGGGCCACCTAGGAGTCGGAACTGTAGACAGTTCCACCCACCTCTTTGTCTGTAGCCACCCAGATGCTATCAATGTGATCAGTTTAGGCATATGACCAGATAGTGTGGTGGAGCTAGAGTAGCTCAACCAGGTGCTTTATAGTCGCGGCTTCCAGTACTCCCACCAGCTCAGAGGTCTAGAGCTAGTCATATGGGTTTTGTAAGGTTCGACTAAAGTACCGCAGAGGACACAGATAGGCAGGTCTTCTGGTAGTTAGACTAGATGCCAGTAGCGGCAGCAAACACAACAGCAAAGGCTGTAACACATCTCTTCACTTTGGTCAATTCGGAGGCCGTATCCAGTTTGGATGTCGTGACAGGTATTAGTACTGATTTCTCTTCATGTGCTAGAGTCTTGTTAGACCCTAGAGGGAATAGGTCATTTTTTGGTCCTAGAGTAGCTAGGAGTGTCAATAGAGTGTTGTCACCCCTAGATCCACCCATTGAGGTTTTGACCCCACTGGGTGAGTAGTTAGCTTGTAGTAGAGTTTATTTAGGTTGTGTTCTGAGGATGGGTTTAATGGAGATTGAGACAAGTTTGATTTTATTGGACATCAGAGAGTTAGACATCCTTCTAGTTATAGAATGTTTAGCCAGAACACGGATGGAGTGCTTCATAAGGAAAGTATGGTTTAGTTTGGCTGATAGTACACAGTTTTGTTTTGAGGGTGATAAACGAGTGACACTGACTTGTGTGATTTCTTGGTTGAGTGCTAGACGTATGATCAGCAAGGGTTGCACAGCCTTCTTGGCACATGTCCGAGATGTGATAGTTGAGTCCCTTGAGATGAGCAATGTACCAGTTGTGAGAGAGTACCTCAATGTTTTCCCAGATGATATTACGGGTTTACCACCAGAGTGAGAGATTGGGTTCTAGATTTAGCTATAATTCAGGTAAAGAGAATGTAGTTGTCAATGTGATGAGTAGGAAGACATCATCTTCCTTATCCTACATTCGAGCAGAGTATATGTCGATGTTGATGTGTTTGAGAGTATCCAGAGTACAGCTTGATAGTGATAAGTATGGAGTCTTGATTGCACAACTTGTTGTCAGACCATTCTTACTGTATAAGATTCGGGACAAGCAGCTCGAGGATTCAGTGTTGGTCTAAGTGAGATAGCAATTAGAGGGTGATGGCAGTGGTGATGGTTCAGTCAGCGAGTACTGAGTCAGAGATGGTGGCATTTTGACCTTCTGAGGCCTAGTGTGCATTACTAGCGATGAAGAGTTGAGACAATTGATTTTGGCAAAGGCACATTGCTCGACATTTTCGATTCAACCGACAGTACCAAGGTGTATTGAGATTTGCGAGAGCAGTATTTATGGTCCAGGATGAAGAGGCACATTGTAGAGTTTGTGGCTAAGTGTTTGGTGTGTCAGTAGGTTAAAGAAGAGTATCAGAAACCCATAGGGCTACTTCAGTTGTTACCCATTCCGGAGTGGAAATGGGAACATATGATGATGGACTTTGTGGTTAGATTGCTAAGATCTCAATGAAATTTTGACGCGGTATGGTGATAGTGGATAGACTGTCCAAATCTACAAACTTCCTCCCCATTAAAGTAACAGACACACAGAAGAGATTGGCATCGAGATATAGAGACGAGATTGTGAGACTACATAGAGTTCTAGTATTTATCGTATCAGATCGAGAACCAAGATTCACATCCAGATTTTGGGGGAAACTTCATAGGTGCTTTGGGTACAAGATTGAATTCCAGCACAGCTTTCCACCCTTAGACAGCTGGGTAGTCAAAGAGGACGATTCAGATTTTAGAAGATATGCTTCGTGCTTGTGTGTTGAATAGGCAGACTACTTGGGATCGATGCCTACCGTTAGTTGAGTTCACATACAACAACATTTTTCATTGGTTTGGCACTGTACAAGATTTTGTATAATAGGCGGTGTTGCACACTTCTGTGTTGGGATGAGGTAGGTGAGAGGAAACTCGAAAGTCTTGAGATGATTGAGTAGGCGACAGAGTAGTTGGCATTTATCAGACAGAGGTTAAGGATAACTCAGAACAAATAGAGAAATTATGTGGATAACCACCGGCGAGACCTTGAGTTTGAGGTTGGGGATATGGTGTTTCTGAAGGTCGCACCTTGGAAAGGTGTGATTCATTTTTAGCAGCATAATAAGTTGGCACCGAGGTATATTAGGCCGTACACCATTACCAAAAGGATTGGGCCAATGGCATACAGACTTAATTTGCCACTGGCTTTGCAGAGGATCCATAATGTATTCCATGTTTTAGTGTTGTGGAAATACATTAGGGATCCTTCTCATGTTTTGGAGACACCACTGGTGGAGATATCCAACGATTTGTCCTACACGACTCAGCCGGTTGCGATTGTGGATAGTTCAGTGAAACAACTTCGACGTCCCATTGTTTCGATGGTCAAGGTAGTTTGGCCAGTGACAGATTTGAGGAGATGACTTGGGAGATTGAGCAGTCCGTGAGAAAGCAGTACCTGTAATTGTTGAGGCACAATGTAAGAGAATTTTATGGACGAAATTCCGGGTTTGAGTCAATGGAAATCGATATTGGCTGGTTCCAGGTTCGTTTTGAGTGACCGCGGGTCTTTGAGCCGAAAGACCCATTTTGGGCCTGTTTGATATTTTTTCAAGCCTATTTACCTTTTTTAGGCCATTTAATTATTTTAACCCATTTTCGATGATTATTTATTTTAAAACCCATTTTCTCCCACTCGGGATATATCAGACTTTTTAAAATAATCCGTTCGGGTTTTTCCGAGATTTTGAGCCTGAGGTATAAATACCCATCCCGACCCAATGCTTAGAATTTTTCTAAGTGTTGGAGCTGCAACCTTTCCCTTTCTCAACCCCTTCTCTCCTTTTCTCTCTCTCATGCCTCACTTACCAAAGAAATCCGTTTGAATTTCGTCGATTTGCGTTTGATGAAAATCACCTAGCTTTGCCCCAAGACACTTTCCTAAACTTCCTTAGTTGATTTCCACTAGTAGTTTCCGTTCGAGGAGCCGTAATCTGATTATTCTTCACGTTAAGGCATATTTTGGGGATTTCATGGTAAATGCCCTAATTCTTCTTTTTCGTTGTCAATTTTTTGTTCTGTTAGTTTTCTGTCGATGTTCCTAACCATGTTTGGTGGTTTGGATCATTCAAAAATGAACCTTGATCTGTGGGTGAGCATTTTCGAGTTCTGTGGCATTTTTAGTAATTTTAGGTATTTTGAGATTTCCATTGAATTATAGATTTTGGTTTTTCCTATTGCTTGAGATTATTGATTTGTAAGTTGCAGAGTATATTTGTGGGTGGAGAAACCCAATCGTGTGATCGGGGAAGCTTGAGTTTTGATTTTGAGTCGTGAGTGGCTTGTGTGAGGTTTGGGCATTTTTCCCATTGGTGGAATTTCTGGATTTGTTAGTTAAGAGAATGTTGTTAAGGTGAGATGTTAGTTAGTGCGAGTATCAGTATGGTCTCTTAGGGTTCATTTTCAGTTTTGAGTTATTTAGTCGATTTTGGTGCTTATATGTGTGTTTTGGTTCGGATTGTGTGTTTATGCGGTGCTGGAGTGGTCGATAAGGGCAAGGATATTGTCGTTTAGTTTTCTGCGCAACAAGAGGTAGGATTTTACGTTTCATTTTGTTACACAGAAATATTTTATGTTATTGACTTAAAATACAGTAAATGCTTGGTTTTGAATAGAGGTCGTATATGCATTATATATGACGTTTATTTTAGTTTCATGAACTTGCTTGCCATGTTTTGGGTGCATGAACCATATATTTGAACTCCTAAGCATGTTGGTTATGTGTTTATGCTTGTAAGAGGGCACGTAATGTGATGTTTGAACCTGTGGAATTGATTGTGTTGGACCCCTTTGAATTGAGTGGTTTGTAGTTTGTGAGGTGTCTTTCATCCGAGAAACCTTGGTAAGGGTTCCCAAGGGTTCGAAGGAATTTTGGGAGTGTTTTAGGTTATTTTTTGGGTGTGTAACTCATCTCAGACGAGTACATGCCCATGTACTCTCCTAGTATCCCGTATACTATTCTGGACAGAATAGTACACGGCCTGAGCAAGAGAGTACACGGTTGTGTACTTATTTTTACATAGCCATGTACTTTTTCCATGGCCGTGTACTTTTTTTACATGGTTGTGTACTTTAGCCCCTACACTTTTACACCTCTTATTCCAGAAAACCACATGGCCATGTGCTTTTCTCAGCAGCTCCTTTACTTTTCCTACAGCACCATGTACTCCATTTTGACACCCCAAATCTATCCTAAACCTACCCAACACCAAATAAACATCAAATCACACCCTATTCAACCTCATATGAGTGCCCCTTGGTATTCCTTGCATTTCATGCATTATTGGATTTTCAATGTAAATGCTATATACTAGTGTTCTCATGAATGACTTGGAATTTAATGTTAATGTTGGCCAAGCAAGGTAAGTATATGGAATCCCAGCATAGAGAAATATTGCTTACCTAATATTGTATGGATGGATTATTTATGTGTGGAATAGATAAGTACATGGAATCCCATCAGAGGGGAATATTGCCTACCAAAGGTTGTTATATGGATGGATTATATATATGTGGATTAGGTAAGTACGGAATCCCAACAGAGGGGAATATTGCTTACCTAATGTTACTATATGGTGGATTATGATTGAGTGCGATAGTGTTATTTCTCTACTCAGTTTTGGATAACATTGACAGTAAGGGATTTATATATATTTTGTAAACGAAAAATTAACTGTTAGTGGGGTGAGAATCCGACATTTTCAGCAGCTTGGGTTGGGAGTCCCATTTAGAGATCAACAATGTTAGTGAACCTTAGTCTATGGATTGAGATCGATTTCAGATTCAAGAAATGAATCAATTTATTTTTAGGGAAAAATATTAATTTATGAGAATTATTTTAACTACCCATTTATGATTGAAAAATCATACGAGAAGTTGTATTGTTGATTTTGGAATCTTAGGAATATGGATTGGTCTCTTCGATGTATTTGAGATTGTATAAATTTTTTGAAAATTTTCGGAATCATATTTGGAATTATGATAAATTTTCAAAGGTATTTAAAAGGGATATTTAATTTTGATAAACTGAGTATGTATGGAATAAATAAGATTATTGGATTAATGTATAATACTAATTACGAGGAATTTATAGAAATTTTTGGGATTTTTTTGGAGGTTTATTCTAGATATTTTATATTTTATATTGATTTTTGTATTTAAAAAAAATATATATAATATTATATTATATATAATAATAATAATAATAATAATAATAATAATGATAATAATAATAATAATAGTATAATAGCCAAAAATGACAAACCACAACGTCATTTTGACTATGGATGGTCAAAACGGTAGTAGTCCTTGCCGTTTTGACGTAAGGAAGCAAGAGAGGAGTCGTTTCTTTTGAAATGATGTCGTTCTTAAATGAAGGAGATGCGATGCCATTTTAACGACCCACCTGCTGCTGCCTTAGGATTTTCCGGTCACTAACCGTGGCCGATGACCCAATGGGATAAATCCTGTTCATTATCCAAACTCCATATCAGACTATACTAGGGCACGAAAAACCCTCTCCTAGCATTGCCTTGACCTCGCAAGTCTTTTTCCCAATGAAATCGGATGCTTTCCGAATGAATCTCGTCAGAACTGGGTAAGAACTACCCCCATTAAGTTGAGATCTTCTCCCTCTTATGTCAGCCAGTTCCGGCCACGATTTTTGTTGATGTACACATGTATAGATTCATATGGGTGTGGGTTAGGGTTTAGTATGATTTGTATTGAAGGTTATTGGTTGGTTTGGGAGACTGATGTACTAGAAGTTCCATTATTTGTAGGAAGTCAAAGGTTGAAGAGGACCTCGGACCACATGTCCTCTGAGGTCGTCTTGTATGACCAGTCATCTGGTCATAGTTTAGACGATGTGTCGCCTGCATGTGCAGGTGGTGTGTTCGATAGGGGCACTAGGTGTAGGGCCCGAGCCTGAGGCTCGAGCAACGAGTGCCACACCCTGCGTGTGACATGTCTAGGTTCGGAATAAGGGTCGATGTAGGTCTGGCAGCAACAGACGCTGCCACATGGCACGTTCTTTTTGGCCATTAATTGATAACTTTTGGAAAATTGGAAAAAATGGCCAGAAAATGGATAAAATTCGGGAGAAATAGTGAAAAATTGAAAACAATTCCAAAAAAATTACAGAAAATACTAGATTTAATTGGAGTTTAGTGATATCAAAATTGCTTGAATTTCACTTGATTTGGTAGGCAATTAAATTGAACAAGATTCAAAAAATTAAGAATATATAGGAAAATCACTCAGTTGGGTCCCGGGTTGATTATCTTGTAGAAACGCGTTGTTTTAAGGATATAGACACATGATTTTATGTGTTATTATGATGTGTGAATGGTTTATTGAGAATGAGGAATCTTTGTACATAGGTGGACACCTACAATGGTAGGACCTCGAGGAATCAGTTCGAAGCACCATCGACGGCTAATTGGACTTCAAAACCCATGAGTGGATTAAATTTTCTTTCTTTTGATAAATTTCTGTTATGAATGTTAAATTGTGATTAATAAAAATTATTTATTGAAATCTTGTATTCATATGTGTGATAAATGATGTGTCGAGCATGATAATTGGTATAACGTGCATCGAGTAGCATGAGATGATATAAAATGCACGAATGTACCATGTTATGATTGAGATGCATCAAATGCACTAGGCACATTCCGGAATCGACATCGACATGTGGAATGCATCGAGAACGCATAGGATAACTTATGCAACCCTTGAGAGCTCTCCTGGTTTGGTAGTGTGGCTTGGAGACATCAATCACGAGGTAAAAAGGTTGGATTGGGTTTTGTTTATTTTATTGTTAATTAAATTATAAATTAGGATCCTATAGTGTGGGGATTGTTAGGTGGAGTTACCATCACCTAACACCCCAGCATCTTCAATGTATCGGACTAGGCATTAAATTGACATGGATTTATCTACTGCATGATGTTGATATTATAAAATGAGTGAATTGAGATTAGAGTTCCACTAATGAACTCTAGTCATGTCCCTGGCCCAGATAGACTGGAAGATATTGTCATGCCCAAATCACGGTCATGCATGTATTGAAGAGTCATATGCTTGCTGCATATTATATGACGGTGATTGCATGTGTTAAAGTATGAATTGATTATTTCACTATATGTCAGCATGTTGTCTTGATGTATGTTATGATTGTGTGTGAAATATTATGTTTGTCTTTCTCACCCGCTCAGCTGCCAGGCTTCTGCCAGAATATTGGCTTGAATGTAGGAAATTATGATTAGAAGCTCACTCCTAGGCAATATGAGGAAATGAAAAACGATGATGGAACTAGTTCGGTCAAGGTAATTTTACGAGTATTGTATTCATAATGTTTCTCGTCCAATATTTGTGTATGCTAGAGCTATTGTACTAAATTGATTCTTGGGTAGTAGGAAAATAATTATTATTCATTTACCGATGTCACCTAGACAACATCGTATTATTTGATAAATTCGCCTGCATAGTAATTCAATGATTTCTTATTTCATTATCTCCACTTTATTGTTGTACAATTAGACTTATAGGTCGATTATAAGCATTGTCGTGTGTCTTGGCAGTGTATATGGTGGGCCTACGATAGTTGTCTCGTGAAATTTTTAGGGTCCAGGACGTGACAACTAAATGATAGCGGAGCATTTTTTAATCATTATTCTTTGAAACTCATACATTTCTCATTCCCTACTACTCTGCAACCACTCATTTCTCACCCGTGTGGGTGACAACTCTTATGATGATTCTTGCGATAGTGGAGCATATTTCCTCTCTTTGAACACATTTCTTGTTATCAAGTAACCTTTTAAGTGGCATTTTTTCTTTACGTTTAAGAACATGAGCTAACCATTTGTCTCTATCCTATGATACTTGTTAATAGTGTTTGAAACCTTTTAAACCCGACTCTACTTGATTTCTTAGGTCGGGCGATAGTTGTTTAAAAACATTTTTCTTTACTATAGTTCACGATTCTACCATGAATCCTTGGATTTGCTATGTCTTTGGTGAAATGAGATCTTTTTTCACGAGATCCAGCTGAGGATTTGACCTATTCTCATGATCTTGATTGTCTATTGATATGCATGTGCATTGGGTTGCCCCGCAATGCTTTCTTATAGTTACCACTTGAGTGAGTGATAGCTTTACTCTTGGCTCTAAGATATTGGTTCATATACGGGCATGTCCTTAATGAAAGGGGCCAACTGATTGAAAAACTTGTTTGTTTGTGAGTATGTTTGAGTCAGGTAAAAAATATGAATATATGTGTATTGTACTAATTTTGATTTAAGATTTAAAGACTTGGGATGATCAAGAAAGATTACGCGTAAAACCGTTGGTAAGTTTACATTGACTACTGACAATTTGAGCACTAAAGAGTACCTTGGATTCCATACGGCTTATCAAGAACTACGGGTAATTGTGAACAAGTTTGAGAATCAGTATCTTTATATTGAGGCATAAATTGGTTATGGGATTGACTTTATTCTAACATGCTTATAAGAAATAAGTTGCCTCATTAAATTTTAACTGGAATGGTATGGACCATAGTTCGTTGGAGCATATTATAAGCCATTACATTGGTGAGCCGTAGATACTAACTCACAAAGAATTATGAATAGTTGAGAATGATTAGAAGGGAATGAGTACCAAATATTTTATTATTGGTGTATTCTATGTCTATAAGCACACGGAATGCACATGATTGAAATCGATTGTTTGATGATATGGTTTATTGTGCATAGAGTGCACATGTAGTATTCGAGGATATCGTCCTAAAATTTTAATGGGTGTAGCCCATTTTATAAAGCATGAGCATAAGTCGATAATCCTTGGAAATCGGGCTATTTGATTAATTAGTTGCACTTAAACCCTGCAGATTGAGAAACTGTATACTGAAAGAGTATGTTTGATAAAGGATTAATCGATCGGTTAATCCTTTATCAAACATACTCTTTCATTATATGTTAATCCATTTGTGGATTTTTGTAAGGATCCAAATCCCATATTCCAAAATTGCTCCTAATGGGACCCTTACCGCTGTGAAACCCAACCAAGACCTATCTGAATCCCACAAGGCTTATCCATCTAGTTCCGATTATAGTATGTTTATTCCTTAAAGATTTTAAAGTTTGGAGCATGATATTGGACAAGTATTCTGGTATCATACAGAGTGAATAAAATATCAGCGGAAGTCTTTAAACTTAATCAATGAATCCATAACACACAAGCCTCATAGGGATCTAAAATTTCAGCAAGTAAACCTCCAATATAATCCGGAAACAATCAAGCATAGGAGAAACTTGAAAAAAAACCAGAAAATAGTCCAATCAATGATCATGTTATATGTGCAAGCAACCAAGGAGACAAGTATGCAATTATGATGCGATATTGCCCCGCCGTGCAACCTTGAATCTCACACACTGGTACCACGAAGAATGAATGTACCTAAGCTTGAAAAAGGGTGAAAACAACAAGATGATATTACAATAATCTTAGTAGGGTCACAACATCATAAGATCTACATAAATCTTAAAAAAGCATCTCCCAAACAACATTAGATCATCCCTACATATCTAAAGGATATCACGTAATTCACGAATCAACTAAAGAGGTTAGGGCCGAAACTAAGGCTGAGGGTAGACTACAAACACTTTCAAAAATCAGAAGTACATAGGCAGGAAAACCTCATCAATCATCTCGGCAATAGGAAAAGTCCATCCTTCCACCTGTGTTGTCTAAGGCTTCGCTGCATAAAGGATAAAGGTTAGAACACAAGCTAATCAGCAAGCCTATTAATCTTGCCACACAAGGACAAGGCATCCAAGCAACACAAGGACAAAGGCATCCAAACCACACAAGGATAAGATCATCCAAACCACACAAGGATAAGGGCATCTTGCCACACAAGGACAAGGCGTCTAGCCACACAAGGGCTAGGCATCCAGCGAGCTCTTGCTAAGGATTGTCACCCATACAACTCTAATACCATTAAGAACCTCTCCTCTCCTAAGGAGCATCAGCGTCCTTTCTCTGGTGAGTATCACCATTTCTTTGCCTGAAATTTCCAGTTCGTGTAGGGCTTCGATCTTGATACAATAGGCTTAGATTATTTTAGGGTTTGGTTGCGAAATGAGTAAGGAAACATTATGTATAAATACGATGAAGTATCGTTAAGTGATGGATGGATTCAAGAAAACTAGGGTTTCTAAAAGTTTGGAAATGCAGGTTTGTCAAGGGAAAGAAGATGACTGGGCAGTCCGGAAGACATGTCATCTAGATAGAAGGTGTGTGACGTGTCGTCTAAGCTGGGTCGGTAAGTTGGTTTAAGTCTGGTTTCTGGGTGGAGATCGGGTCGATTTTGGTAAAAATGTGGCCACCTCATAGAGTGACATGTGTCCTGTTGACTTTGACCAAAAATTAGAAATTGATAGAAAATGAATTAAATTTGAAAAAAATAGAAATAAATTGAGGAAAAATATAGAAAAATTCCTGAAAATTGAGAAAATTATGAGAAATCTGATGGTATAAATATTTTATGATTCTAATGAGCTTTGATGGGTACAAAAATTAGTAAAAGTTTCTGATAATTAGGAGAAAATAGAAAAAGTACCCGGATTAGATCCGAGGGCGATCGTTGAGTTTCTAGGGCAGGTTTAAGGACCTAGAAGTGACTATTATGAGATTATTAAGATTTGTGTGATGATATTAGGTATCAGATTGCAATTATATGTGTAGGTCGTAGTAAGAGGATCAGGAAAATAGATCAAAACTAGGAAAGGAAATCGAGATGACAAAAATATAAGTGGATGATTTTAATTTAATTCTCATCATTTTAAATGAATTTGAATTGTCTTAACATAATGCGTGATATCCATGAATCGACTGCATGCATAAACGCATAATCCACTGGAAATTTTTTAAATCATGACAAGTCTTGATTTCATGTATTTGATTGAATTGTAATCTGCTTCTATGGTTATTTTCTAATCATAAATGAGTGTTGTGAATGGGCTTAAGATAACTGTGATATGGGAGACAACAGTATTGTACTGCCAAGTGGGAATCATGAAGGCAACTTAACAAATACCTCGTATGGCTTCAAAGTCATACGAGAAGAGTACTGAAGCTCATGTTGGAAAGGCCCAACATATGAGCAATTGTAATAATGTTTGAGATATTAATGAATCGAGAACATTAAAAACCCTAACCCTGCTAATAATGGATCATAATTCTGTTGATTATAAGGAAATATTCTAACCCTACCAAATATGACTGACTAGTCATATGAAAGGATACTAATCATGCTGAGTTTATAGCACTACCGTGTAAGAAACCAAAATTCAAGATAAAAGGAAAATAATACTTAGAGGGTTGACCCAACCTAGGAAAATCAAAGAATTTTTATTAAGAACTTATCTACAAACTAATGAAAAATAATCGAGAAACTATCAAATGGGATTTGTAAAGGATAAATTGAGTAAATTATAAGAGCATAAGCAATTAAGAATATGTGAACGAAGTAAGTAATGACTTAAAGATATTTAAATAGAATTTATCGATATTGAGAAGTAAAGAATGAGTGGTTGGTTAAAGATATACTAACCTTAACTGAATGAAAGATGCGAGAAGGGTTAATTAAGGTGATACTAACCCTAGTAGCATAAAAAGAATAACGGCTATGGAATTAGTCAACTAACAATACTCAAATCATTGAGGAGTATAGTTTATGAACTTATACTGGGACTGATCACCCCAGTATATCAGATTACCTGGTGTTCCTAGATTACGACATGTTGATATTACTACGTGTTCCTAGATTACTGTGTGTGATTATAACCTGGGTATAGAGAGAGTGATTATAATACCAACCTGCGATAATGGCTGGTCATATTAGCCATCCATTAGAATGAATATCGATTGTATGTCGAAATCTATAAAATCACTGTCTATTTGAAATGTGTGTGATATGTGCTGACATTTCTATGTTGTTGATGACATTGCTTGAGTGTGACCCTGATGATGGGGTTAAATGATAAGTGCTATGATATCTTGTGGCATCGTTTTGCCTTATTTGTTGTGATGCATTGTCATGATTGGATCTGATTAGTCTATGGCCATGATTTTGGCTTTGTTTTTTTGAAATCATAGGATTAAAGTAGCATATAATCTCAATTAAATTTAACAAGAATTTGTAATGGAAAACGTCCACTCACCTGGTTTCCATACCAGCATTTGATAGGTTTCCCAAGTTAGAGAAAAAGGGATCGATCACAGACTCTCTAAAAAGTTCAAATTATGAGGTATGATCGAGGATTCGGATTGCACATGTGGACTAGTTGCATATAACATTTTGTGTGTATGTATTATAAATTGGGATCCCATACTATGTTGATAAATAAATCGAGATTTTGATTCATGCCTCGCATGATGTAAATTCCACAAAACTTCTGCATGTCTGTTTGTTCCAGTATATTTTTTTAGTCTTGGGATTGCTTCTGAGGCACATCATGCAATTAAAATATAAAACAAAAATTTAAACAAGTTTTATTTTTGCCTTGTATAGTTGTTGTATACTCTTAGGATGACCATCTAAGTTTGTACAGTAGCTATACGGCGGTTGTTATGTCTTGGTGAATTCTGGGGCATGACAAGCAGCATGGGTAACCTGTGCGACTCCTGAGAGCTCTCCAAGTATGGTAGTGAGGCATGGATTTGCAAAGGGAGTTATAAAGAAGGACATGGTTTTTATATAATTATGCTAACTAAATGTATGACAGGAATTCCTAACATGGGGACTGTATAGGTAGAGTGTTATGCACGTCCCATAGGGACATACCAAATCATCATATGAAATTGAAAGAGAAAAGAGGTGAGGAGTCACATGAAGTCCCATTGACAAATCTCAGTCCATTCCCGGGACCTATACAGACTAAGAGTTATTGCCAGATCATTCATGGTAGTGAATGCCTGAAGTGTTTTGATATTGCTGCATATATTGACTATGACTGTGTTTATTGACTCATCGATGCTATGAATGTGTGCTAGCATGTCCATCAATATATTGCATAATTGTGTGTTGAATCTTTTGTATGTTTTTCCCATCCGCTCACTTGGCAGGTTTCTGCCAGATCTCCAAATTCATATTTGACCAGGAATGGAGGGATGGATACGACCGTGGTTTTCATCCCTGACAAACAGTCAGCTCCTTGAGGTTAGCATAATGTTAGGTTAGGATTCCTATTATGGACTCCAGTATTATATGTACATGATATTGTATTCTCTTAGGTTATATTACTACATCATAAATGATTTATGTAATTGAGAATACATTAATTCAAACAAGAATCCCATGTTTTTATTGAAATGGCTGGAGGTTTGAAGTTAACTCTTAATCTGATGTCTCCGAGACCACACTGTTGTTGATAAATAAAGTCGCTGCTGCATTTTTAAGTGTTCATATTATCTCTCCTCCACTATTTATCGTGTTTTTCTAGCCTTGTAAGTTTACTAAGTGCATTGCTAGTTATGATAGTAGTGTAAATACTGGGCCTACGATGATTATTGTGTCAACATTTTAGGTCTGGGGCATGACATAATACATAAAATAACACTTCTAAACCCTCGACCCAAAGAATTATAGTTTTAGACCAACCCGAGATTCAACCAGGAAGTTTTCTTATTTTTTCCTATTTTTCTAAAAATTTTATCATTTACTTGACCAACCAAATCGACTCCAATGCATACAATGCAAATAAATTTATTATTTTATTAAGTTATTTCTACTATTTACCGAATATATACATATTCAGTAGTATTATCAAAATTTTAGTCTTATTAGTTATGGTACATTCCTGAAAGTGAATATAATTTTTTTTATATAGTCATGAGTAAGACTATGTAAGAGGACAAAAATAAATTAATAGTCGTGATGACGATGATATCTCATCTTAATAGTAAAACTCTATTTCTTGAAGTGAATGAGTAATTATTTTATATATATAATTATGAAAATTGATAAAGTGTTAAACCTTGAAAATGTTACAACGAATGAGATATTTATGAAAATTGGCATCACCAGTGGGACCATCCCGGTTGTATACTGATGCGAGATATAATTAGATGAGCTATAGTGATTGTCATTGGAAAACTAAAAATTTTTCTATAATACATAAGCTATTGGATGTTGTTGTGCAAATGCATTTCAAGAAAAAAGTCTCTACTTACTTAATTTGATATCAAATCAGGATGAAGATATGAACCATAAATATTTGGTTAGCATGATAAATCAACCAAAATGTCCACATATATAAGTATTATTACAATGCAAATGGTGTTTGTAAGACAAATTGTAAAACCAATTGTTGGCTAGCTTGAGCATCCTGATAATGAGACACAGATAATATGAATATATATTGTGAGTATAAATATTTTGGATCTTTGTATAATATCATATGCAATAAGTTTATTCGTATCATGTCAATAATTTATCATTGATATCCCCTGAATAAAACTGGTTTATGGTCAGGAACCAAATACAACCATATAAGATATTTAATTGTGTAATAGATAATACTATCATCCACCACAACACATAAAGATAGATCCGCAAAAGGAGGATATAAATAAGGCAATGTTCCATCATTGAGGGGGAGAAAAGAAAAATATTGAAAATAAAATTTCAGAAAGAGTTATTCATTATGATCCTCATTATATTATGAACATAAAGTTTATAAGATAATTCATTGATAATATATTACTGTTAGATGAATTTACTAACCTTAAAATAATTGAGATTTAGTTATATTGCTCCAATATAAGATGATTTCTCTAAGGGAAAATGATGGAACCGAGATGAATTAATGTCAACAGTATCTATGCATATAGGTTAAGCTCTTATTATTATAAAGATCTTGTTTAAACTTTATGGGAAAGTATAAAATATAAAAGATTGATCAATCTAGAAAAATATATTTATGATTAATTTACAACATAGATATATTTGGACTTGTGGTCCAAATATCAATTTCACAATTGGTGAAATATAAACCGATAAATATGCAAAAATGAGATAGATCATATTATGATAAAAACAACATATTGCACAATATTTTATGCAAAAAGTTGTTATTAAGAAAAATATTCTATTGTGACAATGGATAAAGAATGTTGCAATATATGATAAATCTGACAGTGAATATATATATATATATATATATTATGGTTACATCTGATATATAAAAATCTAAGATGGATATACATTGCAAAAGACAATGATTAAATTTCCAGGAAAATTGTATTATATCAAGCTAAATAAAGCTTGTATAGGTTAAAAAAATCATAATATAGGTTTTTCTATAAAAGTATATGGATTTGAATTTGATATAATTGCTAATTATCATGAAAAGATAAAATTATTGAAATTCTTAAAGAGTTATCAAAAGTTATTACTTAAACAAAGATAAATAGTAGAAAGATTATATCGAGACTTATGGAATTATTGAATCTTTATATCGAGCATTTTGAAAATTAAAGTTCGATTGAAGTATTATGAAAATCTTGTGGATAAACTTTATTCGTCAAAATGCCTCTATTATGATATCATATATAAATCTAGATAAGAAATAGAATCGAAACTTATGTTTAACAGAATGGCTATATTTATATGATCATATCACGTATTAAATGATAATAATATTTGAGACGTTAGTCGATTTCAAATTGATGATATGATCAAGAGGAGTAAAATCATGGATTACACTTTTTTTTTCCTTCATCAAGATTTTTTTTCATCGGGTTTTTCTTGATAAGATTTTTAACAAAACAAAACTTTGATTGCATACTTGTATAAATTCATGAAAAATTTATTTGAATGATATAGAGGGATAGATGAATCAAGAGAAGTATGAACTGCACTCTTTTTTTTCCTTCACTAAATTTTTTTTTCGTTGGATTTTTATTTTATAAGATTTTTAATGAGGTAGTATTTTAAAAATATACCCTCTTAAGGTTTACCTTAAAAGATTTTAAGGATGTATATTTTTAAGAGACATTCAAGAGAAAGTATATATATTGAATGTCTCTACAGTTATAACTCTTCGATATCAACATGTCTCTTCAATTATGACTTTTCGCTTACCCACTCGTATCTATAAATATGAGTCTGTGTAATTATTTGAAAATCAATGAAGGATATCCTGAAGTAGCTAAATAAGAATTTTTTAATCTCTCTATATCCTTGTGTCTATCTTCTTTTTATCTTTCTCTTCTTTATTCTATTTACAACAAATATAATATTATTATATATTAAATTTTAATAAAATAATAATAATAAATAATATTTATAAAATTCTAATAAAAATTTAAAAATTCATAATAAATGTCATACTATTCAGAAAAATACCCAAAATATTTCTATGAAATTCTTTTAAATAGTACTATTCATCAGTAATATCAAATTAAAATTTCATACCCTTATAATTTTCTAAAAATTCAAATATCTTATAATATAATAAAGAAAAATCATAATAAATTACATTATGATTTCAAAAAATTCCTAAAAAATTCACCAATAGCTAACAACCCTTAATGGAACTTTTTGTAAGGAGGGAAAGATGTGAGAATTCGGAACTTTTGAGTTACTTGGGTCGAAAAGCCCAATCGAAATTTGATGATGTTAATGGGCCTTAGCCCATATTTTTGGACCGATGAAGAATAATAGTTTAAATTTGGTGGTTGAAGTTAAATTTATTTCGAGGAATTATTGTATTTATTGAGAGAATTATCGATGTTCATGGAATCGGTAATCGAAAAATAGAGAGGTGAGCTCAAATGATAATTTTAGGTGATCTAAGACCTTGGATAGGTCTATTAAGGGTTTAAAAGTATTAAAAAAATTTTCAAGAATTTTCAGAAATAAAATAAAAATTTTCGTAATTTTGAAAGAATATTCGAGTGAGGTATTTAATTTTTGGTAAATTATGTTTGTGTGTGTGTGTGTGTATGAAAAGATTAATTTTATAGTACTAATGTTTAGGGTTTAGGGTTTAGGGTTTAGGGTTTAGGATAGTAATATTTATGAGGAGTTCGTAGAATTTTTCCATGTATTTTTTATATTTATTTTACAATTAAAAAATAATTAAATATTATGATTATTATTATTATTTATGTTATATTATTATAATATATATGTCAAAATGATGGCCCACACTGTTGTTTTAACCTAGATGGTCAAAAGGACAGAGAGCTCTGTCATTTTGAAGCTTAAGGTAAGTATCCCCGAGCTACATTGTATCGAGTTGGAACAACTTCGTTTTGCAAGGAAGCAAAACAATGTCATTTTTCCTTTCTCCGATAGCTGTACCCATCTGGAATGTTCACCCATTGCTTGACCCTTTTTTATACTTAAATGGATCAAGGCTGGGAAGTCGGCAAACAGAGCTTTTCGAGCTCTAAAATATGACCCTGAAGCTGCATCTCTCCTCTGCGAATTTTTCCCCACAAAAAGTGCATGATTTTGGACTGTTATGGGAGAGTGTGAGGGTGGATTCAGAGTTTGAAAACCAGTTTGTTCTTCCCCTAATTGTGTCGAATTCCAGAAGTAAATCCATGTCTTCTTTATATTTTTAGATTCCTCTCGTCAAGAGCTTCGATTTGATATATAATATGTCAAATTACGTGATGTGTGTGCAAAGTTATGGTTGTTAGAAAAAATTAAGATTTTTTGTAAATTTACTATTCATATAGACTATAGATTGAAGAAGACCCCGAGAACAACATGTAATTCATCCCTAGCTCGTGTGACGCATTGTTTGTAGGTTTGGTTAGGCTTGGACCCGAACCTGAGGCTGGAACGATGTGGCACACTCTTGAGGAGCCGCATGTCACGTCCTGGCAGCTTGGGATAGTGAGCTATCAGTTTCTATTCCACCACAAGTTGCTCGAGGATTGGCTGAAAATATATAAATTTCAGAAAAATAGAAAATAACCTGAAAAAAAATAAAAAATTTGACAAAAATAAAAAACAATTCTCGAAAAATTCTCTAAAAATTATAATAAATACTAAAAAGGATAAAAAATCTTATAGTATCAAGGTTTCATAAATCTGATGTGATTTGATGAGTTAAATAATTAGATTAAGATCAAAGAAAAATTTTTAAAAATAAAAAAAATATTCAGCTCAACCTCATATTGATTTTCAAGTAGAAATGAGAAGTATTGAGGTTATAGGTGCATTTTTTATGAATTTTTATGTATTTAAGGATGCAATATTAAGGATTCGATTATAAATGCATATGTAGGTAGATATCTACAAGAGATAGGCCTCGAGAAAACGGTCCAACGATCGAGGATCAAGTGTGGGCACTTCGAACATCGGAAAACCATGAGTGAACGGACCTCTTTTAATACATTATTTATTAGCATGAATTAATGTACATGAGTATCATTATTCAGAAAAGTAATGAAAAAATGGACGAAATCATTACGTGTGCTATGAAATGCATAAATAGTACCTATGTTGCCTCATGCTTAAGTTGTTGAGTTGTGCCATATTGTGAATTATGTTGTGCATTAGTCGAATGTGCCATGTGTGAGGATTATTATGGAAGTGCATATAAAGTGTTTGGGTGCAATCGGAATCATAAGATAGAATCAAGCATCGCAATAGCATAGGGTGACCTATGCGACTCCCAAGAGCTCTCTGAGTATGGTAGTGCAGCATGGATTTGTCAAGGGAGGCATAAGGAGTGACAAGGTGTATAATTTAATAAAAATAATATGAATAAATAGGATATCCTAACGTGAGGATCGAGTAGGTGGTGCTACCATCACCTAACACCCCGATATAATTAGTGGAACTAGGCTAAGAGGAATGCATGTCCTATCTGGATGGATCGAGTTTGCATACGTGAGGAGCTACATATAGAAGTGCCACTAATTGATCCCAATCCTATTCCTGGCATCGGAAGGATTGAGAGATATTGTCAGTCTAGCCATATTCCTAATTGCCTGAGTTATTACATGATGCATTACGATATAACTGTGACTGTGTTGATTGCTATGTTGAGTATGCAATTGTTTGTTATGTGCCAGTATGCTTATATTATCGTTAAATGATTGCATGTGTTTTTGTTTTGCATATTTTTCTATCCGCTCACCTAGCAGGCTTCTACCAGATTTTGGCATACAAATGCAGAGATAAGCAATGACAATTAGGAGCTCACTCTCAGGCAAAGCAAGAAACGATCAGTTGAACAATTGTACTCGAGGTAATCCTATAGAGCATCATGTTCACAATGTTTCCCATAGATTGTCTAAATATGCTAGAGTTAGTGCAATCAGTCGATTCCTAGGTACTATTTGCTAAATTAATCATTCATTAATGACACTCGAACATCATCATATCTTCTTTTCAATTCCATTGTATGATATATCGATAAATTTTTTTATCATTATCTCCACTTTACTATCATATCACTAGCCTTGTAGGTTTATTATATACATTGTCGTGTATCATGGCAGTGTATATAGTGGGCCTACAATAGTTGTCGCGTGAAAGTTTTGGTCCGGGCATTGTTTGATTGATGTTCTTAGAAACTCATACATTTCTTATTCCTTAATGGGACGCTACCTCTTATTTATCACCTATATGGGTGATAATTTTTGCAATAGCGGAGCTTATTCCTTTTCTTTGAAACATTCTTGGTTATTGAGTAACCCTATACATTGTGTGTTTTCTTTCTTCCGAGAACACGAGTAAGCCTTTCATCTCTATCAATTATGGTAATTATCGAGTATGACTACATTATATGAGCCCACCTCTTGCTCATTTTTCTAAATCGAGAGATAGTCCTTCCAGGGGATTGTCACAAATCCATCGTTGTATTTGGCACTCATCAGATTTGCTATGTTACTCTATATTGTCGTATCCCTTGTATGACACCTATTTGAAATCTAATGAGTCCTTCTTCTTTGACATTAATATTCTAAATGTGTATTGCACTATGCAACAAATACCAATTCATAATCATCACTTGAACTAGTGATGGCATTATTCTTTGCTATAAGACATTGGGTTATGTATGGTCATGTCCCTATTGAAAGGGGTTGGCTAATCGGAATTTTTTTTTTATTGTGAGTCTATTTAAGTTAGGGGAAAACTATGAATATATGTATACCATACTGATCTTGATTTCAGATTGAAAATCCTAGGAAGAGTAAGAAAGACTACGTGTATAACTCACTGTAAGCTTATATTGCCTATCAATAGTTTGAGTATTGGAAGGTACCTTGGATTAGGTACAGCTTATCGGAACTATGAGCAATTGTGAATGATTTTAAGACAAGCATGTTTTCCTTCAAGGCAATAAATTGAGTTTGGATCGATGATCGTCTGATAACCCTATAAGTAATAAGTTGCCTCACTAAATACTAACTGGAACTGTATGAATTACTATTCATGACCAGAAATTAAATGACTCACTCAAATATTCCTTGAAAATTACGAAAATTCTGATTTTATTTCCAAAATTTCTTGGAAAATATTATTAAAAATATTAATATTTTTAATACCAGAATTTTCGTTTGGGCATTGTTCGAATGTACTATTCATAAGGAGTCCATAGAAATTTTTTGCGTATTTTCGGAGATGTATGCTAATTTTTATGATTATTTTGAAATTTAAAAATAATTATATATTATTATAATATATATGTCAAAACGATGGCCCACGTTGTCGTTTTGACCGAGGTCAAAACGATAGAGAGCCCTATCGTTTTGATGCTCGGGGGGGAAGTATCCCCGAGCTACGTCATACTGAGTTGGAACGATGTCGTTTTGCAAGGAAGCAAAACGATGTCTTTTTTCCTTTCTCTGACAGTTGTACGCGTCTAGAATGTTCACCCATCGCTTGACCCATTGTTATCCTTACACATCGAGGGTGGGAAGTTGGCAAATAGAGCTTTTCAAGCTCTAAAGAATGTCCCAGAAGCTGCATCTCTCCTCTACGAATTCTTTCCCACAAAAAGTGCATGATTTTGGTCTGTTAAGGGAGAGTGTGAGGTTGGATTCAGAGTTCAAAAACCACTTCGTTCTTCCCCTAATTGTTCCAGATTCAAGCAATAAAGTCATGTCTTTTAATACATTATTTACCTGCATGAATGAATGTATATGAGTATGATTAATCAGAAAAGTAATGAACAAACAGACGAAATCATTGCGTGTGTGAAATACATAAATAATACCTATATTGCCTTATACTTAAATTGTTGAGCTATGCCATGCTGTGAATTATGTTGTACATTAGTCGAATGTGTCGTGTGTGATGATTATAATGGAAGTTCATATGAAGTATATCAGAATCATGAGATAGAATCAAGCATCGCAATAGCATAGAGTGACCTATGCTACTCCCAAGAACTCTTTGAGTATGGTAGTGCGGCATGGATTAGTCCAACCTGTAAACATAGTATGTACGCACTTTGTATGACTTATCCTTTGTTACATAGAGCATGCCATAAAGGATATATGCGTGACATACCTTTTAATACATTTAATACCAGAATTTTCGTCCGGGCATTGTTTGAATGTACTATTCATGAGGAGTCCATAGAAATATTTTGTGTATTTTCGGAGATGTATGCTAATTTTTATGATTATTTTGAAATTAGAAAATAATTAAATATAATTATAATATACATGTCAAAACGATGGCCCACATTGTCGTTTTGACCGAGATGGTCAAAACGACAGAGAGCTCTATCGTTTTGATGCTCGGGGGAAGTATCCCCGAGCTATGTCATACTGAGTTGGAACGACGTCATTTTGCAAGGAAGCAAAACGATGTCTTTTTTCCTTTCTCCGACAGTTGTACGTGTCTAGAATGTTCACCCATCGCTTGACCCATTGTTATCCTTACACGTCGAGGGTGGGAAGTTGGCAAATAGAGCTTTTCAAGCTCTAAAAAATTTCCCGGAAGCTGCATCTCTCCTCAACGAATTCTTTCCCACAAAAAGTGCATGATTTTGGTATGTTAAGGGAGAGTGTGAAGTTGGATTCAGAGTTCAAAAAACCACTTCGTTCTTCCCCTAATTGTTCCTGATTCAAGCAATAAAGTCATGTCTTCTTTACATTTTTAGATTCCTCTTGTCAAGAGCTATGATTTGATATATAATATGTCAAATTCCGTGATGTGTGTGAGAAGTTATGGTTGTTAGAAGAAAATTAGGGTTTTATGCAAATTTACTGTTCATACAGGTTAGAGGTTAAAGAAGGCCCCGTGAATGATATGTCGTTTGTCCCCTGCCCGTGTGACTCATCGTTTGTAGGTTTGGTTAGGCTCGGGCGACGTGGCATGCTTCTGAGGAGCCATGTGTCACATCCTGGCAGTTTCAGATAGTGGGCTGTCAGCTTCTCTTCCGCCATGTGTTGCTTGATAATTGGCTGAAAATAAATTAATTCCAGAAAAATAGAAAAATTACCAAAAAAGAATAGAAAATTTGGGAAAAATAAAATAAAATTAAAAAAATCCCAAAAATTATGATAAATACTAGAAAGGATAAGGAATATAATGGTATCAAGATTTCATAAATCTAAGGTGATTTGATGGGTCAAATAATTAGATTAAGATCTGGAAAATTATTTAGATCGATCTCATATTGATTTTCGAGTAGAAACGCGTCGTATTGAGGTTATAAGTGCGTTGTTTTATGAATGTTTATGTATTTGATGATATAATATTAAGGATTTGATTATTAATACATATGTAGGTGAATACCTACAAGTGATAGGCCTCGAGGAATCGGTCCAACAATCGAGGATCAAGTGTGGGCACTTTGAACGCTGAAAAATAGTGAGTGAACGGACCTCTTTTAATACATTATTTACCGGCATGAATGAATGTATATGAGTATGATTAATCAGAAAAGTAATGAACAAACAGACGAAATCATTGCGTGTGTGAAATACATAAATAATACCTATATTGCCTTATACTTAAATTGTTGAGCTATGCCATGCTGTGAATTATGTTGTACATTAGTCGAATGTGTCGTGTGTGATGATTATAATGGAAGTTCATATGAAGTATATCAGAATCATGAGATAGAATCAAGCATCGCAATAGCATAGAGTGACCTATGCTACTCCCAAGAACTCTTTGAGTATGGTAGTGCGGCATGGATTAGTCCAACCTGTAAACATAGTATGTACGCACTTTGTATGACTTATCCTTTGTTACATAGAGCATGCCATAAAGGATATATGCGTGACATACCTTTTGTTATCTAGGATATGTCACCCAGGGTATGTGTGTGACATACCCTTTGTTATATGTTAATGTCATCATAGAGCATATTAATAAAAAAAATAATAATAGTGAGATAGAAGAGAGAGTATATTTGTGTAAGAATTAAAAATAATAATAAAGAGAGAATAGAGAAGATATATTGTATAATAATAAAAAAAAAGAAATAGAATAATAATGAAATTTTTTTTTACAAAACTATCCTTCCAACTTTACATATCAAATAATAGCATAGGGTTACTAAAAATTATTTTTTATTCATGGTGTCTAGGTGGTGTAATGCTGACATGTCGCATAATGTCTACCAAAAAGCTATTTACACAAGATTAACAAACATCAAATTTTCAAAATTTCTTGTGGGATCTGAACCCAACATGCAACCATCATCGACGTGCAATCCTGATTTGATTAGTCAAACCTGTAGACCACGTAAGATTACACAATGCTAATAGGTATAAAAATTTTCAAAATATTTATTAAATATATATATAAATTTAAGCCAATTTGTTATTTATTTTAAAAAGAAGCCGGTCTTTAAGTAACAAATACATAACAATTGACTTAAGAATTTCAATGGAATCAACCTACAATTCAACACAATAAATAAAATATAATAACAAAATACTTAATTAAATCATTATACTTTTAAAACTTTAATAATGTGTGCCAATATACACAACTAACATCTCAAAAGGGTTACACTTACCAGATGCCTCAATATAATGTCGGGATCCAAATCCAACATGTTGTCATCACCATTGTGTGATTCCGATCAACTCAATTTGTGGATCAATCAAGACTATACAATACATATTTACATCAAATTTTTCAAAATATTCATTAAACATACATATACATTTGAGGTGAAATATTGTTTATTTTAAAGGAGAGCATGGGTTATTTTAATTCTAATATACAACAATGTTTTGGTTAAATCACAATGGAATGTAGCGAAATTAAAAAAATATTATTTTTTCATATCAAAATACCATCCATACATAGCATAATAATTGAAGTATATCAAAAGGGTCACATTTAACCATATGCCTCAAGCAAGATAAATATTTGTAGGACCTTAGATTTTTAAAATCTTTTATCTGAACATAATCTTTAGTTGTGTAATATTTAGTGATGGATGAGCCGTTTGTTTGGTAAGATTGTTCATTTTTCGAGGTAATAGTAATATTTAGTAATATTTGATTCTTCTTTTTTCTTTAATTTCTTGCTTGGAAAACTTTCATTGGTTGATGTTCTATATTTTTAAAAGATTTCTCATCCACAAAAATAAATTATTTGATTAAAATCAACGCATTCAAAGCGTTTTGGGGGGCATCCTGAAAATAGAAATGAAAATATTTGAAATATTAATATTAATATTAATTTAAATTGATTATTATCAAATTAGTTTAATTATTTTTAATTATTTATTTACTATTCATATCCCAACTGCACTCTCAGGGCACGCACAAAAGAGTATGCTAAACTTTACTATGGTCAGCCCCAGACCACATAAACAAATGGCCCCAGAGCAGGCCACGTGCGTGAGCAAATGGTTACGCCTTAGATTTATAAGTAGTTATTTGTCAGTATCATTGTCCTTGCAACTATTACGGCGCTCTTCTCATGGTGGGACTGCATACCCCTTTTTCAAAATATCAAGTTTCATTGGTACTACACGGCTCCATAGTAATCAATTATTTGTACAATTTGTCGGCAATGGGCAACTTTTTCTCGCCGATGTTAACACACTAAAGCCTCATTCACAATACAAGTCTTAACTATTTAAATACAATTCAAAAAATCTAAAATCCAATAAAAGTTTCAGATCTCAAGTAAGTATTTTGATTCACATATGTATTATGTTATTTGACCATTTCTATTCTCTTTGATTGTGTTCACCCTTGTTTTGTTATTGCTCAGAAAAATTCCTTTGTTGAAACAAAATCATGGCCGGGACTTTGGTAGCAGGAGTTGTTTTATCTGCTGTTTTTAATGTCTTGTTTGAAAGGATGGCTTCAAAGGAGGTTCTGGATTTCTTCAAGCAACGAAAGCTCGATGTTGAGGCGCTGCGCGAGTTGAAAAGCAAAATGAACTCTGTTAATGGGTTGCTTGAAGATGCAGAGGACAAGCGGACTAGTAACCGGAATGTGAGAGAATGGGTCGATGATCTCAAAGATGTTACTTATGAAGCTGATGACTTCCTGGATGAGGTTGTTTACAAAGCTCGCAAGCAACAAGAGCTTGAAGCAGGTTCCAATACCCTTTCATATCAGGTACGAAACTGTTTCTCTTGTTTGGGTGGAACGAGAAAATCTTAGCCAAGATAGATTATTTGTTGAAGCAAAATGATTTCCTTAATCTTGAGAAGCGTGATGGTGTCAGACTGTATTTTCCATCAGAGGAGAGACAAACGACGACTTCTCTACTAGATGTCCCTTGCGTTTATGGCAGAGATGATGACAAGGAAGCCATAGTAAGAAGGTTGTTGTCGGATGAAGAACGCTTGGGTGTGGTTCCCATAGTGGGTATGGGAGGGATTGGAAAGACAACCCTTTCACGAGTCGTTTACGAGGACAATCGAGTGAACGATAGGTTTGGCGAATTCAAAGCATGGGTATATGTTTCAGAAGATTTTAATGTTCTCAATCTGACAAAGACTATCCTCAAGGAATTTGGTTTGTCTGAATGTGATTCTATGTCACCAAACAGACTTCAACTTGAGCTTGAGGAGAGGGTAAGAGGCAAAAGGATTTTGCTTGTCTTGGATGATGATTCAGGGAGATGGGACTCTCTGCTGGCACCATTACAGTCTGGAAGTAAGGTGCTCGTTACGACACGAGACGAAAGGGTAGCATCAGTGAAAAGCACAGTTCCGAGTCATACTTTGAAGGAATTATGTGAAGATGATTGCTGGTTATTGTTCGTAAAAATTGCCTTTGACGGGCGCGATTCTGATGCGGATAAAGAGTTGAAAAAAATAGTGAGAAAAATTGTGAGAAAATGTGACGGACTGCCCCTGGCTGCAAAAATAATTGGAGGCCTACTTTGTTCAAAGAGAACGATTAAAATATGGAAGAATATATTTGAGAGTAATATTTGGGAATCCAAATTTGGTAATATTATTCCAGTTTTGAGGATCAGTTACCATTATCTTCCTCCTCACCTGAAGCAGTGTTTCGTATATTGTGGCATGTTCCCAAAGGATTACCAGTTCAACAAGTAGGAGTTGATCTTGTTATGGATGGCAGAGGGATTTATTGTCCAAAATGATAATAAAAGAAGAGATCAGGTAGAAGAGATTGGTGAAGAGTATTTTGAAGATCTCTTGTCAAGGTCTTTTTTACAGAGATATGGATCGAAGGATGATGTGTTTGTTATGCATGACCTTATCAATGACTTGGCGAAATCTATAGCAGGTGAATTTTGCTATAATGATGTAGATGATGCTAGCTCAGGCATGCTAACTGAGAGGACTCGTCATTTGTTTTATAAAGGAGGAAAGGAACCAGAAGGCCTCAATATAGCAAAACAATCGCGTACCTTGATATGTGAAATCAGATATGTGTCCGGAGATAAGATGAACTTCTTGACAAGACTCAAACGTTTGCGAGTGCTTCATATAAATGTTGATCGTTACCCTGTTGTGAAGATGAACATGTCTGATGCGGTTAACTTTGGCAAACATTTAAGGTTTTTGCAGCTGAGGAGATTAAAAATACAAAGTCTGCCGGAAGATTTACATACTCTACGGTACTTGCAGACACTAAAGATAAGTGAATGTCGGGACATTGTCAGTTTACCTGATTCAATCGGTAATTTGAAGCATTTGAGGCATTTGAATCTTTACAGGCTCTTGGGATTGAAATCATTACCGGATTCAATATGCAATTTGAATGATTTGAGACATCTTGATGTTCGAAAAGCCTTAAGCTTGGAGTCGTTGCCGAATTCAATTGAAAATTTGACGAATTTAACGCATCTTGCTGTTAGCCACGCCGAGAGATTGGAGTCGTTGCCGGATTCAGTTGGCAATTTGCAGAATTTGACGCATCTTGATGTTCAAGGAGCCTTAAGCTTGGAGTCGTTGCCGGATTCAATAGGCAATTTGACAAATTTAACGCACCTTAATATTAAATATACGGGATTGAAATCAATGCCACCGCAGATAGGTAAATTAGGGAAGCTCCGGGCCTTATCAGATTTCTTCGTGGGAAAAGACAGAGAAGGATGTAGCATGGCAGAATTGGGTAAGCTTCGGCATTTACAGGGAGAGTTAACTCTTCAAAATCTTCAAAATTTGACAGATGCGCAAGCCTTGGGAGCCAATTTAAAAGATAAGAGTCATCTGGAAACTTTGGGTTATGACTGGGAAGGCAGTGATGATAACACCGACACAGATGATGGTTCTGCTCAGATAAGCCGATTCCAGCACTTGCGGCCTCACGTGAACGTTAAAGATATTAAAATCAAAGCATACAGAGGTACCATTTTCCCAAATTGGGTTGGAGACTCTTCTTTTTCTAATATTGTGCGATTGACTCTTGAATCCTGCAAAAACTGCACCAGCTTGCCGCCTCTTGGACAGTTGGCCTTCCTAGAAGATCTCCATATGGATGGATTTGATTCTATTGTCTCAGTGGGGACTGAGTTCTTTGGTGATTCCAAAGCTGTCCCTCCATTTAGATCCCTAACCTCACTGACATTTTGTAATATGCCGAAGTGGAAGCGATGGACCTGCTATGAAAATGAGAGAGAAGATGATGGTGGCTGCAGAGTTTTTCCTGCCCTTCAATCTCTAACATTTTTCGGCTGTCCAGAACTTGAGATGGCTTTTGCACAAGGGATTTGGCCCTCAACGTTACAAAATCTTGATGTGCAAGGTTGCAACAAAGTCATTTCTGAAGGGATGCACTACTGGGATTTGCGTAGATGCTCTTCTCTTTCTCGATTAAAGCTGCGTTCATCCGGAGATATTCAATCCTTCCCTGGCATGATATTATTGCCTTGTAATCTTACTGAAATTCTGATTGAGATCCAAAATGTAGAATCTCTGGACTACTCAGGGCTTCGGGACCTAACCTTTCTGCAATACTTGATAATACTCGGATGCCCTAACCTGGGATGCATACCAGACGGGGGATTGCCTGAATCCCTTTGTTCTTTAACCATCTCCGGCTGTCCCCTATTGAATAAAAGGTGTCAAAGGGAGCAAGGGGAAGATTGGCCCAAGATTTCACGCATCCCGTTCATAAGAATAGATGGAGAGAACTTGGCATGCATTTAGACAGACTAACTGTTTGCAAAAGTGTATTACTATTATTTGTGTTTTTGTAAGATAATAGGTGAGCGCCAAAGAGAACGAAATTGAGGAAATCTAGACATATGACATGTTGTGAAGAAATGGTGCTCTGTCTTTCGTGGAGTGCGCTGGCTTCAAATTCCATGTTCTGAATTTTTTGGTCCAAATAACACTAAATTCGGGCATACTGCTTGAGAGTTAAGTTTGATTGGGTTATTAGTTGAGGTTTCTGCAGCTGAGGACATTACAAATGCCTACTCAAATGACCTACTCGCAGTTAAGACACAATTTCTCTAAATTAGTAATCAAATAATCAATAGATTGTAGGAAATGACATAGTTTTTGTTTGAATAATTGTACACATTGAAGATAAATTATTCAAAGATTAAAACTTAAATAATAAAAGCTGAAATATTAATTCTAATTAACAGCTTTTATTTCTTTGTTTTGTAACCACCCATTAACTCTTTTAATTATATTTATCAGCTTTTATTATTTTGTTTTTGTAACCTTCATGCTCAAGACTATATATATAGCTTGTTTGTTCATTTGGAAAAATACAACTTTCTTACACTACTCTCTTATTCTTACACTTAAGATTTTCTTTGAGCTTAGCAAATTCTGGGCAATTGTTGTAGTCATTTGGTTCCAAGTGCACTTCCCACTAGTGCAAGTGAGAGGTGTGCTACTGTGTTAACCTTGGGAAGCAACGACCTTTAGATTGCACCAAGGTCTAGTCGAATTTTGCTTTCAAGGCAGTGGATTTAACCCACGACACAGTTTTTCTTGAAAACTCTTATTCTTTATTTTATATATATATTTTCTTTCTTCACAACTACATTTTGAAAGCAAAAATATTTCCTTCAAACACAAACCATGTCTATCAATATATCCAAAACTTTACCCGATCTCTCCAAATTAGAGCCACTTGATGGATCCAATTATAAAAGGTGGTCTCAAAAATTTCTCATCTTCTTTGAGCAATTAGAAGTTGATCACGTGTTGTTCGCTGCAATACCGTCCAATCAAGAAGAATCTTCTAATGATGAAGCGAGAGCCAAATTCGAGAAAGACAACAAAATCGTGAGAGGTCATCTACTCAATCATATGAATAATTCTCTTTTTGATTTATTCATAAGTCAAGGATATGCCAAAGATATATGAGATATATTAGAAAAAAGATATGGTGCTGATGATGCTGGAAAAAGAAAATATGTTGTGGGTAAATGGCTACAATTCAACATGGTGGATGACAAACCAATTATGGATCAAGTACATAAGTATGAAAATATGGTGACTGACATTCTTAATGAAGGTATGAAACTGTGTGAAACATTACAAGCTAATGTTTTACTGGAAAAGTTTCCACCATCTTGGAGTGACTATCGAAATCATTTGAAGCACAAAAAGAAGGATATGTCTCTCCGAGAGCTTATCAATCATATGAGAACGGAAGAAGCCAATCGTCTCAAAGATAAGCACAATTCTATCTCTACTATCTCTGTTAAAGCTAATCTAGTTGAATCTACTGGTGCTTCTAAGGATAGGTTCAATAACAAAGGGAAAGGATTCCAAAGAGGAGAACGTCCAAGGAAGTCAATTTATTTTAAGGGTGGTCACAACCAAATTATCAAGAAGAAAGTTGTTTGCTATGTTTGTGGCAATCCGGGTCATAAAGCATATCAATGCAAACAAAGAAAGAATCATGGTGGAATGTACCAAAAGACATATGCACAACCTAATCAACATCCTAATCCTCAAGTTAACCTTGCAGAAACAAAAGAGATCATTGCTGCTGTGGTGGTAGAAGCAAACTTGGTGGAAAACAGAATTGATTGGGTGTTGGACACTGGCGCATCCAAGCACTACTGTGCAAATAAAGAATTATTTCATAATTTTGAAGAAGTGGCTGATGGTGAGCATGTCTACATGGCCAATTCCACTACTGCCGGGGTACTTGGTAAAGGAACAATCTTTCTCAAACTTACCTCAGGAAAAACTATAGCTTTAAATAATGTGCTCTATGTTCCTTCTTTGCGTAGGAATTTAGTTTCTGGGGGTCTACTTCTAAAAGCTGGTTTAAAAATTGTTTTTGAAGCTAATATGGTTGTGATTTCAAAAAGTGGAAATTTTGTGGGAAAAGGGTATCTAACTAATGGACTTTTTATGTTGAACACTATTTCCCAAAATTTGAATGCAAGTTCTTCTTCTGCTTATGTGGTTGAGTCTATTAACTTATGGCATGATAGACTTGGTCATGTGAATATTGCGTCTATTAAAAGACTAAAAGTATGAATTTAATAAACTCATTAGATGATAATTTTTCTAAATGTCCTGTATGTGTAGAAGCAAAATTTGTAAAGAAACCATTTAAATCTGTTATGACTAGAAATTCAGAACTTTTAGAATTAATTCATACTGATTTAGCTGATTTTAAGAATACAGTTAGTAAAGGAGGTAAAAAATATTATATCACTTTTGTGGATGATTTTTCCAGATATACTAAAGTCTATCTTTTAAAATCTAAAGATGAAGCCGTAGAAATGTTCTTAAAATATAAATCAGAAGTAGAAAATCAATTAGATAAAAGGATAAAAAGAATAAGATCCGATAGAGGTGGTGAATACAATACAAATTTTTTAAAGGATTTTTGTGAATTAAATGGCCTTATACATGAAACTAGTGCACCTTACACACCTCAACAAAATGGCATAGCCGAACGTAAGAATCGAACTTTAAAAGAAATGATGAATGCTATGCTATTAAGTTCTGGTTTATCTGATAATATGTGGGGGGAAGCTATTTTATCTGCCAATCATATTCTTAATAGAGTTCCTCACAAAAAATTAGATAAAACTCCATATGAGATGTGGAAAGGCTTTGCACCTAACCTAAAATTCTTAAAAGTGTGGGGGTGTCTAGCTAAAGTAGGTATACCAGAATTTAAAAGGATTAATATTGGACCAAAAACTTTGGATTGTGTATTTATTGGTTATGCTCAAAACAGTACTGCATATAGATTTATGTCATTGCATGATAATTCTATTTGTGAGTATAGAGACGCAGAATTTTTTGAACATATTTTTCCAATGAAAATTGAAAAGGTGCATGATATAAAACATTCTGAGATTTCATCTACTTCTTCTGTTATTACTTCTAATAACAATGACTTAGCAATAGAACAAAGAAGGAGTAAAAGACGTAGAATAGAAAGAAATTTCGGATCAGATTTTATCACTATCTTTTTAACTGAAAATTCTCATAAAGTTAATGATGAGTTTGTATCTGCTTTTCTAATAGAAGAAGATCCAAAAACTTATAAAGAAGCGATTTCCTCTATTGATGCTAATTTTTGGAAAGAAGCTATTAATAGTGAGATTGATTCTATTACAACTAATAATACTTAGATTTTAGTAGACTTACCTAAAGGTTGTAAACCTATAAAATGTAAATGGATCTTTAAGAAAAAATTAAGGCCTGATGGTACAATTGATAAATTCAAAGCAAGATTAGTTGTTGTGGGCTACAGTCAAAGAAAGGATATTGATTATTTTGACACTTATTCTCCAGTACTCAAAATAGCTACTATAAGATGTCTTATAGGAATTGCAGCTATTAATAATCTTGTGGTTCATCAAATGGATGTAAAAACAGCCTTTTTAAATGGTGATTTAGAAGAAGAAATCTACATGGAACAACCTGAAGGATGTGTGATTGTAGGCCAAGAAAATAAGGTATGTAAACTTAAAGAATCTCTTTATGGTCTTAAACAAGCACCTAAGCAATGGTATGAAAAGTTTGATAAAACATTAGTGAATAATGGTTTTATTGTGAGTGAATCTGATACATGTGTTTATTCAAAAAAGTATGAGTCTGAATGTGTTATTATCTGTCTTTATGTGGATGACATGCTTATCTTTGGAACCAATGAAAATGTGATTGACAAAACAAAAAAGATTTTGTCCTCTAAATTTTACATGAAAGATTTAGGAGAGGCTGATGTAATTCTTGGAATTAAATTAAAGAAAACAAATAATGGTTTTTCTTTATCTCAATCACATTATGTGGGGAAAATATTGAAAAAATTTAATATTTATGATGTTATTCCTGTAAGGACACCTTATGATTCAAGTATATCACTTAAGAAAAATTATGGTGATAGTGTATCACAAGAACAATATGCAAAAATCATAGGAAGTGTTATGTATCTCATGAATTGTACTCGACTTGACATTGCTTATGTTGTAAGTAGGCTAAGTCGCTATACTCATAATCCTAGTAAAGAACATTGGAATGCACTTCATCGACTTCTAAGATATTTAAAAGGAACCATGAATTTGAGTTTGCATTTTTCTAAATTTCCTGCGGTTTTAGAAGGATATTGTGATGCAAATTGGGTGACTGATAACGATGAAATTAGTTCTACTAGTGGTTATGTTTTTACTTTAGGAGGAGGTGCTATATTGTGGAAGTCGTCTAAACAGACTTGTATAGCCCATTCCACCATGGAATCTGAATTTATTGCACTTGAGTTGGCAGGTCAAGAAGCCGAATGGCTGAGGAATCTATTAGCAGATATTCCATTGTGGGAAAACAATTTAGTGTCTGTTTTTCTACATTGTGATTCGCAGGCTGCCATTGGAATTGCCAAGAATAATGTGTATAATGGTAAGAGAAGGCACATCCATATAAGACATACTACGGTAAAGCAATTATTGAAAAATGGAGTAATTTCTCTAGATTATGTTAAATCTGAAAGAAACTTGGCAGATCTTCTTACTAAAGGATTAACGAGGAAGATTGTTTTTGAGTCTTCAAGAGGAATGGGTCTTAAGCCCATAGATTGAGCTCTAAGCTCTTATTTGTTCCATAGCCCAATTCTTTGGGTGATCCTTATAAATTATAGACTTGATGGATATTTTAATCCATAGCCTTTAGTGGTGGTCTAGAAGGACTTGATGGATTTTTTGAGCTATGTGAAGCTTTTTAATGTTTTATAGCCCTTTATGAAGGGTGGTCTAAATTTTAGACTTGATAAAACATCCGATATGAGTGTATAGGTGGACCGCCTATTATGAAAGAAATAGATGAAACTTTCTAGAGCACTCATGGAAAAGACCAAGGTATGAGCATGACCATTATTTTCATATCGTGGAACCAATCTACAGTAAAGAGATAATATGTGTTGTGGAGCTTATTCAATATATAATCAGTAAAAGTTCAAAAGACACTGATTCTTACTTTTATTGATTAAGTTGTTACTTCACTTCACTATGCAACAATTCAATCAAAAGATATTGTTGTTTAAGTATATAAACTTTTCCTTTGCTCAAAATATTTTATTAAACATGTCATTTGTGGGGGATTGTAGGAAATGACATAGTTTTTGTTTGAATAATTGTACACATTGAAGATAAATTATTCAAAGATTAAAACTGAAATAATAAAAGCTGAAATATTAATTCTAATTAACAGCTTTTATTTCTTTGTTTTGTAACCACCCATTAACTCTTTTAATTATATTTATCAGCTTTTATTATTTTGTTTTTGTAACCTTCATGCTCAAGACTATATATATAGCTTGTTTGTTCATTTGGAAAAATACAACTTTCTTATACTACTCTCTTATTCTTACACTTAAGATTTTCTTTGAGCTTAGCAAATTCTGGGTAGTCATTTGGTTCCAAGTGCACTTCCCACTAGTGCAAGTGAGAGGTGTGCTACTGTGTTAACCTTGGGAAGCAACGACCTTTAGATTGTACCAAGGTCTAGTCGAATTTTGCTTTCAAGACAGTGAATTTAACCCACGACACAATTTTTCTTGAAAACTTTTATTCTCTATTTTATATATATATTTTCTTTCTTCACAACTACACAGATGAGATGGACCTCTTTCTCCAATTACTCAAAACCATCTGGCAGCTCCAAATCTCTCCGTCTGATCTAGGGTAAAAGGAGCATCTTCCGATATTGGTTTTCTTTAAAAGCTCATAGACGACTAAGTCACTACAAAATCATACTGCATAGTGCCTCCATTTTATACCGTCACATGTGAATGTGAAAAAGGTTGTCTTCTTCTTACTCGCACGCTTCATCTTTAAAGCAGAGCTTAAACCCAACTAAAACCTCAAGTGTGAGTCAGTAAGCCGGCCACCCTCACACGGCAGAGCTTCATGTCTCTCTTTAAAGCTCGCATCTTTAAACCCTGCCATTATCGCATCACCTACCTTAACAACCCCCTGTCTCTCTCCGCACTCAGAGCTCTAAACTCCTCTGCCTCCTCTGACCAGCTTCAAAATCAGCCCAACATCAAAAAACCTCTTCACCTACTCTTCCAAGAAGCCGTGGGACTAGCATCTCCAGAAACAAAATCACACCCAACCACAGTCTCTCATTCCGAAACCAATCAAGTCAAGAGAAAACTCCTCGAACTGGAGCAAGAAGTGAGGGTCTTGAGGGAAGCCGGTGCTCCAGGGTCGAATAAAGAATGCGAAATCATCTGGACCAGGAAGAAAAATGTTGTGCGTCAGAAACCCAATGGCTCCAGCCTTTATGCACTCTTCATGGGCAAGACTGGAGAGAAGAGAGGAAGGACGAGAGAAGGGGAGCCCGAGGTTTTGAAGGATTTGTCTCCAGATATGGAACTGTTTGTGAAACATTTGTATAGATTGGGATATTTTAGGAATGCCAATTTTATGAGAGGTGATCGGCTAGATTTGAATTGTTTCAATGATAGTTACAATAGGGGCTATATCGAGTTTGCCGCTGACAAGTTTGGCCAAGATCACCAAGACATTGCTAGGTGAGTGTTTTTTCACCTCCTTCATACTCAGGGCTTTGATGCTGCTGCTGTTTTTTCTTTTCGATTTAAAGAACAGAATTGACTGGATCATTAGTATTGTTATTATAATTATTATTGTATCCAGTGATATCTGATTTTCTTATCAGGGAAAATTGGACTTGGGATTTCTTGATTCCTAACATAACAAAGATTGCAAAGGATAGACTACATGTTAAATGTTCAGCCATGTTTTTTTTTTTCTCTTCTGGAAATATTTGGCATATGAATCCGCTTGGTTGTTTGTTTAGATACGTTTTGGAATTTGGTTTTTGTTTTTTCTCCCCATTTGGTAAATCAAATTTGAACCTTGGGGTTTGCAGATGGCTTTCAGGAAAGGATTTGAAAAAGGTTGCTCTCTTTGGTTGCCCCTCCCTCTCGAAAAAGAATATTTCTTCTGCTAAAAAGTTGCGGAAATATTTCAAGATTCAAGAGGACACTGTAAGTCATCATCTTAATTGTTGTTATTTCAGATTCAATCAACAGAGCATAACTTGGTTTTTCCTTTTTCAGGTATGTGGCAGGTGTATCCTAAAAGATTCTTGCGCTTCTGCAAATAAAGGTGTACAGGGTGACAACAGTTTGAATTTGGCTGTTGTAATGAGAGTTATCACCTTATATGCATTGCAAGGCGCAAACTCGAAGCTGTCAGTGCCGGATGAGATAAAGAATGCTGTTGTCAGATTGTTTGGCGAAGTCATGAAGTTGACTAACTCTGCTTGATCAGGCAAATGTCTAAGTACCAAGTATTATATACTCTCGGTAACATCAGTTGATAGCAGAATCCTTGTTATACCAGATGACAATTTCACAGTGTTTCACTTGGTTATGGGCATGAATAATGCCTCATCAAACCATAAGTTTCAAGTTTTTATTGGTGCTTTGTTGCAATATGGGGCTGGAAAGTGAAATCTTTGTATGGCTCAGGATGAGAAGTCCAGAAGAGCAGCGGAGCTGTTTACTAATAAACATGGTGTGAAGCTTTATACAATCAGCAATTTAAGCCCACAAGAGCAAAGGTAGATTTCTGTTATAAACATTATGCAGCTCTCTGCTTGGAGGGTAAAGGTCTCCCTGCCAACTTGCGAGCATTAAGTTGGACGTAAACCTCTGTGATTCTAGAGCACCTTATGAATTTGGACAGGTATTTCTTTAGATTTCAGTACTGGCCTTCCTATGCGTGATGATTGTGATTGATAAATTCAGTAAATATGATCATGTACTTTTTCTACCCACACAATTGCTCAGCTCTTTACCATATTATGACATCTAGCTCCACGATATTATGATGCCATTCGTAATCCTTGAGAAATTAAGAAAAGTGCTTCTAAAGTCCATCTGTTTTTTCTTATTTTGTAACGTAGCATAACAACAGCCCTTCATGCTATATATCTCCTCTACCCTTTCATACTGCATTAGCTACCTCCGAGGTCTTGTTTGTGCCTGCTGCCATACTGTTTTCTAGGTTCCCATCCTCCTTTCCATCAATTGTTTGAGCGCACCAGTAGGATAAGTGTCCAGATTGATGTCTTGTTCTGATTTGAAGGAAGAGTTTCGAGAATCAAATCTTGTGGGGGGAGTTATTAGCATCCCAATTGATGGCACGTTGAAAAGACCTTTGCTGGTGTGTAGTAGGAGCAAGGCTCAACAAGAATTGGTTTGGGGCAGTAACTATATAATGGTATATTTTTTTATTGAGAGAATAATTGAATTGAACTAGCTAGTTTAACCAGAATTTGTTGGGTTAACCAGAATCGGTCACTAATCAAGTGTTTGGGAGAAAATAGGATACCATTTTGTTCAAGCTATACCAAAATAAAGCTTTCCTTATTCTCTAAACCCTGGATTCCATACTAATTATATGTTATTCTAGTTTGTTGACATATTTTGTTGTCATACGATGGTCTCTTTAGGATAATATAATTTTCGAAAGTATAATATTCGTGGATCTTCGATACAATTGTGATAATCGAAGAGGTAAGGTTATTGAGGGATGTAATAATTTTCGAAAGTATAATATTCGTGGATCCTCGATACAACTGTGATAATCGAAGAGGTAAGGTTGAGGGATGTAATAATTTTCGAAAGTATAATATTCGTGGATCCTCGATACAATTGTGATAATCAAAGAGGCAAGGTTATTAAGGGATGTAATTTGTCATGAAGAGCTCCTATATAGTTTGGTAGCAAAGCCACTAGTTTGAGTGAGGTGAGATTGTTCTCAATGATAGGCTGATGCTTACCTGAACAACAGAAAATAGTATTCTTTAGTTAGTATTGGTTGAATTAGCTAGAGGATAAGAGTCCTTAAAATAACTACAAACACACATACGTTAATTCCCAACCTATTCTTTCTTGTATATAGATTTTCCAAAATTTCAAAATTAGCTTGACAAATAAAATCAACCATCTTGTTGAGATTATCCACATTCCTAAAGAAGTAAAAATAAATGATTCCTTACTATTTATCGCTAACCCTTATGCTATCTTTAAAAAAGATCATTCACTGTATCTATACGATCCTTTATTTCTTCAAGACGACCTTTGGTCTGGGAATATATACAATCTTTTCGACTGTCTCAATATTCGTTGGTATCTACTATATCAGAACAATATGTTACTTTAGAATTTCCCACTGAGTTTATCTCACAATGGATAAAATAGGGGTATTCTCATATCCATCTTAGAGCCATTAGGATAATTCTTTCTTACCATGGGTGGAAAGGATTCACGGTGACAATATGACTATTGCTCCTTAATTCTCGTTATGTTCAATATCAAGATGCAATTATTGGGACGATTCTGACGATGTTGAATGATGTAAGTGGTGGTTCTTACCTTCTTCCCTAACTTCAATATGTCATTGTCAAATTGACATTTTTCAACATAGATGAAGGTGTCAATACAGATCATAGGAGTCCCACAATTTGCTCAAGCTATCACAACAACTCTACATCATCAGATGGTTTACAAACTATAGGATCATACTGTTAACCTAAGCATACCAGATGATCATACTAACTTCGTTTTTATTTATGTGGATGATCAAATGACACCAATTATTATACAAACACCATAACAGTTGTAAAAGGAGGAATTAGAAAAAGTAATTCCATTGTCTTGGATAACTAATTATGAATAGCTTTACTCCAACATTAAACATGTGCCAATCTAGGACACGATATTTATTCATCGAGAACTGGTACAATCAAAACCATTTTTCATTCTTTTTCTTCAGAACCAAAGATATTTGAAACTCTTATTGAACTAATTCCGAAGAAATATGACAAGTAGATTCCAATTAATTGTTTTTCCTCAATGGAGATCATTGTTATATGTCCCACATTAATGGATATTTTATTTGGGATATGACCCTAAAAGTTGCAATCCAAGATGTATGTGTGATGAAGATATTGGAAAATATCATATATTTCTCCACAAATTTATTAATTACCTTATCTTCAACAAATAATGACATAGCTTCCACCTTCACTTCCTATACAAAAGTGCTTCATGTTTAAAGAAGCAGATTTTCCACCTCTTTTTGAGCAAAACCCAGCTATTCAACAAAGGTCCTATATCATTCATCGTGAAGTTGAAGTTGATGGATCTTTGACAATTAACCATGCAGAACAAGTGCTTAGTTGGCAAATTCAAAATAATGTTGCATGAAATTGTCTTTTTAAAACAATTGACTAGAAGGTAGACCAAGTATTGGTAGGCCAAGGTCATCAACAACAAAAAATTGATTCTCTATCATTCCAATTGGCCAGGTTGGAAAGAGATTTTACACAACAATCATCTGAGGCCACAAAATGTTTACAGCAAAAGTTGAAAAATATAGACTATACCCATCTTTCTGCTCTTTAGACACAATTAAAGATTGAGTCTCTTGAGAAAGAGTTATATACTACACAATAATTGAGGAATAAGAAAATAGAAAGGTAGTAAGCTGAAAAACCTGATATTTTTGGACGAGGGAAGGAAAAGAGACCATGTCTTCTTTTATGCTGGACAAACATTGTATTTTTCCAACCAAATTACATTAAAGTGATCTTGAGGATTCTGCTAGTCGGTCTTATGAAGACTCTGATGATGACCCAATGTCCATATCTTCTACAAATACTTCGAACATATCTAGTTTCTCAGAAAGTCTTGCAATTTCCTCAGCAAATTATTCACAGCAAGTTCTCTTGAACTTACCAAATATAGAAGAATCTTTGGATTCCATAGCGAGATATCTAGCTCCACCATCCTCTCTTAGCAAAACATAAAAAAAATCCAATAGCGATGAATGGTTTTCTTTGGATGATATTCCAATCCAAAAGAGAGTTGAAAGATTCTAGTTGTTTGCCGCCTAGATTGATAAAGAAATATTGATGCTAGGAGCGGTAATGTATGAGGTACTTAAAGAATTTATATCGTATACTACTAGTACATTATGATCGTATTTTTACTCACTACTAGAAGCAAGCAGGATATAATTTAATTAAGAGTAATTCCACGATCATGGCAATTGGCTATCTTTATAAAAAATTTCTAGTAGATTTTAATGATGATATTCAGACTAACTAGACTGAGTATTATACAAGAAAGTGTTGTTTTATTGAAGAAAAAGATCTCCAAAAGCATTATGATGCTATGTCAAGATTGTCCTGCTCATTGGAAAAATATAAAGAGCAAAGGAGGTGTTTGTCTCCTCCCTCCTTGAAGTCATCTCTACAAAAAAATACAAAATTCTTCAGTAGTCTTGATCTAATGTGATTGCATGCACTCTTGGACAGCTCTACTAGCTAGCCCTTGAAGTTCGTCTTTAACTTTGTGAACAACAAAAGTTATTTCAAGCTTTTCAAAAGTCAGAGAAGAAAATTTCATAAATATACTGACAGTCTCATCTTAAAATTAAGTACAAGGATACAAGTTGTACTTGCAAACAGAAAAGAAAAAGCACTTCCATCGATGGGACAGTGATAGGTCTTATCCAAATAAGACTAGACCACATCGTTTTCGCAAGAAAAAAAGTCTTATCATTTCTTTAAAAAAGAGACTCTCGGGGGAGAAAAATTGATATGTGCTATATATGTGGTCAGAAAGGACATTCGGTAAAAAGATGTTCAAAAAACCCCAAAAAATCAGCCATGCTTGTATATTAGATTAGTTAAAAGACAAATCTCTCTGATGCGCATATTGAGTTCTTATTTTTTGAACAAGAAGAACCGACACAAAAAACAAGTACATATAAGAGTTTTTTAAACCCATCAATCATTCCTTTGGATTCATGGAAGAGGCATTTTCAATATTTTAAAGCTTTGGATGAGAAGGTTTTTTGATAGAATTGAGCACCAAACAAAATATTGGAATTAAATTCTTCCCAATATGTACTATTTGGACCAAAGTGCTAGGAACAAATGTGAGAACTCCCTCTCTGGAGGAACAACTCAACTAGTACAATGAATCTCCAACTCACATATAAGATATTTGTCTAGGGAGATTGCGCTTATATCTCAAGGCCCAATGGAACATATTTTAATCCCTGATCACTGCTATTAGGATTCGAACCACCAGTTACTATCTTTTGTTTTTACAAGACCTCTTACCAAATCAGCCAACATCACTGTACAAAAACCATAAGCGACTACCTTCCCATCCTGCATCAACACACAACCCAAACTGTGCTTTGATGCATCAATGTACACCAAATACTCCTTACTGCTGACGGGTAAGGTAAAAACAGAGACGGAAACCAATCTGGACTTCAATTTTTCGAAACTCTTCTAACACTTCTCGAACCACACAAATGGTTTGCCCTTACGTGTCCAACGTGACAACGGGCCTTCCAATGCCGAAAAGTTATCCTCAAAATGGCGGTAATAACCGGCTAAGCCTAGAAAATTCCGCACCTCGGTTACATTACGGGTAGGCTTCCACGATACAACGACCTTGAACTTTTTGGGATTTACCTGTACACCTCTGGCTGATACAACGTGTCCTAAGAAATCGACTTCAGTATAACGTGTCATAAGAACTCACACTTAGAGAAGTTGACGTATAACTGCCAAGCTCTAAATGTCTCCAATATTGTCCTCAAATGCTAAAAAAAACTCTACGGCTCTGACTGTGAATCCTTTGACTCTAAACCACCTTCTCAACGTTAATGGTAGCTATGACCAAAGCCTGAAGGTCGTAAATCAGCGTCGTGCCCACAATTGACTGGATATCACTGCTCAATCTATTCTAAAAACAACGGGCAAACTTTGCCTCGGTACGATCCTCGATCGGAGCAAAACGAGACAAATCTTTCAGCTTTGACTTGAACTCCAACACAGATTGGGAACCTTGATTCACCTTATAGAAACCTGATTTCTTTTTGTCCTAATGAAGCTGTATGTAGAACCAATCATTGAACTCACTCATAAATTACTCCCACTACAGTTGCTGACCTCCATACCTCAGACTCACAACGGTCCACAACGACAGGGCTTCCTTCTCAAATAAGAAGGTGGCCAAGGCTACTTTTTCCTCCTCGGAAATCTACAAAGCCGCTGCAATCTGGCAAACTATATCAAGCCACTCTCGAGCTATAGTCACATTTGCAGTACTGGAAAAACTCTTGTAAGCCAACTGACAGGCTTTCTTAAGCAACTTTGTAATCATCACCGAGAGTCTCCTGGCACCCTCTTACTGAACTGAAGCTACTGGCTACTGTAGTAGAACTACGGGTATTATTAAAACTAGAGCTGGTTGCACGGGCACCTAATGCGCTACTAGTGCCTGAACTGGCTGCTGAGCCACTAACTACAATAACGTGGCCTACATCATGGCCTACCTAAATTGTTGGTGCAGCTTGAGCTGGCTGATCTACCTGTGTATTGGGCTCGGTCGGCCCGTGAATTGTCTTGCCATTCTTATCTTGGCGATCTCGTATGGTGGTGGTACTACATGTCCTAGCCATAGTAACTAAATAAAAATGCACAACAATAATAACAACAATATGTAAGCCTCGGAACTCAAATAAATGACTTAAATGATACTATGTTGGACTATGCACGTGCAAATGAGTTTAAAAATATGTTTTCAAAAACATTTTGAAACTGGTTTAGAAAAGAACCATGTTCTACTACCACCCATTTAAGGACATGAAAAGCAGACCTTTACCATTGTAAAACCCAGACAAGCCCAACACATGGACTAATCCAAATCTCACAAGGCTTCGCAAATGTTTCAAACACAATTCCCAAAGCAAACATATTTAATAATTAAAGAAATGAAGCATGACAAGTAAGAAACAACCATCTGACACGTAAATAGACTGAATAAAATACGACACCATAAGACTTTATTAAAAATAAAACAATATGAAATATAGGTCCATAAACAAACAAGCCCAAAATTGTAAACATCGACCCAAGCCCACAATATAAAACAGTAACTAAGAACATAGTAAGTGTTTAACCGATATAATTAAAGAAATGAAGCTTGACAAGTACTAGAAACCGTGAGAATGAAGTGTGGTGTAGATGTGGTGGTCCAGCTAAATCGTGTTAAGCCCACACCTCAAATGACAACCTATGGCTCATAAACTACTTGTGAAAGAGGAGAACTGTGAAACCCCGTCCTAGTTGTATGTCCAGTCAGCTTTGTTCTAGTAGTCCATGTGTACGTTTGACATTTTGACTGAGACGATAGAAAATTACAGTTTTGCCCCTATCAGACCCGAACTTGTTTCCGGGCTCGTTTATACCGTAAGGCCTTATTCGTACCTCTTTAAGCCCATTTGTTTACCCTAGCCGCTGCCATTGCTCTTGTTTCAGACAGAAAACCTGTGTCTTTTCCTCTATTTGTTTTTCTTTTCTCTTCTCACGTTATTCTTGATAGCCGCCATCAATCTTTCTCGTTTGGTGCGCCTTCCTCCTTCCAACCCAATGCTCGCATTAAGCCCCTTTTCCTTTCCACTGCTCGATTGTTCGTGTGAAGCTTAGTGATCTCGTTGGTTTTATAGGTCGGTGAGGGAACGGTAGGAATCTTCTCTTTCGTATTTTAAATCTGGTCTGTAATTGCTTATTCTGATATTGGTTTGATTCAGGTGGTTCTGAATCTGAGTTTCGCGATAAAGGCAAAGGAATTGCCACCAGTTCATCTGCACGTAAGGTAGGAGACTATGCCTCATAAGTTTGATCGGCAAATCATGTTCGTCTTGTTTCTTTGTGCTTTTCTTTTGGCAGCCAAATGTCGTTTCCCTCTTTCTTAATAATTATATGTTATTTTATTCTATTGACAACGTCAAGGCTGCCGTTTATCTTCTTGTGATTTCCCTAATAATTTTGTTTTTCTTTCTTTGTTTATGGTGCACGATAGTATTGGGCTGCCGTTTATCTCATTGCAATTTTCCGTTGATTCTTTCTTTTGGATTCTTATGGTACCCATTATTCTTTTTCTGCAATAAGAGCCATATCACTATGCATCGGAGATAAAGGAGGGGATGCTTTTTTCTCAAGAGGGCTACCAGAAGAGGAGGCAATTATTTCTGGTCGAGAGGTATAGTAAGAACGAGGAATACTCGGAGTATAGTCAACTCCTTTTAAAGATGGCTGTTTTTCAGAAAATGTGGATTCATATTTTTGAGATTGGAGATATCGAGATGATAGAGATCGGCGAGGAGGTTCGATGGGTCTTTTAAAAATGATTTCAGCATGTCCTTTATCAGTTTCTATAATCTCAAGAGGATGAGTTCTAGGAAGAATGGGTTTGGGTGGCACGATATTTAATATCTGCCAATTATCTGGATAGGTGATCTGATTCCATTCGATGAGTTTTGGGGTATGAACATTAACATGCTCATAATTAGCTTCTATTAAGACGGTAGATTCTTTAGCGGATTCAATTTTTGCTTTTGGGCTAAGATTGGATTTCATAATTTTATAATGTATTCTATATATTATAGCTACATTTTTTGAATTCTCCAACATCGTAGTTGGTATTTTCATATTCAACGTTAAGGTTTTACTCAGATTTTCATCAAATAGGTCTATACTAAAATTGGGATAGCAATTAAAATATACCGGTCCGGTAGCTAGATTTGATTCACAGACTGCTAGTAAGGAATCAGTAAATGAAGTGAATCTAGCATCTCTTAAGCACATTAATATGGGTGTGTCTAGTCCAATTCGATATAAAGGTTTAATCGCTATCTGCACTAATCCTATATGTATAAATTTATATTTAGTTTTAAATTTTATTAATTTAGTAGTATCTATTAATTCCAGTTGTTCCACTTGAGGATTAACAGGTAAGGATTTTTCTGTTGTTTCTATTACATAGTCATGAGTAAATAAATTTTGGAAACCAAATCCAGTCTCGTAGATTTTATTAGTAGGAATTTTTGAAATAGTCCAGTTCTGTAATTTCTGCTCAATAGCAGAAATATGTAGTTCTCTAGTATTATCAATATCCATTTAGATCAACTAATTGATTTCCAGAAAATAATCGGAACAGATAACAGATGAAAGTTCTCTATCCATTGCATGTAACGTATAACACTTAATATAAACACAAAGTAATCATGTGTAAATGATAGTGAAACTATCATAACGTAATATATTCAACGAAGTATAAAAGAGGAAACACGCTCAAGGCTTACCAACGGACTTACTTGACTCCGGCTGCCGGGAACACCTCTAAACCACGCTATTGACCTCTTCCAATAGACGTTGAACATAGTCAGCCATGACTGGCTCCGCTACCATTTTTTCACCAAGATCATTTGTGATTACTTTTGTGTGATACGTTCTTTTGCAAAGATAGGGAAGGAAGTGTTTAGCTCGTCATATGGTTAGAGGGTTATGATGGAGGTAGATCAAGTGATAAAACATTTTATACTTTGATCAATGAATTTAGATGAAATGAGAAGTTGAAAATAAGAGTGAATAACAGGAATATAGCTTCATTCAGAATACTTTGTTAAAAAACCAACAACATACATAACTAATCGATGGGGGCTCTTTTATAGTCAGATTGACTAGTTACCACATTACAATAATATCCTTATGTTGAACAATTATTATTACCCTTTGCTGGAAAGAGGAGAGAATCTTTTATCTAGTCGCGTGCTTTGCGTGTCACATCTTATCGGCGCTGAGTGCGGTTGCTGTGTCTGTTTTTGTCACATCATTTGTCGTCTTTTATCGAGTGCGCCTTCTTTTGTCACATCATTTGTCGTCTTTTATCGAGTGCGCCTGCTTTTGTCACATCACATCGGGTTGATCAATTATTATGATATGTGAGCAGTAAATCCCGATCCGGATTATGATTCGCAAACGGATCGTCGTCTTCATCATCTTTTGCTGTTGTTTGTTGTTTGCCATATATTTCTTTGAGTTTGACAATAGAGGAGGCTTTGGATAGCATAATTTCAGTAGAGTATGGAGGCATAATTTCAGAATGCACCTGCACCCGAGGAGGATCGTATTCCTCCACTTGAACCTGTACAGCCGGCTCACCCTAAGGAAATCGAGAGACTCCCAGTCATTATTACAAAGTTGCTGAAGGAAGCTTGTCAACTGGGATGTAAATGATTTTAGCGGTTCAGCAGGTGCCGCTGCGGCTCGTGAATGGATGGACATTTTATGCCGCATGTCCCTATTTTTGCGTATCTCTGATGATGACAAGGTTGCCATCGCTACTTTCCTACTTGAGGGAGAAGCCCTTGCATGGTGGACAGCTGTGAGCTTGCGATTCAGAGATCATTTTCCTACGTGGGAGGAATTTCGATATGAGTTCGACGAGAGGTTCTATACGAGATTCTATTAAAGCGAGCAGCGACAAGCTTTCTATAAGCTTGAATAGGGCACTCGTTCGGTGCTGGAATATGAGAAGGCATTAAAGGAGTTGTCCCGACTTGCACCAGAGGAGGATCGTTCACCATACCAGTTTGCGAGACGATTTCAGGATGGGCTGAGTACAGAGCTCAAAACCATCGTTGGTACGTCACTGGTGCAGAATTTGCAAGAACTAATCGTGGCCGCGACTGAAGCCGAGAAGATCGGGCAAACTAGGAAGTCGTCTGAGGCAACTAGTGGCGGATCTTTCAGACGAGATTCGAAGTTCAATTGGCGTACGGGGCCCTATCCTCCGAAAAATAGTGGCAATGGAGGTAACAACAGGAAAAACTTTTTTGGTCCGAATTCTAATGGATCTACGTGGAATTTGCCGCGACGTCGATGTTATAATTGTGGTGAGATGGGCCATGTTCCGAAGGACTGCCCTAAACCAAGGCGTATCACAAGTGCACCAAATGCCAATCAAGGTGGGTATGCCAATCAGCCAAAACACCAGCACACGCAGCAAGAGGACCACCCAACGGATCTAGAAGTGAGGCGCAACTAAGACCAACGAGGCTATTTACCCTGACGGATGCCAAGGCTAGCCTTGATGAAATGACAGGTTATACCCAAGACAAGATAGAGAAAATACACACATGTTATACCCTTCTAATCAATACGAACTAACCTGCAAAATACGTGACAGACAAACAAAGACAACATTCATACGACTCTCGGACAGATAAGCAATTCTCCCCTATCATTGGGATTCAATATACTCATCTCGCATTAGCCAAACAAATATTTATTATGATGGATACCATATCAAATACAAAATGTTTATTAAACAACACACTTATTTTGAACCATAGAGTACAATAATATGCTTTTATAAAAATTAAAAAACATATCATGCATCAAGACAATGGCTCTAACAATCCAGGAGGTTTTTGTTTCTCAACCTTGTCTTGTTGGCACACTGGACAAGTTTTCACATACCACTCCACATCGTCTCGCATGTTAGGCCAATAATAACCATCTTCCAAAAGAGCAAGAGTTCGAACAATACCTGGGTGTCCAGCTCATCCTGAATCGTGGCACTCCTTCATAACTTCCTTCCGAAGTTTGTCATGTCGGGGGACATAGATGCGGTTGCCTTTGGTGAAGATCAACTCATCCTCTAGCCAAAATCTGCGGGTCTTGCCTTGCTTCACTTGGTCTACCAAGGCTTGAACTTGGGGGTCATGCTCCATATCCCCTCGGATCCTTTCCACAAAAGGACTCTCTGGTCGACTGATGGCTGCAAGTTCAGCCCTTCTACTGAGAGCATTCGCCACCAAGTTCGCCTTTCATGGCTTATACTCGAGCGTATAGTCAAACTCCGCCAAGAAATCTTGTCACCTTGCTTGTTTCGGCGATATCTTCTTTTGTGAAATGAAGTAACTTGTGGCAATGTTGTCAGTCTTGACAACGAACTTGCTTCCCAGCAAGTAATGTCTCCAAACTCGCAAGCAATGCACCACGGTTGTCATCTCTTTCTCTTGTACCGTGTACCGCCTCTCGGTCTCATTCAGCTTGCGGCTCTCATAAGCAATGGGGTGACCTTCTTGCATCAAAACACCACCAATTGCAAAATCAGAAGCATCAGTTTGTACCTCATATGGGAGTAGGTGGTTAGGCAAGGCTAACACCGGCTCCTCCATAACGGCTGCCTTCAGTGCATCGAATGCCTCTTGGCATCCACTCGACCAATCCCACGCCTTGTTCTTCTTGAATAGCTCGGTCAAGGGTGTGGCAATGGAAGAGTACCCTTGTATGAACCGCCGATAGTAATTGGCCAACCCCAAGAAGGAACGAAGATCCGTGACCTTCTTTGGTGGTTGCCAATCCTTGATAGCTTGGATCTTGGCACCATCCATCTTGATCCTTCCTCCGCCCACTATGTGGCCAAGAAATGCCACCTCTTGCTTGGCAAATGCACACTTCTCCCGCTTGACATACAACTCATTATCCCTCAAAGCTTGAAACACCATCCTTATATGTTGGATGTGTTCCTCAAGTGTGCGGCTGTATATCACAATGTCATCCAAATACACAACAACAAAGCGGTCCAAGAACTTGCGGAGCACTTTGTTCATTAATGTACAAAAAGTATCAGGTGCATTTGTTAAACCAAAAGGCATGACCAAGAATTCATAAGATCCATACCGTGTGACACATGCGGTTTTGGCCTCATCTCCTTTTGCTATGCGGACTTGATAGTAGCCCGACCTCAGATCCAACTTGGTGAACCATCTCGCATCCCCAAGTTGATCGAACAAATCAGCAATAAGAGGAATAGGGTACTTGTTCTTCACAGTTACCTTATTCAAGGCTCGGTAGTCGATGCACAATCTCAACGACCCATCTTGCTTCTTTTGGAAAAGCACCGGTGCTCCTTATGGTGCTTCAGATTGTTAGATGAAGCCCACATCTAACAATTTTTTCAATTTCCTTCATAATTCAGCTAACTCTGGAGTTGTCATTCGATAAGAGGCTCTCGCAGTTGGTTTGGCCCCGATTTCCAACTCGATGGCATGATCTACCTCCCGTATGGGTGGTAGCTTCTTTGGGAGTTCTTTGGGCATCATATCGCCAAACTCCCCAAGAACTTCCATAACTTGGATGGGCACTTCGTCATCAGCAGGTGTGCCTTCATCCATCACCAAAGTAGCTAGAAATGTGGGTTCTAGCTTCCTTACTCCTCTCTTCAGCTGCATGGCTGATAGTGTTTTTGCCTTTAACTCCTTCTCACGAGCCACAGGCACCACACAACACTTGCTTCCTTCGGAAAGTATGCGGGTGTTTGTGCAGGTTATTGGGACTGCTCTCGTCTGATCCAAAAACTGCATCCCTAATACAATAAGGAAATCATCCATAGGAACAATGGAGAAGTCATGGTTACCTTTCCATTCTCCCAGTTGTAGTTCGACCCCTCGGGCTACTCCAAAGATTGGCTGCGCTTGAGTGTTCATCGTCTTTAGCCAGCCTTTCTCCTCTTTGAACTTGATGTCAAGTCGTTGTGCTTCCTCCTTCTTCATAAAGTTGTGAGTAGCACCGGTATCGATCAATGCACGGGACTCCCTCCCTTGCACGATGGGTCTAGCAAACATCCTCCCAGCTTGCTCCTCCTTGGCATCTTTGGTTGAGGCTTTAACAGCACTCAACAGTTGCATGGAACTCATCCTTGGTGCTTCCATTGCTTCGGCCTCCCTTGCCATGGCTGCCAGCTTGTTCCTCTTCGGGCAATCCACAGCTCTATGTGGCCCCTCACATAGAAAACATGAGAGCTTGGGTCTCTCGCCCTTGCCCCGATTTTCACCTCCCCCATGTGTGGGTTTGGCTGGACGAAAGGACTTGAAGGACTTGAAAGGCTTGTCCTTCCACTCCTTGGTTTCGTGGACTACTCCCCCACCTTTAGCCTTGTAGTCACGGAAACTCTTAGGCTTAGGTGGGTTTGAACCCTCGGCCTTCCTCTCAAATTCCGCCAAGGATTCGGCCTCGGTGATGGCATCATTGAGCTCCTTGACATTGCGTCGGTGAAGCTCCAGCTTGGCCCAACTTTGTAGGCCTCCCAGAAACACGTACATGGCCTCCATCTCGGGCATGTCTGGGATCTCCAACAAGACTTCCGTGAACTCCCTCACGTAGTCTCGGATGTCGCCCTTGTGAGACAACTTGCGGAGCTTCTCTCTTGCTTCAAGCTCCCCATTTCTCGGTGAGAAATGTGCTTTCAGTAGCCTTTTGAAATCTCCCCACGTCTCCATCTTCAAGGTGCCACGCTCAATTTGAGCATGCTTCATCCTCCACCAGGTTGTGGCACTGTCGGTTAGATACAGTGGGGCTTGGGAAAGTCGATCTCCATCGCTCTCCATGCCCACCCCTTGAAAGTATTGTTCAAGGTTGAAAAGGAAGTTGTCCACTTCCTTGGCATTCCTCGTCCCACCAAATGAATTTGGCCTTGGGACATCCAGCTTCAGCTTGGGTTTGGCAACCCCTTGCGCAATTCCTTTCTTGCAATCCTCCTTGATTCCAACCAAATCATCCTTAAATGAAGAGATCTCAGCAAGAAGATTTACCTCGAAGTCATCTAACTCTTCCCTCCAAGAGTGGATAGCAATGAGGGCGTCTTGCATCTCCTCGCAAAGCTCATTCACGTCCCCTGACTCGAGCTCGCTTATGCGTTGGCCATATTCCTCAAGCATATCTTTGTCATCGGCAACCTTCATCTCCATACGAGTGATCCTTGCCTCCAATGATGACAGATGATCAACAGTCTTCATTCTTTTCTTAGGTTCGGGAGCACGTTGGGATAGTCTCCCCACACGGACCTCCTTGACCTCCTCAACAGTAGGGATGTTGGCATCAGAAGTAGTAGACATCTCTATTTCTCTCTCAAAGGATTTGAGCCGTAGCTCCGTTACCAACTGTCACGGGACTAGAGTTTTGCGGAATAGAAACTCTCCGTGCGGCCTTAGGCTATCGCTCTCGCAATAGGCTAAGTAAGCCTTCCTCACAAAACTAGCTAGAATGCTAAGCTTAGAACATAACTAAAAAGAGAGAGACACACAAGAGAATGAAGAGAAAGCTCTAAACTCTCAATATTACAAGAATTGCTGGATGATTACAAATGAGGGGTGGCACCCCTTATATAGCCTTTACAACTCCCCAATGGATGATGGAGATCAAGCCGTATGATCTAACGGTTATATACAAAAGTAGAAAGCACAAACACGGATCCCAAGTGAGCTCCTTGATTCCACTTAGTGGGGAATATAGTGGGAAACATAGTGGGGAACATAATGGGGAAAGATTCCCTCATTGATTAATGTGATCCTTGATTTGGGAATCAGGTCCCACACGAAGCCGAATGACTCGTAGTCTGATATGCCGAATGACGCGTAGTTTGATATTCGGTCGTGACAATATGCACATGAGAGGTGGCAAGAAACAAAAAGACAAGAAAGATGTTGTGCATATGAAGATAAAAAGGGAAAAAAAAAGAAAATAAATAGAATGACAAGATGGCCTATGTGAGCTGTAACATGGGAATAAGAGAAAGAAGGAAGTTATTGACAATACCCTGCATCTTTACATTAAAAAAATACTTAGAAGAATATAAATCCTACGTTACCAATAAGAAACCTCACTCCACAGAAACAAAGACATATAACCTTAACGAAATTTTATTTAAAACAGAGAAAAATAAAGAAATACTAACCTTAGAAGGTCTGAAACACGAAATTCTTTATGTCAAAAAAGAGATAGAAACCTTAAAAGAAGAAATAGAAACTATAAAAAACAATGCAAAAGGGAAAGCAGTAATCGAAGATTTCCCTATACATATTCCTCAACACGACGAAGAGTTTGTTCAAGCCCTATCACAAATTGAATTTCAAAGATGGTATACTTATGTCAATATAACTATTAAAGACTATAAATTGGAATTAAAGGCTCTCTTAGATTCCGGAGCTGATCATAATTGCATTAGAGAAGGTTTGGTTCCTACCAAATACTATGAAAAAACCAGAGAACGATTACATGCTGCTAATAAACAGAAATTAGAGGTTAAATATAAACTCACTAATGCTCATATATGTAAGCAGGGCTTATGTTTCAAGACTACGTTTCTCTTAGTTAAGAATTTATCACAAGATGTCATATTAGGTACTCCTTTTTTAACACAAATTTATCCTTTTACTATAACAGAAAAAGGACTGCAAACAGAGGTCCTCGGCGAACATATTACTTTTGAATTTTGCAAAAGTATTCTAGAAAGAAGTATAACATCAATAAAAGAAAAAAAGGAGATCTTATTAATCAACAAGAAAAAACACTTACACTCATTAGTAAAAGAGCTTAATCTAACAAGAATAGAAGAAACCTTACAAACCCCAGACATAGCAAACCAAATAAAACGCCTTCAAAATCAAATTGAATCAGAAGTTTGTTCAACTATACCCAATGCTTTTTGGGGTAGGAAGAAACATCTTGTTGCACTACCATACGAAAAAGACTTTAGGGAAGAAAACATTCCTACAAAAGCACGACCCATTCAAATGAATTCAGAGTTATTAGAATACTGTAAAATAGAGATACAAGGATTGCTAGAAAAAGGATTAATTCGACAAAGTAAATCTCCATGGTCATGTGCTGCATTTTATGTTCAACATAATGCAGAACTTGAACGAGGTGCTCCACGACTTGTTATAAATTATAAACCTTTAAATAAATGTTTACAATGGATACGATATCCAATCCCAAATAAAAGAGATTTGATTAAAAGACTCTCAGGAGCAACTGTCTTTTCAAAGTTTGATATGAAATCCGGGTTTTGGCAAATACAGATTCAAGAACAGGATAGATATAAAACAGCTTTTACTGTCCCTTTTGGGCATTACGAATGGAACGTCATGCCTTTTGGATTAAAAAATGCTCCCTCAGAATTCCAGCATATGATGAATGATATCTTTAATCCCTATGATAAATTTGTCATTGTTTACATTGATGATGTATTGATTTTTTCTAAATCCATTACTGATCATTTCAAGCATGTGAAGAAATTTATACAGGTAATCAAGGAGAATGGCTTAGTAGTATCTGCCTCTAAACTAAAATTATTTCAAACAAAGATTAGATTCTTAGGGTATAATATTGATCAAGGAACATATACTCCTATAGCTCGAAGTATCGAGTTTGCTGATAAATTCCCTAATGAAATAAAAGAAAAACAGCAGTTACAAAGATTTTTAGGATGTCTAAATTATATCGCTGATTTCATTCCTAACATACGAATCATATGCAAGCCATTATACACTAGACTTAGAAAGAATGCCCCAGGATGGAATGACGAAATGACAAATATTGTCAAAGCCATAAAAGCAAAAGTCAAACAACTTCCTTGTTTGGGAATACCATTACCTGATGCTTTTTTAATTGTGGAAACAGATGCCTCTGAATATGGATACGGAGGGATTTTAAAACAAAAAATAGAAAACAAAGAACAATTAGTAAGATATTATTCAGAAATTTGGAATAAAGCTCAGACTAATTACTCTATCGTAAAAAAAGAAGTATTAGCTTTAGTACTTTGTGTAAATGCCTTTCAAGATGACTTATTCAATAAAATATTTTTGATACGCATTGATTGTCAATCGGCCAAATTCATTTTGGAAAAAGATGTAAAAAATTTAGTATCAAAACAAATATTTGCTAGATGGCAGGCTTTACTCTCTAATTTTGACTTCACAATTGAATTCATAAAAGGCACGCATAATAATTTACCTGATTTCTTATCACGTGAATTCTTGCAGGGAACTAAAGAAATCAATCAAAGATAACAGATAACAGGTATAATGACTCATTCTGTTCCCTATTATCAAACACAAATTATTGAAAAAAGTATTGATAAACTAATGCAAATAGATTTTTCAAATATCAGTGAAATAAGGCTTCTAAAAACTAATTTAATCGAAGGAATAAACCAAAGCATAGAAGATCATATGCTGAATCATACTGCATTACCTGATGATTATTGTAACTGTACGGAATATGAAAAGCGAGAACGCTTTGGTAGAAAAATGATTAGGATACTAAATGAATTAATTGAGGAACATGAATAAAAGAATAATTGGACTTATAAAAATAAAACAACAACTTCACCAGATCATAGATAAAAATTGGACTAAATACAAAAAAACAAAAAAGAGGAAATATTTACAGAAAATTAATGCCAATGTTACTCTATTATGTGAATTATTACATGATCTTGACCACTTACAGGACCAATGCCCCACTATTCCCGATTAACCTATAGTGCAGGGCCTACGGAAAAAAGAGAAGATTATCCCAAAAAACGACGGTTTGGTCGATTTTGGGTAACTGAAACTCTTTCTGCAGATCAAAAGACTGTCACAGCTACGTACGTCTACCAACGAGTCTTTTCACTCAAACAGCAGGCTTATAACATTGCATCAGACCAACGAGCCATAAAAAAGGAGATAAAAGCCGTTGAGGCTGTACTACATCGAAGACTCTGTCATCGTGAGAATATTGGTCTAAGCATCAGCGAACTTCAGGACTTACTCACATACCTCAAACGTGATCTGTTCAAATTTCCAGTACTCATTTGACCAATGGAGAGAAAGAAATCATTAACAACAATGCTGGCCTCTACGTCCAAAGAAAGGTATACTCCTCCTTCTTCTCCTCCTCTACCGTACTTACAACCAAGTTATTTCTCTGCACTCATCACCCCTCCAGTCACACCAGATCCAAAAACCCGACGGGGTCTAATACCCTTACCACTATATCCGTCTAAAGCTCCTCAATCAGTGTCTTCTAGGCCTGCCCCTATTTTCAAAAACCTTTACAATCAAACCGATAAAACCGATCTGTATACCCCAAAAACCGATATCAAAATCATCGAGCTTGAAAAGTCTGATGAGAAAAAAGAAATAAAAGAGCTTATGATTCAATTATTCCCTCCTCGAGAATATCTCATGCTAGATCATCCTTATAAAGGGCGATTATTTTATGAGCAAATTCTGTTAGAAACTCAGTCAGTCGAAATCTCCCATACTATGGATAAAAAATTCCCAGATCAAATTGCTTTTTCTCGAGTTAAAATTCTCCGTGTCATGACCAAAGATGAATGGCGACAACACCCATTTACCAATAAGATGTTCTCTGCTAAAATTCCTGATCAGCAACTTGCCAGTTATCATTATTTTGATTATCAAAAAGCCTGGCTAAGAGTCCTTTGGTATAAACCCACCTATCATACTTGGTTTTTCTATTTTTTTAATGTAAAGATGCAGGGTATTGTCAATAACTTCCTTCTTTCTCTTATTCCCATGTTACAGCTCACATAGGCCATCTTGTCATTCTATTTATTTTCTTTTTTTTCCCTTTTTATCTTCATATGCTCAACACCCTTCTTGTCTTTTTGTTCCTTTCTTGCCACCTCTCTCATGTGCATGTTGTCACGACCGAATATCAGACTACATGTCATTCATGATATCAGGCTACGAGTCATTCGGCTTCGTGCGGGACCCGACTCCCAAATCAAGGATCACATTAATCAATGAGGGAATCTTTCCCCACTATGTTCCCCACTATGTTTCCCACTATGTTCCCCACTAAGTGAGGGAATCAAAGAGCTCACTTGGGATCCGTGTTTGTGCTTTCTACTTTTGTATATAACCGTTAGATCATACGGTTTGATCTCCATCATCCATTGGGGAGTTGTAAAGGCTATATAAGGGGTGCCACCCCTCATTTGTAATCATCCAGCAATACTTTGCAATATTGAGAGTTTAGAGCTTTCTCTCCATTCTTTTGTGTGTCTCTCTCATTTCGGTTCGGTTCTAAGCTTAGTATTCTAGCTAGCTTTGTGAGGAAGGCTTACTTAGCCTATTGCGAGAGCGATAGTCTAAGGCCGCACGGAGAGTTTCTATTCCGCAAAACTCTAGTCCCGTGACAGTTGGTAACGGAGCTACGGCTCAAATCCTTTGAGAGAGAAATGGAGATGCCTACTACTTCTGATGCCAACATCCATATTGAAGAGGAGGTCGAGGAGGTCCGTGTGGGGAGACTATCCCAACGTGCTCCCGAACCTAAGAAAAGAATGAAGACTGTTGATCATCTGTCATCATTGGAGGCAAGGATCACTCGTATGGAGATGAAGGTTGCCGATGACAAAGATATGCTTGAGGAATATGGCCAACGCATAAGCGAGCTCGAGTCAGGGGACGTGAATGAGCTTTGCGAGGAGATGCAAGACGCCCTCATTGCTATCCACTCTTGGAGGGAAGAGTTAGATGACTTCGAGGTAAATCTTCTTGCTGAGATCTCTTCATTTAAGGATGATTTGGTTGGAATCAGGGAGGATTGCAAGAAGGGAATTGCGCAAGGGGTTGCCAAACCCAAGCTGAAGCTGGATGTCCCAAGGCCGAAGTCATTTGGTGGGACGAGGAATGCCAAGGAAGTGGACAACTTCCTTTTCAACCTTGAACAATACTTTCAAGGGGTGGGCATGGAGAGCGATGGAGATCGACTTTCCCAAGCCCCACTGTATCTAACCGACAGTGCCACAACCTGGTGGAGGATGAAGCATGCTCAAATTGAGCGTGGCACCTTGAAGATGGAGACGTGGGGAGATTTCAAAAGGCTACTGAAAGCACATTTCTCACCGAGAAATGGGGAGCTTGAAGCAAGAGAGAAGCTCCGCAAGTTGTCTTACAAGGGCGACATCCGAGACTATGTGAGGGAGTTCACGGAAGTCTTGTTGGAGATCCCAGACATGCCCGAGATGGAGGCCATGTACGTGTTTCTGGGAGGCCTACAAAGTTGGACCAAGCTGGAGCTTCACCGACGCAATGTCAAGGAGCTCAATGATGCCATCACCGAGGCTAAATCCTTGGCAGAATTCGAGAGGAAGCCCGAGGGTTCAAGCCCACCTAAGCCTAAGAGTTTCCACGACTACAAGGCTAAAGGTGGGGGAGCAGTCCATGAAGCCAAGGAGTGGAAGGAAAAGCCTTTCAAGTCCTTCAAGTCCTTCCGTCCAGCCAAACCCACACATGGGGGAGGTGAAAATCGGGGCAAGGACGAGAGACCCAAGCTCTCATGTTTTCTATGTGAGGGGCCACATAGAGCTGTGGATTGCCCGAAGAGGAACAAGCTGGCAGCCATGGCAAGGGATGCCGAAGCAATGGAAGCAACAAGGATGAGTTCCATGCAACTGTTGAGTGTTGTTAAAACCTCAACCAAAGATGCCAAGGAGGATCAAGCTGGGAGGATGTTTGCTAGACCCATCGTGCAAGGGTGGGAGTCCCGTGCATTGATCGATACCGGTGCTACTCACAACTTTATGAAGAAGGAGGAAGCACAACGACTTGGCATCAAGTTCAAAGAGGAGAAAGGCTGGCTAAAGACGATGAACACTCAAGCGCAGCCAATCTTTGGAGTAGCCCGAGGGGTCGAGCTACAACTGGGAGAATGGAAAGGTAACCTTGACTTCTCCATTGTTCCTATGGATGATTTCCTTATTGTATTAGGGATGCAGTTTTTGGATCAGACGAGAGCAGTTCCAATAACCTGCACAAACACCCACATACTTTCCGAAGGAAGCAAGTGTTGTGTGGTGCCTGTGGCTCGAGAGAAGCCGTTAAAGGCAAAAACACTATCAGCCATGCAGCTGAAGAGAGGAGTAAGGAAGCTAGAACCCACATTTCTAGCTACCTTGGTGATGGATGAAGGCACACCTGCTGATGACGAAGTGCCCATCCAAGTTATGGAAGTTCTTGGGGAGTTTGGCGATGTGATGCCCAAAGAACTCCCAAAGAAGCTACCACCCATACGGGAGGTAGATCATGCCATCGAGTTGGAAATCGGGGCCAAACCAACTGCGAGAGCCCCTTATCGAATGACACCTCCGGAGTTAGCTGAATTACGGAGGCAATTGAAGGAGTTGTTGGATGCGGGCTTCATCCAACCATCGAAAGCACCATACGGAGCACCGGTGCTTTTCCAAAAGAAGCAAGATGGGTCGTTGAGATTGTGCATCGACTACCGAGCCTTGAATAAGGTAACTGTGAAGAACAAGTACCCTATTCCTCTTATTGCTGATTTGTTCGATCAACTTGGGGATGCGAGATGGTTCACCAAGTTGGATCTGAGGTCGGGCTACTATCAAGTCCGCATAGCAAAAGGAGATGAGGCCAAAACCGCATGTGTCACACGGTATGGATCTTATGAATTCTTGGTCATGCCTTTTGGTTTAACAAATGCACCTGCTACTTTTTGTACATTAATGAACAAAGTGCTCCGCAAGTTCTTGGACCGCTTTGTTGTTGTGTATTTGGATGACATTGTGATATACAGCCACACACTTGAGGAACACATCCAACATATAAGGATGGTGTTTCAAGCTTTGAGGGATAATGAGTTGTATGTCAAGAGGGAGAAGTGTGCATTTGTCAAGCAAGAAGTGGCATTTCTTGGCCACATAGTGGGCGGAGGAAGGATCAAGATGGATGGTGCCAAGATCCAAGCTATCAAGGATTGGCAACCACCAAAGAAGGTCACGGAGCTTCGTTCCTTCTTGAGGTTGGCCAATTACTATCGGCGGTTCATACAAGGGTACTCTTCCATTGCCACACCCTTGACCGAGCTATTCAAGAAGAACAAGGCGTGGGATTGGATTGGTCAAGTGGATGCCAAGAGGCATTCGATGCACTGAAAGCAGCCGTTATGGAGGAGCCGGTGTTAGCCTTGCCTAACCACCTACTCCCATATGAGATACAAACTGATGCTTCTAATTTTGCAATTGGTGGTGTTTTGATGCAAGAAGGTCACCCCATTGCTTATGAGAGCCGCAAGCTGAATGAGACCGAGAGGCGGTACATGGTACAAGAGAAGGAGATGACAGCCGTGGTGCATTGCTTGCGAGTTTGGAGATATTACTTTCTGGGGAACAAATTCGTTGTCAACACTGACAACATTGCCACAAGCTACTTCATTTCACAAAAGAAGCTATCGCCGAAACAAGCAAGGTGGCAAGATTTCTTGGCGGAGTTTGACTTCACACTCGAGTATAAGCCAGGAAAGGCGAACTTGGTGACGGATGCTCTTAGTAGAAGGGCTGAACTTGCAGCCATTAGTCGACCAGAGAGTCCTTTTGTGGAAAGGATCCGAGGGGGTATGGAGCATGACCCCCAAGTTCAAGCCTTGGTAGACCAAGTGAAGCAAGGCAAGACCCGCAGATTTTGACTAGAGGATGGGTTGATCTTCACCAAAGGCAACCGCATCTATGTCCCCCGACATGACAAACTTCGAAAGGAAGTTATGAATGAGTGCCACGATTCAGGATGGGCTGGACACCCAGGTATCGTTCGAACTCTTGCTCTTTTGGAAGATGGTTATTATTGGTCTAACATGCGAGACGATGTGGAGTGGTATGTGAAAACTTGTCCAGTGTGCCAACAAGACAAGGTTGAGCAACAAAAACCTCCTGGATTGTTAGAGCCATTGTCTTGATGCATGATATGTTTTTTAATTTTTATAAAAGCATATTATTGTACTCTATGGTTCAAAATAAGTGTGTTGTTTAATAAACATTTTGTATTTGATATGGTATCCATCATAATAAATATTTGTTTGGCTAATGCGAGATGAGTATATTGAATCCCAATGATAGGGGAGAATTGCTTATCTGTCCGAGAGTCGTATGAATGTTGTCTTTGTTTGTCTGCCACATATTTCGCAGGTTAGTTCGTATTGATTAGAAGGGTATGACATGTGTGTATTTTCTCTATCTTGTCTTGGGTATAACCTGTCATTTCATCAAGGCTAGCCTTGGCATCCGTCAGGATAAATAGCCTCGTTGGTCTCAGTTGCGCCTCACTTCTGGATCCGTTGGGTGGTCTTGTTGCTGCGTGTGCTGGTGTTTTGGCTGATTGGCATACCCACCTTAATTGGCATTTGGTGCACCTGTGATACGCCCTGGTTTAGGGCAGTCCTTAGGAACATGGCCCATCTCACCACAATTATAACATCGACGTTGCGGCAAATTCCACGTAGATCCATTAGAATTCGGACCAGAAAAGTTTTTCCTTTTGTTACCTCCATTGCCATTGTTTTCCGGAGGATAGAGCCCCATACGCCAATTGAACTTCGAATCTCGTCTGAAAGATCAGCCACTAGTTGCTTTAGACGACTTCCTAATTTGCCCGATCTTCTCGGCTTTAGTCGCGGCCACGATTAGTTCTTGCAAATTCTGCACCAGTGACGTACCAACAATGGTCTTGAGCTCTGTACTCAGCCTATCCTGCAATCGTCTAGCAAACTGGTTTGGTGAACGATCCTCCTCTGGTGCAAGTCGGGACAACTCTCTTAATGCTTTCTCATATTCCAGCACCGAATGGGTACCCTGTTCAAGCTTGTAGAAAGCTTGTTGCTGCTCGATTTTGTGGAATCTCATACAAAACCTATCGTCAAACTCATACCAGAACTCCTCTCACGTAGGAAAATGATCCCTGAACCACAAACTCACAACTGTTCTCCATGCGATGGCTTCTCCCTAGAGTAGGAAAGTAGCGATGGAAACCTTGTCATCATCAGAGATACACAAAAATAGGGACACATGGCATAAAATGTCCATCCATTCACGAGCCGCAGCGGCACCTGCTGAACCGCTAAAATCATTTACATCCCAGTTGACAAGCTTCCTTCAGCAACTTTGTAATAATGACTGGGAGTCTCTCGATTTCCTTAGGGTGAGCCGGCTGTACAGGTTCAAGTGGAGGAATACGATCCTCCTCGGGTGCAGGTGCATTCTGAAATTATGCCTCCATACTCTACTGATTCGCATCAATCCCTTGCAATACGTTCAGAACTTGTGCCATCATAGGATCGATAACTGGTGCAGCTAGTGCCTCAGGTTGGTTCTCAGGCTTAGCTTTCCCTCCCTACTCAATTTTTGCATTCGACTACTCTTGCCCAACAGGTTGTTGTTCGGCCTGAACCCCATACCTACCCTGTCGATCCCTTTGTACACTCGGTCTTGCCATACTATATGAATGCACAATTGTTACTCAACACAACCAATAGTATAGATACTAAGAAAGAAATGGTACCTGGTGGAGATGCGTGCACCAGACAATACGTTTATGTTGGAAAACAAAACATACATACACACAAACACACCAGTTTCGGAAATCACATGCATAGATGCAAATGCACACTCGGCAATCATATTAACACACACAAGCACTCGACAATAATCACCAAAACATTCGGTAAGCATGGATCCACACAAATCATACTCGGCAACCATATAGGAACACTTGGCAGCACCCAACAATAGGCAGCAAACATATACATATAAACTCGGTAATGACAAAAGGAACACAGCAGAACACATCAAGTCATAGAGGATATAAAAACACACATAAACACACAACAAACTAGATAGTTAAAGACAACATCCAAACATTCCAAACCAGGTTTATTACTTTCTGTTTTTTGCCCTCTAAGTGTGTGGGTGTGTGCACATATACCTTTATACAAACATAAAACCAACAAATAGGTTAGTATATAACAGATCATATTCCTAAACCATGCTCCGCTACCAAACCTGTAAGGCCCGAAATCCAACCAATTAGGACCCTTACCACCGTGAAACTCGAATAAACCAAACCTAGGACATATCTGAATCTTACAAGGCTCTAATCTTCCTAAGTTCCAATTTTATTAGATTCATTGCATATACTTTTAAAGATTAGAGCATGATATTGGACAAGTATTCTGGTAACATACGGAGTGAATAAAAACATCAGCGGAAGTGTCTTTAAATTTAATCAATGAAATCCCAATATACAAGTCCCATATCCAAATATCCAGCAAGTAAACCTTGAATATAATTCGGAAACAAACAATCAAAGTAGGAACTTAAAAAACCAGAAAATAGTCCAATCATAGTTCATGTTATATGCGCAAGCAACCAAGGAAAACAGGAATGCGAATATGATGCAATATCGTCCCGCTGTGCAGCCTTGATCTCACGCACTGCAACCACGAACAAAGAATGTACATAAGCTTGAAAAAAATGGTGAAAAAAATAAGGAGATTATAAAAATCTCAATAGGGTCACAATATCATAAGATCTACAAAAATTTTAAACAAACATCTCCCAATCAATATCAGATCAACCTATACAGCTAAAAGGAATCACACATTTCATCATTTAACCAAAAAGGGATGGGGCCGAAAGCTAAGACTGAGGGTGGACTACAAACACTTCTGAAAATCATAAGTACACAGGCAAGAAAATTATCAATCAATCTCATCAACAGAAAAGGTCATCCCCTTCCACCTGTGTTGTCCAAGGCTTTGCTACACAAAGGGTAAAAGGTTAGCATGCAAGCTAATCAGCAAGCATAATCATCTCGCCAGCACACAGGACTAAGGATCTTAACCGGCACACAGGATTTGGGCATCCAAACCACACAAGGATAAGGGCATCTTGCCAGTATACAAGACTAGGCATCTAGCGAGCTCTTGTCTAGGATTGCCACTCATAAAACTCCCATACCAGTAATAACCTCTCCTCTCCCAAGAAGCATCAACGCTTACCCCGAATGGCCAACGGAAAAGGATCCTGACACATAAATATGTACAAACACACACAAGCAAGTACAAAGCACAATACCACAATAGGGTATCCTCAATCATGTCAGAACAGAATCAGTATGTTAAATGCACACAATACATGCAAATTAGGAACTCATAACCTATCTCAAGGGTTCAGTATAGCCTAAGTGAGCCTCAAATCAATCTGCAACTCATGCATACACTATCTCACATATGCTCATACAAACATCAATCACATGCACCGAATTTAACAAGCAATCAACAAGGACCTCTGGAGAAACCGATGAGGCATAGATCCTACCTCTCTTGTCTCTGAACAAAAAGCTATTCCTTTACCTTTATTCAAGGGATCCAAACCACCTATAACATCATAAGGCAAAGACAAAACCAAACTAAGCATGCATACTCAATAATCAAGTGAATATCCTATTTCCTTACCAATTTTACTCACCAAACCTATCAGAAACAAGTGATAAGATGTTGCAGGTGCCTCCCCCTTGGATGTGTGATGTGATAGCCAAGAACTTAACAAGAATCAACCTGAATTACCATCCCAATCATCATACAAGTTTTGGCACTAAGAATAGGGCAGTTTACGATTTCATATATACAAGCCTTAGGGGTTGCAATTTCATGATACAAAGAAGGATTAGGTGTTACTAAAACATTCAATCAAAAGGAACAAGATCAGAAACCAATAGGTTAATCGACTGATCAAAATCGGCAACAATAAAGCAAAAAGGTAGGGCATGCCGATTTCATATATAGGGAAGATTCAAAGGATGAATTCATGATTTTACAACATGAATGGATGACAATGAATCATATGAACAAAAGGAACAACAACAGAAATCAATTGAAGGAAGAATCACACAATTTTGGCACCAAAACTGATGAATTATTACTTGAATTTTGACAGTTAAAAACTAACCTTCTGATAACCAACCTATAATAGCTAGATAGAGGATGGAAAGATCTTTCCAACAAGATATTATTTGCAGAAATCTGACAAAGGATGAGAGAGTTATGCTAGGATGAAGAACAAGGAAATTTTGGCAGCAGTAGGGTTTGATGTTTGATGAATTTTTGTGTGTTTTAGGTGTGTGTAGTCAAGTGTGGCTGGCTACTCTTTATGTAGGGTGTTTATGGGATTAATTTCCCTGCTTTAAAGGTAAGATAATCATCAGAATTAAATTCTAGAATATCCTTCCTTAATTTTAGAAATTTTATCTCCTAAGGTAAGTTTGAACCAATAAGGAAACAAATCAAAGGGAAATGAAACCATAAATGATTACAAGATCTTCCATCCCATTTTCGGCCATCACACATCCATTTCTTCAATGGCAACACAGCCTTTTCACTTATAATGACTTTTGGACTTCTAGGATTCAAAATTTGAGGTCTCACAAAGACTACCCCTTTAGTATTTCAGTCTTTCAAAGAGCTTTGATAAAAATATTTTAGCTTATTTCATTTACATATACTATACATTGCTCTTTTTATAAACAAAAAACACAACATGAAAAATTATTAGAGCAATTCACTCTTCTTATGGAACAGTATGACATCATTCTATTAGAAAAGAAATCCTTTATTGAATTATCTGAAATTAATTTTCTTGGCTTGCACATCAAAGACAGAACTTACTTCCCTAGTCCACTCATTGTAGGAGAATTATTAAAGTTTCCAAATGAGAATCTTATAGCTCATCAGGTCTAACAAAATCTTAGATATCGTCAATTATCTAAGGACCTTTATTCCTAATGTGTCCACATATACTTAGCTCTTATCCGAACTGGTAAAAAGGAAAACTGGACCTTGTACTATGGAATAATCACAAGCAATCTGTCACCTTAAAAATGTGACTCAGAATCAGCCCCCTTTGCAGATACTCTCAAATGGACAACAAATTCTTCAAACTGATGTCAGTGATTTTTACTGGGGAGTTATTCTTCTTGAATAAATTAATGGAAAGAAATGACTATATGGTAATGCTAGCAGAATATTTATTGATATCGAACTCCACTATCAAATAGTTTACAAAGAAGTCTTTGCATTTAAGTATGGGATAAAAAAGTTTTAATTCTATCTTATTAGCCATTGTTTTAAAATTCAGATGAAGAATTCCTTTTTCTTGAGAGTGTTGGATTTCAAGAACAAAACCATACCAGAAAAATAACTATTGAGATGGAAGGAATGGTTTTCACGATCTAATTTTTTTGTTGAACATATCAAAGGAATTGACAATATCCTTGTTGATCTACTCTCACATCCACCAAAATTGATATCTCTAACGGAAGAGATCCTTCTTATCTTGATGTTTTCCCCAAAAATCAAACAAAAGAAGAAGAAATTATCTTCTTCCCAAACCTTTTCTATTATTGGTATGGTAAATACACTGACCACTGGGGAAATGACTATCCTAATTTTTAACTTGGATATTATGGATGGAATCCACTTAATAGAGATAAACAACAGTGCATTGTATGTAGAACAACTGAGCCAGATGAGTTAGAAGGTTCATCAAAACCTCAAGCATACCTGGAAGACTTTATATGGACACAATCTGATCATCCAGAAAAATGGGATGATGAGTCTACCATAAGATTATAATTCCCTCCATAACTATCTAATAATCCATACTTATATCTCATTCAATAATTTGTGAAGAACCACGTATTTTTTTATCTTGTGATATTTCAGAAATACCAAGGAAAGAATATGGATGTTTAAAAAAAGTCAAATTTTACATTGGATTATCCTTTCTCTGGAAATAACATATTCTATATTTATGAATTTAATGATGAAGAACTTTAATACAACTGGTATAATCAGACATTGTTCTATGAGACGATAAAACTAACGGTAAAAGATATGCTTGAGTATCTTTTAGACTTGGACTTTACAATCTCAAATCAATAGGCTTATCTTCAATTATCTGCTCTATTATCAATATAGAGAATATTGTTATACAAGCTTCTACGACAGGCCTCGCCAAAGAAAAGAAGTTCATTATACATGACTTATGTTCTTTACAGGTCCTATGCTGGGCGGATACTTATGGCTTTTCCCATCTATCATCCATACAAAATGTTGTTGGATCATCCATCAACTAAATTTTTCCTCCAAGGACCATGGCAATATCTTTGCCACATGAATGGTTATAATAAAAAGAAGATTTAGATTACTACTATAATCTTATGTCCATCTATAGTCCCATCCTCCTTTCTTCAAGAAGCAGAAGAACAGGAAGATTCAGAGTCACCAGAGTATGACCCAAAACCGTATGCTGATTATAATGATCTTGCAGATGAACTGGATAAAAAATCAATAGCATTTGAAGAAAGGGAAGTTTAATTAGTTATTGTAGTAGAAAAATCTCATGGGCTATCTGTGAACATGGATTGTGACCATAGGTCTATCCACAAATAAAGTGTGCAATATGATGTATATAATAAAGTACAATGTGTATACTAGTCAAGGTAGAGTTTGTACTAGTTATGTTTAGTCATGTCAACTAACTGGTTATCAACGTTAGCAGGTCACAAATAATTAAAAATCGGAGTTTCCAGGTAAGAAATTAGTCTATATATAGTAATGGTCAAATGTTCAAGTGGCATTCAGTGTTTGGAAGAAAATGATGCACTTTTTTGTTCAAACTGTGGAAAAATAAAGCTTTCCTTATTCTCTAAGCCCTGGATTCCATATTAACTATAGGTTATTCTAGCCTGTTGGAAAATTTTATTGTCATATTATGCTCTCTTTAGGACAATGTAATTCTCGGAAATGTAATGCCCATGGGTCCTTAGTACGATTATGATGATCGAAGAGATAGGGTTATAGAGGGATGTAAATTGTCTTAAAGGGCTCTCAATTAGTATGGTAGCGAAGGCAAGATCACCTAAAAAGATCCAAGAACCACAATTTTTGTATTCAACATTGCCAGAACCGTCCCGGTAGTTGCATCTTGATATTGAGCATAATAGCTATCAAGGAGCAATAGTCGTGCTGTCACTGATAATCCTATCCGTTTATGATAGGAAAGAATTATCCTAATGGCTTCGTGATGGATATGAGAATATCATTGCTTCATCCATTGTGAGATAAATTTAGTGGAAAATTCTAAAGTAACATATTGTTCTGATATTATGGATACCAATGAACATTGAGACAATTGAGAGGATTGTATATATTCTCTGCTCAAAGGTCGTCTTTCTTACTGTATAAATCTAGTAGAGGATCCCTTTTTAAAGAGAACATAAAGGTTAACGATAAGTAATGAAGAAGATTTACCTTTACTTCTTCAGGGAAATAGGTAATCTCAATAAGGTGGTTGATTTTATTTTTCAGGCTGGTTTTGAAATTCGAAGAATCTGAATAAAAGAAAAGATAGGTTGGGTAAGTGATGCCTGCATCATTTTAGTCATTTTAAGGACTCTTATCCTTTTAGCCAATTCAACAAATAAAAACTTAAGATTACTATTTTATGCTAGTGGCTCTACTACCAAACTATCCGGGAGCTCCACAGGACAAACTACATATATATACTTAAATGTATATGTAAGTAATAAAGGATAAAATTTATAGTCTGTATGAAGAATATTAATTAGAATTAAGGACCTTTTGACTATCTTAGGTGATTTTAAACCATAGGTAAGCTTGGGTAATTTGAGTTGGAAAATTTTTCAAAAAAATTTAGGAAATTTAAAACCCTATTTTGTTATTTTTTAAAAAAAAAATTTAAAAATTATTAAATTATATATTTATGAAAATTTTGAAATTTAGGTCCAGATAGGTCCTACTGTGTTCCTAGGGAGCATGTAGAAATTTTAAATAAATTATGTTATTATTATATTAATATTTTCAAAAAATTATATTATATTTATTAGAATCAAAACGATAAGTTGTTGCATCATTTTGATCATTGAGTGGGGCTTATGTCGTTTTCTTTTAACGACGCCACGAGGAAAATGACATAAGCACACACACTCAATGACTGGTTGTAATGACTATAGTACAAACTCTGACTTGACTAGCACACACACTTTTACTACACTCTTTATTTTGTCAAATACATCATATTATAGACTTTATTTGTGGATAGCCTCATAGTCATAATCTATGTTCTTAGATAGTCCATGAGATTTTTCTGCTACAATAGCTAATGCAACTTTCTTTTCTTCAAGTACTATTAATTTTGTATCCAGTTTACTAGATCATCATAATTAGCATACAGTCCAGGGTCATACTCTTGTGGCTCTAAATCTTCATGTTGTTGTCCATCGTGAAAGTAGGATGGTAGGATTATGAATGAGCACATGGCTGTAATAGTAATCTGAATCTTCTTTTTATCATAACCATTCATGTGATAAAGATATTTTTATGCTTTTTGGAGAAAAAGATTAGTGGGTGGATGATCAAACAATGTTTTTATGGATGACAAAAGGGAAAAGCCATAGGTATCCTCCCAGCATAGGGTCTGTGAAGAATATAACTCATGCATACTAAACTCCTTTTCTCTGGCAAAGCCTATTGTAGAAGCATGTATAAATGTGTTCTCCATATTGATAATGGAGCAAAAAGCTGAATATAAGTCCATTGATTTGAGGTTGCAAAGTCTGAGTCCATAAGATATTCGAGCATATCTTTTTACCCTTAGATTTATGATCCCATAAAATAATGTGTGAAGACACTAGTTGTACCAAAGTTCTTTATTGCTAAAGTCATACATGTGGAATATGTTAATTCTTGAGAAAGGATAATCTAGCATAAAATCTAACTTTTAATTAACATCTAGTTTCTTCTGTTGGTATTTCTGAAATGCTATAAGATAAGAAAACATGAGGTTCTTCACAAATTTCTGAATCTGAAATAAGTCTAGATTATCAGATAGTTGTGGAGGAAATTTTAATCTTTTGGGAGACTCATCATCCCATTTTGTTGGATAATCAGATTATGTTCATATAAAGTCTCCAAAAGTGAATGCTAGAGGTTCTGATGAACATTCTAGCTCATCTGGCTCATGTGGTCAAGATATAATGTAATCTCGTTTATTTTTGTCAAGTGGATCCCATCCACAATATCCAGGTAGAAAGTAAGGATAGTCATTTCCCCAATGGTCAACATATTTACACACTGATAATAGAAAAGGCTTGTGAAAAGAGATAATTTCATCTTCTTTTGTTTGGTCTCCAAGAAAAACATCAAGATAAGAAGAATCCTTCAGTTAGAGATATCAATTTTGGTGGACGTAAGAGTAAATCTGTAAGGATATCGCCGGTTCCTTTGATGTGTTCAACAAAGAAATCATATTGTGAAAACCATTCCTTCCATCTCAACTTTTTTTTTTCAGGTATGGTCTTGTTGTTGAAATCCAACACTCTCCGGAAAAGAAGAATTTTCCATCTGAATTTTAAAATGATAGCCAATAAGATAGAATTCAAACTTTTTTTATTTCATACTTAACTGCAAGGACTTCCCACTAGTATAAATTTCCCACTAGTATAACCACTAAGTCGTTTCTTTCCATTAATTTGTTCTAGGAGAATAACTCCCCAGTAAAAATCACTAGCATAAGTTTGAAAAGTATATTGTCCATCTAAGGATAACTACAAAGGGGCAGATTTTGAGTCAAGTTTTTTAGGTAATAGATTGCTTGTGAATGTTCCATGGTTCAAGGTTCAGCTTTCCTTTTAAGCAGTCTAGAGATCGAAGTATATGTGGACACATTAAGAATAAAGATCCTTAGATAATTGACAATACTTAAAAACTGTTGGATTTGATGAGCTCCATTAATAAGAATGGTTGTGCAGGTAGTAGACACACAACTGAAAATCCAATTCCTTCATTTTTCTCCAAACCCCATAGCCTCTATTACCTCTATAAGAAGTTCTCAATCCACTGAAATGTATTCCTTTATGAAATCTAGTTTCCGGCACCATCCCTTACATTTCGATTTCTTTATAGAGTGAATTACTTCATTAGCCACCATAATGGATTCAGAGATGCATCTTTCTTCCAAGAAGTAGGTCTAAAAAGCGGAGATTATATTGTCAATCACTCATTTCAATCTCTTGGTGAGGATTTTAGCAATGATTTTATTCATGCCATTGATCAAGCTAATGGTCCTAAAGGAATTAAATTCCTAGGCACCTTTCACTTTGGGAATCAAGGCTATAAAATCATTGATAATTCCTTTGGGGAGAGTCCCATTGATATGGAAGGCTTTTACCATCTCTATTACCTCTTTCACCACCACCTTCCATGCTTTCTTCAAGAATAAGAAATTAAATCAATTTGGTCCTGGCATTTTAGAACTACTACAGTCCCACACCGCCGGCTTTATCTCCTCAGACAAGAATTGTTCTTCTAATCTTTAGGCATCCTCTACTGTGCTCTGGCACATTTCTAAAGACCCCAAACCGATCCATCTGTACTATTGATTGCTAAATATCTGTTGGAAATATCTAATGACTTCGCTCTTATATCGTTGGGTCACTGTAGAATTTGGTCCCCGCTCAGAATGCAACCAACAAAATTCCTATTTTGCCTCATCGATGTGCAAGCATGGAAGAATTTATTGTTTTTGTCTCCCTTCTTAAGCCATTGTACTTTGGATTTCTATCTCTATATAGATTTAATCTTTCTTCTTGGTGTCCCACATCTTTATTTACAGCTCATTGTATTTACTTTCTAGCACATTGTCTACATTTAAGCCGCATACTATGGATCTATCCATAACATCCAAATTGCTCTAAATAGTGTGAAGTTGGTTGTCCAAATCACCAAACGATTCTTTATGCCACATCTTCAATTTTTTCTTAAGAAAATATAAATTTTTAATTAAGCAAAAATCTCCTAGAAAATTTGGAACTGACCTCTGCCCAAAATCCATGTATAATCTTCACAAAATCTCTAAGGTCCCACCAAATGTCCCATGAGCGAGAAGGTTTAACTCCCCCAAAAAAAGATTCAGCCGCCCTGAGGATTAGCACGATATGATCTGATAATACTTTATTATTGGCATAAAGTTTATGACTGTAGAATAATCTGCACCATTCGAGTGACATAATTACTCTATCCACCCAAGATGCCCCCCTCCAAGCACTTCCTCTAACGTTTTCTATACACCACTTCACCTCTTGCCCAGACTAGAATTTTCTCACGATACTATATGTCATGGACTCTTTCTTCTTCTCAAACAGAACTAGGATGCTCAAATTTTCTTTTTCTACAAAATTTGCAAGTTGCTTCCTCTTCAAACTGCTTCGGCAGCCCCGTATAATCTAGGTCGCTAAATTAATCATTGAGATTATCAACAGCCAACCTTCAAATAGACATGCACCCTTCATTTGGGGTTATGCCCTTTCTACTCTTCCACCTCCTCCACTATTCTAGCCCGTATTTTTTGTCTAAGTGGGGATTTGGGTTTCCTTTGATTCAATCCCGGTGAATCAATGACCTCTAGAGTCTTCTGAGCTTCCTCCCCACCTTCAATATTAGTCGTTTTCAGAACTTGAGAGACAGACAAATCTTATCCAGCCCTCCCACTATTACAATTTACCGATGGTAACAATTGTCTGTAGGGAATGGATACCGTTTGGGCTAGTATCGTTCTACTATCGACTCCAGAAGATATGCTATCAGTATCCTTTATATGTGAACTTCTTTTTGTTTAATCGGCCTCTTCTCACACAAGTGACTCTTTCTAGGTCCTTTCAGTGCCTTGGACCCTTGCTTCTGCATTCTTACATAGTCTGATTCAGTGAGTATCGGTGGTGTCTCAGGCATTTCCACTGGCACTTCCGTTATTTCATCTTCTGAAAAGATAATTCTTTTTGTAGACTTCTTACTTCCTTTAGGTCGGCTTTCATTCAGAAAGAAACCTTGGGGTGAGAAGTGTCACGGGACTAGAGTTTTGCGGAATAAAAACTCTTCGTGCGGCCTTAGACTATCGCACTCGCAATAGGCTAAGTCAGTCTTCCTCACAAAGCTAGCTAGAATGCTAAGCTTAGAACACAACTGAAAAGAGAGAGACACACAAGAGAATGGAGAGAAAGCTCTAAACTCTCAATATTGCAAGAATTGCTGGATTTGGTGGATTTGGTGGATGATTACAAATGAGGGGAGGCACCCCTTATATAGCCTTTACAACTCCCCAATGGATGGTGGAGATCAAGCCGCATGATCTAACGGTTATATATAAAAGTAGAAAGCACAAAAACGGATCCCAATTGAGTTCCTTGATTCCCTCTCTTAGTGGGGAACATAGTGGGGAACATGGTCCCTGATTCCCTCCTTGATTAGCTCCTTGATTTCCTCCTTGATTCCCTATTGGATTCCCTCTAAAGGTGGGGAACATATTCCTTGATTTGGGGGACGGGTCCCGCACGAAGACGAATGACGTGTAGTCTGATTTTTGGTCGTGACATTCTCCCCTACCAAACTCGACAACGTCCTCGTTGTGTGCTGCCTCAAGAACTCGTTTATTTAGTCTTGGTACTGCCAAATATCGAAATCTTTCTCCCAGCTTCCCTCGCTAGGAGGGTCGCCTTTCCATCGAACCAAGTACTCCACATAGTTCATGTGCTTCCCACTCTTTTGCACCACCCGCCTTGATAAGATCTCATCAAGCTTCTTATCATAGGCATTGGTCACAGCTGTGGGAGCTCTCTTGGACTTCCCCCTCTCCGGATCTTCCGTGTCTGCTTGGAATGGCTTCAATAAGCTCACATGGAAGACAGGATGGAACTCCAATCTTGGTGGTAATTCCAGCTTGTATGATACCTTGTCGATCCTCTTCAACACCTTGAAATGACCCTCGTATCGTCGCACTAGCCCCTTGTGCAACTTGGCAAAAACTCGGTTTTGGTGAGGCATCAGCTTCACCAACACAAGATCCCCTTCATCAAACTCTAAGGGTCGCCTCTTTGTAACTACCCTTTTTTCCTTCCACTTTGCCTCCTTGGACAATTGCACTCTTGCAATGTCCTTCTTCTTGTCACACTCCTTGACAATGCGGTAAGAGGATGGATTCAGCCCTTGCTTCACTTGTTCTGACATGGCCTGAACTTGGGGTTTTTGTTTCATACCCCCTTGGATCCTTTCCAGCAAAGGACTCTCCGGTTGGCTGATGGCTGCAAGTGTTTTTGCCTTCAGCTCCTTCTCTCGAGCAACAGGCACCACGCAACACTGGCTCCCTTCCGAAAGTATGAGGGTGTTGGTGCAAGACACTGGGACTGCTCTCGTCTGATCCAGGAATTGCATCCCTAACACAATCGGAAAATCATCCATAGGAACAATGGAGAAGTCAAGTTTACCTTTTCATTCTCCCATTTGTAGCTCGACCCCTCGGGCTACTCCAAAGATTGGCTGGGCTTGAGTGTTCACCGTCTTCAGCCAGCCTTTCTCCTCTTTGAACTTGATGCCAAGTCGTTGTGCTTCCTCCTTCTTCATGAAGTTGTGAGTAGCACCGGTATCGATCAATGCACGGGACTCCCTCCCTTGCATGATGAGTCTAGCAAACATTCTCCCAGCTTGCTCCACCTTGGCATCTTTAGTTGAAGCTCTAATGGCACTCAACAATTGCATGGAATTCATCCTTGGTGTTTCCATTTCTTCGGCCTCCGTGACCATGGCTGCCAGCTTATTCCTCATCGGGCAATCCATAGCTTTATGCGGCCCCTCGCATAAAAAGCATGAAAGCTTGGGTCTCTCGCCCTTGTCCCGATTTTCACCTCCCCCTTGTGTGGGTTTGGCTGGTCGGAAGGACTTGAAGGACTTGAAAGGCTTATCTTTCCACTCCTTTGCTTCATGGACTGCTCCCCCACCTTTAGCCTTATAGTCGTGGAAACTCTTAGGCTTAGGTGGGCTTGAACCCTCGGGCTTCCTCTCGAATTCCGCCAAGGATTCAGCCTCGGTGATCACATCGTTGAGCTCCTTGACATTGCGTCGATGAAGCTCCAGCTTGGCCCAACTTTGTAGGCCTCCCAGAAACATGTACATGGCCTCCGTCTCGGGCATGTCTGGGATCTCCAATAAGACTTCCGTGAACTCCTTCACGTAGTCTCGGATGTCGCCCTTGTGGGACAACTTGCGAAGTTTCTCTCTTGCTCTAGCTCCACATTTCTCGATGAGAATTGTGCTCTCAGGAGCCTTTTGAAATCTGCCCACATCTTCAACTTCAAGGTGCCAGGCTCGATTTGAGCATGCTTCATCCTCCACCAGGTTGTGGCACTGTCGGTTAGATATAGTGGGGCTTGGGAAAGTCGATCTCTATCGCTCTCCATGCCCACCCCTTGAAAGTATTGTTCAAGGTTGAAAAGGAAGTTGTCCACTTCCTTGGCATTCCTCGTCCCACCAAATGGCTTTGGCCTTGGGACATCCAGCTTCAGCTTGGGCTTGGCAACCCCTTGCTCAATGCCCTTCTTGCAATCTTTCCTGATTTCAACCAAGTCATCCTTAAATAAAGAGATCTCAGCAAGAAGATTTACCTTGAAATCATCTAACTCTTGCCTCCAAGAGTTGATAGCAATGAGGGCGCCTTGCATCTCCTCACGAAGCTCATTTACGTCCCCTGACTCAAGCTCGCTTATGCGTTGGCCATATTCCTCAAGCATATCTTTGTCATCGGCAACCTTCATCTCCACACGAGTGATCCTTGCCTCCAATGATGACAGATGATCAACAGTCTTCATTCTCTTCTTATTTGGTTCAGGAGCACGTTGGGGTAGTCTCCCCACACGGACCTCCTCGACCTCCTCCTCAATATGGATGTTGGCACCAGAAGTAGTAGGCATCTCCATCTCCATTTCAAAAGATTTGAGCCTTAGCTCCGCTACCAACTGTCACGGGACTAGAGTTTTGCGGAATAGAAACTCTCCGTGCAGCCTTAGACTATCTCACTCACAATAGTCTAAGTCAGCCTTCCTCACAAAGCTAGCTAGAATGCTAAGCTTAGAACACAACTGAAAAGAGAGATATACACAAGAGAATGGAGAGAAAGCTCTAAACTCTCAATATTGCAAGAATTGCTGAATTTGGTGGATTTGGTGGATTTGGTGGATGATTACAAATGAGGGGAGGCACCCCTTATATAGCCTTTACAACTCTCCAATGGATGGTGGAGATCAAGCCGCATGATCTAACGGTTATATACAAAAGTAGAAAGCACAAACATGGATCCCAATTGAGTTCCTTGATTCCCTCTCTTAGTGGGGAACATAGTGGGGAACTTGGTCCTTGATTCCCTCCTTGATTAGCTCCTTGATTTCCTCCTTGATTCCCTCCTGGATTCCCTCTAAAGGTGGGGAATATATTCCTTGATTTGGGGGACGGGTCCCGCACGAAGCCGAATAACGCGTAGTCTGATTTTCGGTCGTGACAGAAGTTTCTCAAATGATCATCATTGGGCTATTCTTGGGTAGTCCCCACACATTTTTAGGCCCTCAGAGAAGAACTCGTGCTTCTTTGGTTAACTAACCAGAGGGTGGGGCCCGAGGTAAGAGGACTTTTTTCACCAATTTGTGGAGATGGGACAGTCTTATCATTTTCTAGGGTGTCGAAGTGATTAGGTGCACCTTGGGCTAAGACGTGACCTTGGTTGTCTCTGTCTGCAAAAGAGACTTTCCTGTTTGGTGAAAGGTCTTTTCTGGTAGAGGAAAATGACCCTAATTTCTGAATTTATTATTATTAGGATCCTTACCGCCGTAAAACCCAAATAAATTCAAAATCAAGAGTTATCTGAATCCCACGAGGCCTAATCATCTAATTTTTGATTTAAGTATGTTCATTCTTTATGCTTTAATTAGAGCATGTTAGTATTGGAAAAATATTCTAGATTCATACGAAGTGAATAAATTATCAACGAAAAGAATTTATGATTAATTAAATGAACCACAACACACAAATTGTAAATCCCAGATTTTTTTGATATGTATAAAGATACGCGTGAGGGTAATTTAATAACACTTTTATTTTATAATCTAGGATTCAAATTGAATTTTGGATTAAGAGTGACACAATAATATTTCTGGGTAAGATTTAAAAAAAATTATTGGATTGATTTGATTTTTATGATTTAAAAATATTATTTTTATATTATTCTGAATAGTATTTTATTTTTAATTAAATATTTATTATTCAGAAAAATATAATTTTTAGTTCATTGGAAAGATCTCATTTTTCTGAATTGTTGGTGTAAATTTCATAATTTTTGGACAAGTATATGATTTATTATAAATTTCTAAAGTTTATAAGTATTTTATGATTAATTTAATAATTAATTAATGATATTTTCATATAAGTATACATTAAACTACGTCGTTTTGGTGTAAAAAAAAAGAAGAGGTTAGCGAAACTACGTCGTTTTGAACAAACGTCAAAACGGCGTCGTTTTGGCTTAGGTTTTTTAAAAAAAAAATTACTTTTCCTTTTTCTTTCCTCTTCTTCTTCCCTATTTTTCTCTGGTTTTTATTCTCTCTTGCTCGTGTTTTCCCCTCAACTTTGAGAGGAGAGATCTCCCTACTCCGGCCACCAATCGTCTCACCGTTGGTCACGTTTTGTTCTTCGACTCGGCAGCAATCATTTGGTGTAAGTTTTGTTGGGATTGGAGCTGTGAAACGAGCTGTCGAAGCTTAGAAAGAGGGGTGATTTAGTCGTCGGAAAATTTCTTTTTCTGGCCGACTCCGGTGAGCTATCGAAAAACAAATGACATATTTTAGTTCCTCCCGTCGAGAGCTTTCTTTTGACATATAGCATGTAGCTGCCGGACCACCACGCACAGCCGATTTTCCCAAAAATCCAAAATTTTCCCGCTTGTGATTTGTGTATGCGGGATGTGGACATCTTGGTGGGTCCACTGAGCCTTGCTTGCTGTGTTGGATAGTATTTTCTTGTTGTGACTATTTGAAGGTGAGTGGGGACCTCACATTCACTGTTTGGTTTTAAACATACTTGTTCGAAATATGTGATTTTTCTAAAGCATAAATATTGATAAATCGTGCTTGATATTTTGACAAACCACTATGACTTGATTGGGAATTTTAGTTGTCCTTATATGATTTTTCACAGGGATGCAGGTTTTGATTTATATGCACAGGGATGCATGAGGTTTAAGATACCATACTCTATAAGTATTTCAAGGGTTGTGTTTCTATATGTTGTTTTTCGAATCTATTCCTTGTGAGATATGAGTAGACAGTGCACTGTTGAGTGATACCTGATTGGACCGACGGGTCTTGTATATGACTTTTTGACACCCCCGAGAAAGGGGAGATAATGTCATTGAGTCGGGTCAACGCAAGTTAACGTGTTGATCAGAATTGCGTAGGAGTGTGCTGATCTAGCCTTCGGGAACACTAGTGTGGGCTATGCTTGTAAAAAAACTAACAAGAAATATACATTAGTGGGCCTAGACTACTCCCTGATCATGAGTAGAATAGGTACTTTGTTAGCCAACTTTCCAGCCCTATTATTTTTTTTAAAAAAAAAAAGAGACTTTATGATTCTAATTCACCACTGTTTGTCATTAAATATTGGTATGAGTTAACCTTGAGATTTACTTTTCATATGTATGCTTGTCTTTGAGATTCCTTCCAAATTTGAATTTAGATTTTTAATTTACGATATAATATTCTGTTTTTGGTTATGAGTTTATTATTTTGGTCCCTAAAACCACTCACCTGGATATTTAACTAACGTTGTTTAGTGCTGTCCAGACGGTGTTGCAGGCTCAGGTTCTCAACCGTCTTTCTCCCGTAACTTAGCATCTGGTCCAGTCAGTCACTGATAGGTTTGATCAGACTTTTGATTTGATATGTACACCAAAAAACCGAACATGTATTTTTTTATTTTTGTCCCTTTTGATTTATATCTTGATAATATATGGTTTTCTGGTGCTTTAGACCTTGTGGACTGCATAGAATTGTTTTGAAACATTGTGTTGGGTTGTATATATATGGTTAGTTTTTGTTGCTTACGAAGGATGATATAAGTTTTGATTAGATATATTGTCATATATATAAAACTGTTACAAGTGAAATTTTGTTATACAGGAATTTTGTGATTTCTGGTTTAGTCCTGATCTAGAACCCATATTGCAAAAATTTTTTAAAAATCTTATTTATATTTTGAAATTACCCTATGTTTTGTTTTGTTGTATTTTTATTGATTTATTTTCAAAGTCTTACGAGACTTTGGGGATAGCATCGTAATTGTTATTCTCAGGGTCTCGTGGCGGGGATGTTTACCCCTGGAATAGGGTACGGGGCGTGACACAAGTCCCATAGGGATCTCAAAATCCAGCAAGTAAATCCCTAGTAAGTTTTCAAAACAATCAAACAAAGGAGAAATTCTAAAATCCAGAAAGTGGTTCAATCAATATTCATGTTATATGCGTAAGTAATCAATAAACAGGTATGCAAATGTGATGCGATATTGTCTCGCCATGCAGCCTTGATCTCACACACTGGTACCACAAACAGTGAATGTACCTAAACCTGAAAAATTGTGAAAACAACAGGATGAGATTACAAGAATCTCAGTAGGGTCACGGCATCATAAGATCTACAAAAATCTTAAGCAAACATCTCCCAAACAACATTAGATCAACCTATACAACTAAACTGTATCATGGGTGTATTAAAAAATTCAAAGGGGTGTAGGGCCGAAACTAAGGCTGAGGATGGACTACAAACACTTCCGAAAATTAAAAGTACACAGGCAGGAAAATTCATCAATCACTCTCGGCAATAGGAAAAGGCCATCTTTTTTCCACCTGTGTTGTCCAAGGCTTCATTGCACAAAGGGTAAAGGGTTAGCACACAAGCTAGTCAGCAAGCCCATTCATCTTGCCAGCACACAAGACAAGGCATCTAGCCAGCACACAGGACTAGGCATCCAACGAGCTCTTGCTAGGGATTGCCACCCATATAACTCTCATACCATTAAGAACCACTCCTCTCCCAAGGAGCATCAGTGTTTATCCCGAATGGCCACCAAAAAAGGATCCTGACACAAAAATATGTACAAACACACACAAGTAAGTACAAGGCACAATACCACAATAGGGGATCCTCAATCATGTCAGAACATAATCAACATATTCAATGCACACAACACACGCAAATTAGGTACACATAACCTATCTCAAGAGTTCAGTATAGCCTAAGTGATCCTCAAACCAATCCGCAACTCATGCATATACTATCTCACATATGAGTATACAAAGCACCGAAATCAACAAGCAATCAACAAGGATCTTTGGAATGAGGCATAAATCCTGACTCCCTTGTCTCTGAGCAAGAAGTTATTCCATTGTCTTTATTCAAGAGATCCAAACCACCTATAATATCATAAGGCAAAGACAAAACCATACTAAGCATGCATACTTAATAATGAAGTAGATATCCTCTTTCCTTACAAATTTCACTCACTGAACCTATCAGAAACCAGTAATCAGATGTCGCAGGTGCCTCCCCCTTGGATGTGTGATGTGATAGTCTAGAACTTAACAAGATTCAACCTGAATTACCACCCCAATTAACTATGCAAATTTCAGTGATTTCATGCATACAAGGTGTAGGGGTTATGATTTCATGTTGACAAGGAAGGTTAAGGTGTTAATAACACATATAATTAAAAGAAACAAGATCAAAAACCAATAAATTAATCAATTGATCAAAATCGACAATAATAGGTCAAAGTGTAGGGAATGTCGATTTCATGTATAGGGAAGATTCAAAGGATGAATTCATGATATTACAACATGAATGGATGTCAAGCAATCATACGAACAAAAGGAACAACAATAGAAACTAATTGATGGGAGAACCACACAATTTCGGCACACACTTTAGGAGAATTGTGACAAGGATTATGATAGGGAAGAACTGAACTTCTGATGATCAAACTAAGATAGCTAGACAGAGGATGAAAAGGTTTTTCCAACAAGCTATTACTCGTAGAAATCTGACAAAGGATGAAAGAATTCGACTATGGTGAAAAGTAGGGAATTTCGGCAGCAAAAGGGTAGCGTGTAGGGTTTGATCGCTTGATAATTTTGTGTGTTTTTGGTGTAGGGACTAAGTGTGGCCGGCTACTCCTTATGTTCGGTGTAATAAGATTAATTTTCCATACTTTTAGAGCTAGATAAGGGAAAATAATCATTAGAATTAATTTCTAGGTTTATCTGCTTAATTTTAGGAAAATACCATCTAAGATAAGATTGAACCAATAAGAAAATAAATCAAAGGGAAATGAAATTAGAAATAAACACTAAACTTTCAATACCAATTTCGGTCATCACACATCCATTTCCTCAGGGGCGAAATCATCATTTCGCTTACACTGGCTTCTGGTCTTCTAGGACACAAAATTCGGGGTCTCACATTGTTGTACCCGCCAGATACACAAATTTTTTCTTCCCTCGCCTCGATGGCCGAGCTTGCCACCTTCATCACCGTCACCGGAAAAATTATTCTATCCACCTCCACCGAAATTATCTCTTTAACCTCTGCTGAACAACTGGTGATAATTTGAAGATAAGCTATATTTAGTGCATCCCATGAAGTAGTTTGTTTGTGCACTTGACAAAGGGACCCTATTGAATGAACAAGCTTCCTGAATGCATCATTTCACCATGCATGGAGTGGAAATTTAGTGACCTTGACCCAAACAAGTCTTCTGTTGCCCATATCTTCTTCTCTCCAAGGGTGCAGATCACTATATCTTTCAACCTAAAAACTGAAATTGGTTGTGATCTCTTTTCTCATAATTTCTAGAGGCAAAAGTAACCAATTTAAAATCCCCACCCATGTCCTTCACTCGTACTTCATCTCTCATTAACTTGTTTCCTTCCTTCAGCTCTCTTATTATACCTACCGCACTCCTCAGCAACCAATCCTTCGAATACTGTTCAATGGATAACAGGTTATACTAGTGTCACTGTGTTACCTATTATCCTGCTTGGTCCTTCAGCTATTCCATTCGCCACTACTTGTGCATAGGATCGGGCACCTCTAGCATTGCTCTAGGCTTGTGTAGTTGTACGTCCATCTTAAGAAGCTATCTCTTGTCTCATCTTATCAACATTGGGGGAGGTAGAGCAATATGGCACAAATCGAACAATATTGAAATGCAAGGGCCTTCCGTTGCCCATTATGGAGTTCAATCTTTGCCACCGAGTATCTTCTTGAGCTCTACAGCATACAAATCTTTCAAAACCAAATATGTTCCCACTCCTTGTTCTTTTATTTTGAAGGTAAACATCCACCATCAGTTCTATGTTGGATATCACATTAAACAGCCTGTCTATTACCCAGCCCTCCAAAATTCCTTCAACATAGTAGGATATAAACCTATCTCCACCAAAAATTTTAAGGGGTTCCCATCCTTGTTTGCTGGTGCCAGCTCTTGGTATTAAATCAGCCCGTTGATTATGCGGTTTGGGATGGGGATGAGGATTAGGGGAGGAAAGGGGCCTTGATTGGGCTGAGATAGTTTTTGCATTGGAGATGTTGGCCAAGGTATCGGCTAGAAGAATGATTGAGCTGGAGTGGGGAACGGTGTTCGGGACAATGTTTGGGAGTCGGTTTGGTCTAGAGAGGGAAGAGAGGTTTTGGGGGGAAGAAAGAGATATTTTTTTTAATGAAGAGAGCCCTAAGCCTTCCTATTTTCATATGTTGCTGAATAAATAAAAAGTTACTTTTGTATTAAAAATCATGTGGCATTGAAATATGCTACTTGCCACATTTTAGACCACGGGTATCATTTATAAATACCATGTACCTCGTTTGTTTAATACAATAAACAAGATTGAATTCTTGTCTTGAGAACTTTAAGCTTTGTTTTGTTTGTCTTCCTTTGCTTTGCTTCCTTTCCTTACTGTTTCCTTATCGAAAACCTTTGATAACACTACCTTACTTTTTCTTTTCACAACTTAATGTTTGTGGAGAAAATTTTTGATCTTTGATTTCTAGCCAACATTTGGTAGCGGAGTGGTGTTGGTCACATAGGGCCAAAATCAATTCCAAAATTTTTGTGTCTTTCTATCCTTTTCAAAGTCCCAGTATTGCATTTTGCTCAAATCGATTAATTATAAATCTCATTACTCCTCCTTTTTTCAATGGGGAGAATTATGATTATTAGACCAATAGAATGAAAGCTTTTTTCATTGTTAATGGTCTTTGGAAAATGATCGAAGAAGGCTACAATCCACCAGAAGATATTTCAACTCTTAGTATTCAGTATATGAACACACAAGGAGAATTTGCAAAAGTTCAGTATGGCTATCTCTTATATACATTCCTTAGTCTCTTAAGTGATCTTTCCTTAATTGTTGGAGCTAAAACTGCTAAAGAAACATGGGAGATTCTTTAAGAGCAATATCAAGGTTCAGAAAATGTACAACAAATTAAACTCAAAACTTTACGTAGAGAGTTTGAAGTTTTAAAAATGAGAGAATCTGAATCAATCAAATGATATTCTGCTAGAATTCAAGAGGTGGTTAATCATATGAGATTATATGGTGTTAAAGTTTCTGAAACTAGAATAGTTGAAAAGATATTAATAACTATCTCAGATAAGTGTGATGCTGAAGTTTTGGCTATAGATGATATGAAAGACCTTACAAAGTTATCCGTAGCTGAGTTAATTGGGTTTTTACAAGCACATGAAAAAAGATTAAATAGAAAGGTTGAAGTAGCATAAGAGGAACCACTACAAATCAAACAAATGTGTCAGCTAAATATTAAGGATAAAAGACAAGAGAAGTATTCTAGAGCAGGATTATTTGAAAATAAAAAAACTTTTCCTCTTTGCGGAATTTGCAAAAGATCAAATCATGAGGAAAAGTTTTGTTAGAAAAATAAAATATGTGCCTTTTGCAATAAAAAGGACATATTGAAATAGTTTGCTGCATCAAACTAAATCAAGATGCTCAATAAGAAAAACAAGAAAAATTTAAAGAGCAATCTTAATTAGTCAATTCTTTAGAAGAAGACAAAGAAAAAAATTTTATAATGAGACATAAAGTTGAAGATGTGGATAGCAAGTATATTTGGTTCGTGGATAATGGGTGTACTTGCTATTTGTTTAAAGATAAAGAATTATTTTCAGAATTTAGTCTAGCGGAGAAAGTTATGGTCAGAACAGCAAATGGAGAAGTTATACAATCAAAAGGGAAGGGGTCTGTGTCAACAAAGAGCATCAAATGTACTTATACTTTACACAATATTCTTTTTGTGCTATGCCTTCAATATAATTTATTGTATGTGCCACAATTAATCAAAAATAGAATATAAGTATCTTTCAAAGATGGAATGTAAGTATCTTTCAAAGATGGAATGTAAGTATCTTCCAAAGATGGTTATTACATTATGACCAATGAGGATGGTGATGAAGTTGATAATATCCTCATGAAAAATAACTGTTTTACTTTACATCTTGAGCATGTTGCTTCTGTTTATGCATACAAATCAATTGATTATAATATACAACATAAGAAATGAAGTCATATTTACACAAATACTCTTAAACTAGCAGCAAGAAAAAGCTTGATCCTAGATCTGCCATTTCTAAATAAAGAGGATGGTTCTTGTGAAGCATGTCAGCTTGGAAAATTACACAAAAGGTTGTTTCCATTTAAAGTTAGATATAAAGCCACAGAAAAGCTAGAATTGGTTTTAAAAGATTTATGTGGACCAATAAGAATTCTATCTTTATTGTGGAAGTCTCTATTTTATCTTATTCATAGATGATTTTTCACGTATGACATTGGTTTAATTCTTGAAGAATAAATCTGAGACTTTTGGAATATTTAAGAAATTTAAGACTTCGGTAGAAACTAAAACTGGATGTAAGCTCAAAAGATTAAGGTCAAATAATTGAGGTGAGTATATCTCAGGAGAATTTAACAAATTTTGTGGAGAAGAAGGCTCAATCATGAGTTTACAGTACCTTATTCTCCTCAACAAAATAGAATTGCTGAAAAGAAAAATAGGACCATTATGGAAATGGCTAGTTGCTTACTTGCTCAAAAATAATTACCTAAAATTTTTTGGGCTGAGGCAGTAAACACAGCTGTTTATTTGTTAAATCACCTTCCAACTAAGTCCTTACTTGATTCTAAACCAATTGAAACATGGTGTGATAGTAAGTCCTCAACTAAATCTCTTAAAATATTTGGCTCTCCTTGTTACATTCATGTTCCTACTGAAAAGAGACATAAATTAGAAGATAAAGCTGTGCATGGGTTGTTACTTGGCAATAGTCAAAACTCAAAAGGTTATAGAGTCTATAACTTAAGAACTTGCAAGGTTGAGGTTAGCAGGGATATCGTAGTTGAAGAGGATGCTTATTAGGACTGGAACAAAAAACAAGTCATAAGGAATTTAATAATTGCAGAGTCTCCAATGCTTTCTGAAGATGATGAGAATTCACCCCAAAAAGATACCGAATGCTTTCTGATATATGAAACTTGTGGATGGATGAATAACGAACCAACTTCATTTTGTGAAGCATATCAATCTAATGAGTGGCTTGCTGCAATGAGGAATGAATTTCATATGATTGAAAAAAATGATACTTGGGAGTTAGTTCCTAAGCCTGATAACAAAAAGATAATTAGGGTCAAGTGAATTTTCAGACTAAAACTAAATACTGATGGAAGCTAAACATAAAGCAAGACTTGTGGTGAAGGGATATAATCAATAGTACGGGAAGGATTATTTGGAAATATTCTCCCCTATTGCTAGGATGGATACTATTAGGCTTTTAATTGCCTTAGCTGCACAAAAGAGATGGAAAATATATCATCTTAGTGTGAAGTATGCCTTCTTAAATGGGTTTCTGGAAGAAGAAATTTTTGTTGAGAAGCCCGAAGGATTTGTTATTCCAAAAAAAGAGCAATGGGTATATAAACTTAAAAAGGCTCTTTATGGTTTTACAAGCCTCAAGAGCTTGGTATAGTTTAATTGACTCTCATCTACTCTTGATAGGTTTTATAAGAAATAACAGTGAGACAACACTTTACACAAAAAGAAACAACTTAGGACAAGTCATTGCGTATTTATATGTAGATGACTTGTTACTTACAGGTGACAATCTGAGCTTAATTGCTGATTTAGAACATGAGTTAATGAGAACATTTGAGATGACTGATTTGGATGAAATGAAGTATTTTTTTGGCTTAGAAGTTCATCAAAAAAGAAGAAGGGACTTTTATTTTTCAAAAAAGATATGCTCTTCATATTCTGAAGAAGTTTGGAATGGAAGACTACAGACCCCTAGCTGTGTCGCGGGATGCAAATCAGAAATTTTTCAAGAATAGTGAGAATAATGCAACAAACGAAAAGGCATATAGATGTCTTGTTGGTAGTTTGCTCTATCTTACAACAACAAGACCAGATCTTTCTTTTGTGACAAATTTACTTTCTAGATTTCTACAGAATTCTAAAATAACTCACATGGAAGCTGGAAAGAATGTTCTCAGGTATCTACATGGAAGTATTAACTATGGTTTGTGGTACAAGTCTGGAGGAGATGTTAAATTGGAAGGCTTTTATAATAGTGATTGGGTTGGCTATGTAAAAGATATAAAGAGGACAATAGGTTTCTTGTTTAAGTTAAATTCTAGAATCTTTGCTTATTCTTCTAAGAAGCAAACAACAGTTGCACAATCAATTGCAGAAGCTGAGTATTTGGCTTCTGTTGCTTCAGTGAATCATGCAATTTGGTAGAGAAAATTATTAGAAGATCTGGGACAAAAGCAAGGTGATGCAACAAAAATTTATGTGACAATCAATCAGCAACAGTTATGGTGAAAAATCTGATTGATCCCGGAATGACCAAGCACATCAAAATCAAGTATCATGTCATACAAGAAGCGGAAAAGGAGAAGAAGGTTCATCTGCTTTACTCCAATACTAACGATCGACTTGCAGATATCTTAACTAAGGTAATTCCAAGAACAAAGTTTGAATCCTTGAGGACTAAAGTTGGATTGGTGAACAAGGACTCATGGGGGAGTGTTAAATAATGAGTGCTTGAGATATCTACAAGCTTCATGAAATATAAGTTTATGGAAGCTTATGGAAGCTTATAGAAGCTTATGAAAATCTATAAAAGCCTATGGAAGCTTATGAAAACCTATGGAAGCTTCGGGAATCAACAAAAAGAATAGAAAACTTATAGAAGCTTCATGAATAAATAAAAAGTTACTTTTGTATTAAAAATCATGTGGCATTGAAATTTGCTCTTGTCACACTTTAGACCACATGTATCATCTATAAATACTATGTACCTCCTTTGTTTAATACAATGAACAAGATTAAATTCTTGTCACGAGAACTTTAAGCTTTGTTTTGCTTGTTTTCCTTTCCTTATTGTTTCCTTATCCAAAACCTTTGACAACTTTACCTTGCTGCTTTTTATTTTAACAACTTAAATATTTGATCTTTGATTTCTAGCCAACACTTTGGATTGATAATACCAAACTTGACTCTTAAAACAAAAACAAGTTAATGAACAATTTTGAGGACTCAAATTTTAATTTGGGTTTTAGAAAGGACAAACATGCCCAAGAGCCCAAGGTCACGTAACAACTCAAAAATCCACCAAAAGGTTGAAAAGGCTTTACACAGTTGTCACACACCTAGATCAACTCGTCTTCATTCTGAACACACCAAAAGATCGTACTTCAAAAAATATACATATTCACAAAAGATAACAACTAGACACTTTATGACTCATTATTGATTAACAGTGGTCAGCGGACCTAAAAAGAATTGGATCTCACTTGCATTCTAATGCATATCATATCATACCATATCATATCATCAATGAGGAAAAATAATAAAACTCTCTCTCATAGCCCACCACTCCGAGCTATCCCAAAATATAAGCAAGATATCATATTAATAACATAGCATGTAATCAGAGGGGTATCAAATCATAACATATATCATTGTATATGCAATTTTTTCATGCATAGAAATCGTCCTTCCGAAATCAAGTAAAACTCATGCATATTTCATTTCAAACAAGACATATCAAAAGATATTGAATGCAACTGCTAATGGGAACTTGATGAACAAGGAAGCCTCAGTTGTGTATGGCAGATCAGATAAGCTAAGTACGTACTTATACTAGCTTCGAAAACCATTGAATCAGAGAATAAATTTATAAGTGTCTCTCGAGAAATTTGGCGATTGATGGAATCAAAATAATCACGGAAATGGAATACAAGAAGAGAAAACAGCATGTCCCAAAGGAGAATTAGAAGCCAATTATAAAGGCAGAAGCCGCAGAGGAGGACAGTTTGTCGGTATACTCATTCTTAAATTGAAACCATAAAGGAGGTATATATATTATCCCCGGAAAAACGGGTCGGTCCCTCGATCGATCGTCAATCTCTAAAATGATCACACATAACATAACAGAGATATATATAAATATGTGATATTTTCCCTCTCTACGTATATCGACTTGGTCAACAACCTAGGGCAGCAAACCCACCACCTTTCATCATCTGCTTAAACTCCCTGTAGTTAACCATGCCATCTCCATCCACGTCCACCTTCTTTATCATTCTCTTGCAATCCTCCACTGTTCTTCCTTGCTTCAGCCCCAAGGACGACAAGACCGATCTCAACTCTTCCACGGTGATGAACCCATCTCCGTTTTGGTCGAACACGTTAAATGCTTCTCTCATGTCTTCCTCCTCATCCTTCTCGTCCATTATCGTTTCGTACAACGCCCCAAATTCTTCGACATCCACGAATCCATCCCCGTTCACATCTATCTTCTCGATCATTTGAGTTAGTTCCTTGTCCGGAATATAGATGCCCAGGTTCTTCAACGAGTCGCTGAGTTCTTTTTTTGTGATCTTGCCATCGCCATTCCTATCAAACATTTGGAAAACCCGCCGAAGCTCTGTAGGGTCCATTATAGCTAACGATGACACTACAGCGGTGATGGCAAGAAGCTAAAAGCCAAACGCTCTCAATGAAGCCAATAATTGACACAGCAAAGGTCCAAATTAAGGTTATTCTCCTCTCGAGAATCACTTCAGGCAAGGGAAACACAGCAGATGCGGGAAGAATGTGCAGGACACGGAGATAATAAATCTTATATATGATCTTCTCGAGGTGGCGGGAGGGTAAAAAGAAGACAAATACAGGAAAAAGAAAGTTGTACGTGGTAATAATAATAATATTAAGGGAACCCTTGAGGGTACCGTACAGAGGAAAAAGGGGTTACGATCGAGGAGGAGGTTATCAAGTGACTAAATATGGTAGGTTGCTGTTTTAGAGTTGTTGGCTAAGATAAGATACAAAAAAGACAAAGATTGTATTGCCTTCCCCTCAATACTGCAGGTTAAGGTTAGGAATTGCGAGGGATAGCAGTGTTTTATTGGGGTTCCTTGGGCGTCCAATCCGCGTACGGTAATGGTTTGAACAGTTCCAACCAACTTGTGTTAATTTCATTATGTACTGCCAGCCTGGTAATACTACTATCTTAATCCCACCAAATCTGTCTGTTGGCCCGTCTGTTCTGTCTGTTCTGCTGTTCTGCTGTTCTGCTGTTCTGTCTGTTCTAACTAAATTAATTAGCGCTGCTTTTAGTTTTTGTCGTTAGATCGTTGGTGCTCCCATAGACAATTCATGTCTGAATTATTAAATTGAGAGATATGGTTGAGTAAAAGGAATTAATCATTTTTAATTAAAAATTAAGGATTCAAACCTTAATTTTTGGCTAATAGGTATACAGCGAAAAAAAAAAAAGAACTGAGAGTAGACCGTTTTATTTTAATAGGGAATTTTATTTTGATTAATCTCATTATGAAATTTTTTATTTTATACTAACTTATCGTAAGAACTGAATTGAGTACATAAATTTTATTTATAAAATATCAAAATCTTAACTTATCTTAAATTTGGATTTGATACAATTTGTCTCAGATTGAAAATTTCCGATACCAGAATAGCTTGAATAGCCTAATATAATAAAAGAAAAAACATCTATTATAATATTTTATATTTTAAAAAGACATTTTTATAATTTATTTCTATTCTTTTCACTTCTACAATCACCCAAAACATAAGATAAACAATGGCTAACAAGAAACAGACTGTTTCAATAATCCCAAATTGCGGAATGCTTGGGATAATGATGATAACATACTTAATGTAGAGAAAACATTTTGGTTAAGGGGAAGGATGATATAATATGCCTCCATGTAAACTCTTGCTTGCCTAGTTCTTAACAGGATTTGGGTAGCCCTTGTATTCCCCTCTTTATAGAGAAAGAACTTTGAGCACTAGTTTCTGCAGTTTAGAGGTCATTATTTTGGAATTGAAGCTTCTACGTTATGATTGAATATCTAGTCTTCTCTTGGCGTTGTTCGAAATCTGCCTCCTAGTAGTTAAGGCAATTTAGTTGTAGTACCGGGGAACGGGGTGATCTTCTATTTGGTGAAACCAATGCAACCCTTGACCAAAAAACTATTTGGGAGACAATGAGACATGCTCTAGAATCTAAAAACTATTTATTCGACACTATCATTCAACTCCTGAAGCCACCTTAGGAAGGCAGATGGTAGCGTTCTGATTGATATCAACGGCATGTTGGAATTTCCTCTTACTGCATCCAGACTTCATAACTTCATCCTTCCAACCAATTAATGTCAATAGATTCCCTCCAACATCAATCTTTGATGTAGCATGACTCTACCAACACACCATGCATAAATTCCACTCCATAGTATCACAGGAATTCATGTCGCTTGCATGGAATTTCACAAGAAATACGTAAGTTGGCTTAACGTGGTTCAAGGAATGCTAGGCAAAATAAGATGATCGGAAGTAACATACAGCCATCAACCCAAAAATAGGTAAACTGCGGGTAGTTATAAAAGCTATTCAAGTATATTTTTCAACGCAGTTATGAAAGATTCTTAGCTAACTAAATATAAATGAGTTAATACATATATAAGATATAACCATAAAATGGCAAAGAAAGTGAAACAGATAACAAATGCAGTGCTCAAACATGCCCTTGAAAGTTGATTCAGAATGAAGATATGACAATGTGATTCGGTTGCACATTTTCAATCCCACTAAGAACTTACTTGGGCAATGATCAACCTGCCTCCCATCATTGCCTAAAGCACATAGCCAATGAATTCATAAGCTTCAAAGTGATATCCCATCTGTCACACTAAGAGTTTAAATTTGTTCCTCCTATTGAATTATAAGTTTTAATTTTATTTTAAAAAAAGAAATAGCACGGCTAGTGTAAGATTCGAAGAGCTTGCAACAGCACCTTCCAACAAAGTGGCATGATCCTCGGTTTATGCCATTATACCGCAACAATCATATCCAACGACTTCAATAGTAAGTAGCACAACAGTTGAATCTTGGGTATCATATCTCGGAGTTTTATCACTAAAAATTTGACTTCAATGGCTCCCCAAACCATTTTCATATCTCAACGCCTTAAAAAACATTCATATATAATGATAAAATCATAAATTCAGTTACAATATGAGTGATTCCGGCCAGCCAGAGATTGCCAAAAGGATGTGATTTCAAAATTTAAAATCAACAATGTCACAAAAGTCAGAATGCACATCACATTTCCAAACATATGAATCTAAATCATTAAACTCTGGTTTCTAAAATGTATCAAGCAAACTTTCCCACAATCTTAAAGCTTAACCTTACAACTTGGGTGTCTTGAAACAAATCAAGGATGTAGAGAGAAAGGAACACGCAGGACATCTTATGCAATACTTCCGACAGGCGTGGTATCTAAATACTACTTGGTTGGTGCTTTTAAAACAATTTACCAGCAAGCAAATCAAAGTCAACAGAAACCCAATTTCTCGGTCATTTTGTACGTTTTAACACAGTATAGAAAGAAATAGCCCAAAGACAAATTGATGGAACCATAAATTCACTCAAACAAACAGATTTCCAACAGCGAAAAGGCAAAATAAGAATAGAATTTCAATTCCATCATACCCCAATTGAAGGGCAAGGGCATTCTTGCACATCATCCTTTAACAAAAATGAAACCAAAATAGAATCCACACGGAGTGCGCGAATTATTCATCATAAACTCATCACCACAGACCCCTATTCAATTAAAATTAGGGGATATCCCAGGGTTTGGGTTCGGGGACGGCAACAACCATACCTTGAAGCTCCTTATTAAGGACGACCTGGCAACCGAGGCGGGAATGCTTGTTCAAAACCCTAGCTCTGGAGTTTCGCTTTAAGATGTACTCCTCGTCGTAGGATCTAGGGGGAAGCTTCTCGAGCCACTCCTGGGCGATGTTCACCTCGCACTCCGCGGAGCAAGCGTCAATTTCCTCCAGCCGGTGTGACGCCGGGTCGATGAGTCCACTATTGGTCAGAGCTTTGAGGAGGGACTGACCAGAGAGCCCCAAGATCTCACGCTTTTTGCCGTCCAGATCGATGGCGAAGAGCTTCACGATTCGATCGGAGACTTTGGCAGAGCCGGAAGAGGCAGCGGCCGCGGAAGTGGCAGTGTGTCGGGCGAGTAGTGAGAGCGATGGGTGACGGTAGATTTGGGAGGAAAGTTTGTGGAGGGTGGGTATCGCCATCTTTCGTATTTTGATTTGGGAGACACGGCAGGTGCTGGGGGTCGAGGCTTAAGTTACTTCTTTCCGTACGGTAACTTTCTGATGCGGGGTGAGCAACTTAAGCTTTTTTTTTTTGAGTTTTTGATTTTATCTTTTTAAATCCCTCACCATGTTGATCTTCATGTTCGAATAATATACAGTACTCAGTCATCTGTAATTATAATTAAAAATTGTAAAAAATAAAAGTATATCGCACAAATTCTATCAAATTTACCTATCAAAAAATAAAATATATTATAGATTAATAAAAATTTATCTACATTAAAACCAAAAATATGTAACACTCTTTATGGGATTAACAAAGTATTTCTCTTTATCGGATTTTTAAACATAAGAACCAATCCGTATTGACACCTTAGGTTATAAAGGGAATAATAATGAGACTAAAAAGATTCTTACAAATGAAGTAGGTCTCATAACACGAAAGGATCTGATGCATAACCAAAGTCTGAAGTTACGAACATATATTTTTCTTGCAGGTCAGGTCAGGTCAGGTCACACAAAATCGTAGCAATCATCTGGATGGTCCACTCTATTACCTCCCCAGTTTCCAAATATCTGGAGACATAAGTTCAATTGGCAGTCCATTCTGGAAATAAGCACACACACAAACAAATGGAACCTCACCAATCAAAATCCATCCAGACAATGTGTGGGAGAGCCAAAGCGCACGCCATCCTGCGCAGTAGTAAATCCAACAAGCTCACCATCAGGGGTACTGTCATTATTCAGAAACATGGGGAATCAATTTCTCGGAAACCAGCAGCTGTTCAGATTTATAGCGGCACATCAGTCGACCCAAGTAAGTGTTCTACTTGGACGGCTCCAAAGACATGATTATTCTTCTTCATTCATATGCTTTGCTCCTGGAGATAAACATTTCTCTAATATGCATCGCCATAGGCACAGGCAAAGGGAAGTTGAGCGACATAGCGTATCTGAAGCGTGGAAAGAGCGATAAAAGAGATGGCACAAAAACCGTGACATATAAGATGAAGCTACATGTGGATCCAGAGTTTGGGTTCCCAGGAGCTGTTCTTGTAGCAAATCAACATAAGCATAAATTCTTTCTTGAATCTATGAAACTTGTAGTTGAAGAAAATCAGATCATCCACTTCGACTGCAGGTCTTGGGTATACCCAATCAAGCGTACAGTATCGGGTCGCATATTCTTCTCCAACACTGTAAGTTAGGCCAACCCCACCCCCTTGTACTCTACATTTCAAATTTGTTCTATGCATGTCATCATCAGGCAGCATCATAATTCACTGCTTCGATAGACTTACCTGCCAAACCAAACTCCTGGTGCTTTGGTGGAGTTGAGAAAGTCTGAGCTCAGACGCCTGAGAGGAGATGGATCAGGGGAGAGGAAGGAATGGGATAGGATTTATGACTATGATTATTACAATGACCTCGGTGATCCAGAAAAAGGAGAGGAATATATTAGACCAGTCTTGGGTGGTTCTGAACTGCGTCCATATCCTCGTAGGATAAGATCTGGCCGTTCTCGCAGCAACAGTACTGGTATCGGATCTTTCATCCTTAGAAAACATTCCATGAGTATATATACACACACGTTTTCGCTGTTTATTCATTTAATTCGGTTATAATCCTCACTGCCTCTGACACTCTACTCCTCGTGATTGCTTGATCACATGAAAAGATTCTCCATCCGGTAGCCGACCGAAAATGATCAACTTGGATCCCTATGTTCCACCAGACGAACGATGCAGCCCCAAGAAATTTTCAGAGATAACAGTAAATTCAATCCGGGCCACTGTACATTTCCTTACCATTCAGCCAAATTCCTTGTTCAAACAAGATTCCAACGGTTTTAGGTCATTTGACGAGATACGCAGCATATTTTCTGGCAATAGAAGCAACATGGTAAGAAGAAAGGTTAAAGAAGAACTGAAGAAGGTAATAACAGACGAGTTCTTGAAAGAAATTACTCTAGGTAGCAAAGAGGAATGGCTTAAATTCCCATTACCTCAAATTATACAAGGTTCCATCTGCTCTTATCATCTATATAACCTACAGCCAGGAACTCCTTCTCTACTTACCTAACCTTTTCTTCACTCGTTTGCACAATTTGTTCAGAGGACGAATTAGCCTGGAGAAGCGATGAGGAGTTTGGACGCCAGATGCTTGCAGGCATTAACCCAACAAGAATAAAATGCTTGCAGGTTTCTCTTAAGTTTCATAGTCCAGTTCTTAGAGTTAATGCTACAGTTGGTCGGTCACAAAATAAATAAGGAACTTGAAGTACTAAATGATTTGGCCATCATATCCTGCAGAAATTCCCCCCAGAAGACAAGTATGGAGTGAGTTCAATAAAGATATCTCACATAGAGTATAATCTTGACGGCTTGACACTTATCGAGGTAACACTTTCACATTGACATAAGAAAACGTGTGCGCTAACAGAAACAGAAAAACAAGGAAGTGTCTGTTGATTTTTTAATTATATATAAACAATATATTTATTATTATTTTTTATATAATAAAAAATAATAAAAATATTATTCCTGTTTCATGTATGATGTATGAGCATGCATGAGGCATCCGAAAATTAGCTTATTAGAAGAAAAATACATGGTCTCTATATTCTTGCATCCAGCTTATCTTGAAAGTAATTCTCCGTGTCATATCAAGCTAAGAATCTGTTTGATCTAGTCAACACAACACTTAATGTATATATTTCCAGTTCTGAAATTTTGAAAACATAGTTTAGAGCATATAACATTCTCCTGCCTCCCTCTTCTGATAGAATCACGAGGCATTGTCATTTGCTTTCTTCCCAATTGTAAATGGCAGGCGATGAACCAGTGGAGAATATTCATCTTGGATCACCATGACTATATCATGCCGTTTTTAAGCAGAATAAACGAACAGGGAATGGGAATTTGCGCTTATGCTTCAAGGACACTGCTGTTCCTACGAGATGATGCCACATTGAAGCCAGTAGCAATAGAATTGAGTTTGCCAGGCTATCCGGGGGATAACGAAACCAGTAGGGTGTTCCTACCAGCAAGTGAAGGCACTGAGGCGGCACTTTGGCACCTAGCTAAAGCCCATGTTTCAGCCAATGACTCGGCTTACCATCATCTGGGAAGCCATTGGTGAGTTCCAAAAATCGCTTCCCTTATCCTTCTAAGTCCACATTATTTAGAGTTCCGGCGGGATCACTGAAGAACCACCCAAATTATCCCTAGCTACCCTGTTCCGGATGCTATCTGCTCGCTCTGATAGATGCTCTTTTTGATAGGTTGCACACCCATGCAGTAGTTGAGCCATTCATTATTGCAACAAGAAGGCAGCTAAGCGTCATGCACCCAATTCACCGCCTCCTACATCCTCATTTCAAGGATACCATGCACATAAATGCACTGTCCAGGAGTATCCTCATAAACTCTGGAGGAATCCTAGAGAAAACGTTATTTTCTGGTAAACTATCCATGGAGCTATCTTCTGAACTCTATAAAGAGTGGAGATTTGATGAACAAGCCCTTCCAGCTGATCTTCTAAAGAGGTAACCTACTATTTTTACAGGTTCTTTTTGTTGCTAACTTCTGAACCTACCCCGCACTGATGCACAAATAGTCAGCAAGCATAAGAAACCAACATTTTCCAGGTAAAAATTACAGAGTATATATGATAAGGCAGTATCTTTATGGATATACATCACAAATATGTCGACGACCAGTTTTAGTAAGCTAAACAAGGGAATCAAAATGCAATACAATATTCTTGCTTAACTTGTTCCTCTCTCATCTGAAATCTCTTTCATTGATAACTATGTTAAACAAAAACATGTTGTTCACAGAAGCAATTCTGACAGGACTCACCAGATAATTATTGTCACTTAACATGAACATAAAGAACAAAGATACCAGAGATCCTCAAGAATTTGCCATTCTTTAGGAGGGAATGCACAATAAAAGTTCTGTTAGATGAATTGATATAATCATAATAGAAGAAGTTCATAAAAGCTGCATCAAAATGATCCAGCGAAAAAACACTACTTAAATACTTCTCATATACCCTTTCTAATACCTTCTCCAGACGCTTGGCCCTCGAAGATCCAAATAACCCTGCTGGGGTTCAGCTCCTCTTTGAGGATTATCCTTATGGTGCAGATGGACTTGATGTCTGGCACGCCATCAAGACACTGGTAACAGATTTATGTTCGCATTTCTACAAAGATGATGAGTCTGTCAGATCTGACCTAGAAATCCAAGCATGGTGGTCAGAGATTCGGAATATAGGTCATGGTGACAAGCTGAACGCAACATGGTGGTATAAAATGACATCTCTTTCTGACTTAGTAGAGGCTCTAACAATACTCATATGGATCACAACAGCTCTTCATGCTTCTGTGAACTTTGGGCAATATGCATATGCCGGATTCCCTCTAAATCGTCCCACTCTGTGTCGAAAATTTATTCCAAATGAAGGGACAAGACAATTTGCTGAGTTCTTAAGAGATCCAGACAGATACTATCTCAATATGTTGCCAGGAAGATTTGAGATTTCACTAGGCATGACACTAGTAGAGATCCTTTCTCGACACACATCTGAGGAAGCATATTTGGGTCAGAACCCACTGGAATGGAATGATGAAGAAGTTCAGCAAGTATTCAAGAAGTTCCATAAGGAGCTTCAACAGATAGAGAACAAAATTGATGAAAGAAACAAATGTCCCAAGTTTAAGAACAGATTGGGTCCTGCCAAGATCCCATACAAACTCCTGTACCCAGACACATCAAACGTTGGATCAAAAGAAGGCATCACAGGAAAAGGAATTCCTAACAGTATATCCATTTAATATGTTTTCATTATACTAGAAAGGGTTAATTAATAAATGCAAGAGTTGTAAACAATCATAGTGCCAGTGATTTTCCCTCCATCCTTAAGAAGAAAATTTTAGAGATCTTAAGCATTATACTTGTGCAGATTGATTATCAGTTTCTTTCTCCCATACAAATAAAAGAGGAAAAATATAAGAAATATTTCATCCAATTATACCGCTCATTGATTTTTATTTTTAAAAACAAACACAGAATATTAAAGAAGAATAATGAAAAAAGAGAAGATAAAATGAATATGTGCATTAGGCTACCATAGAAAGAGACAAAAAAGTGCAGAGGAGATTATTGAAGCAAAAAATTGAAAGTCAAATAGCCGTATCAAATGCAATATAGTGACAGAAAAAGAAATACAAGGGATATCAAAGATGTCGGCAGATACTACATAGCCTGTAACCTTGGATTTCTCCACAAGGCAACAGCAAGAATAGATCAGTTTTGCCAACACTTTAAATCTTGTCATGTTTCCCTCCACTGGTAGCCTGTTATAAAGGGCATCTATCCCGAACAGAAAATGTTGAGGAATCAACAATTTCAGGATGGCCTAACACCATATTAGCAACCATTTCAGCAGTACCCAAGGCCTGAAAGTGGGACCAAAATGATGAAAACATAAGTTTTATTCTCTAAAGTGAGACTTTATAAGTAGGATCCTATGTTAAGTAAACATTATTTCAGTATCATAAACTTAATTCTGCCCAGCTTGTCCGCCCAACTGCATGCAGTAGTCCTTAGAAAAGATAAACAAGCCATCAATTCCAGGCATAAAAGAAAGCAACGTAGATATTACCATGGAAATACCTCCACCTTCATGCCCAGCTGCGATGAACACATTCATCAAAGAGGGAACACGCCCAATCACAGGTTTCCCATCAGGCACTGAAATAGTAAAAGCCACTTCATTTACTTCACCAGAGAAAGCATAAACTATAAGCCCAAAACTATTAGTGGCTTCGGTTATCCTTTTCATCAGTCCTTAAAAGGTACAGGTTTACTCTCTAAGAGAGAGTATGGGCTTACTGTATGGCCGTAATCCCACTCTAACATGTCTTTCATTGGTAAAATCTCCAAGGGACAGCTCTCTTAAGTTGGGAAAAAAATTTGCAGCCCTCATCCATATATGGTTGATGACAGACTCATCCATGTCTGTCCCGAATCCAGCAAACTGACGGCTGCTGCCTGAAAACATGGATAATGACGAAGGGAATACAGGAACACATTAATATGCAGACAATATCTTTTTCCCAAAGCAATTTAGTCATGCAGAAAAGAAAAGATATTGTAGTGTGACAGAATATGATGATTTAAAGTAAACATGATCCCTTTTTCACTAAATGCAACTGCTGAATGAATATAAGGTAGCAGGTATCGTACATGATCAAATTAATCAATAGCTTAACACTGGAAAGCAGATAAAATTTCATAAAAGAAATTTGAGAATTATCGAGAACGGACTAAGACTTTGCTAAATGATTACATCATGGAAGAAACTTTTAGATGTATGCTGGGAATGTTGTAAATTAAGGTAGAACTAAACCCGCAAAACTTTGTGATTCGGCTGAAGTACTTAGATACAGGGAAGGCAGGATAAGAAGTACTCGCAAACCAGACCAGAGAATCATAAGCAAAAAGAATAGAAGGTTTACCTAGAAGAAGATTTCCTACTGCATCGATTGTAGCTGTCATGGACACAGAAAGGTTTTGCCCATTACCAGTATCAAGTCCTGATGCATAATTTTGGAGATGTCCAGTTTCAGTTAGATGATCAATATACCCCACCTCCATCACTCCATGGTTCAAAGAAAAAGGACTAAAGTTCTCAAGCACTAACAAGTGACCCTATCAAGAAGATTAAAACAAAAATAAGTCCTATCCAATATCATACTTGTCTGGAAAGATTAGGGATTGAAATGAATCATCGGAAAAGAACCGTAAGAGTAAAATCAAGGGGAATAAAACCCATCATAGGGTTCATATTCTTCAACATTAAAAAATTCTCTATTCCGTTTCCAGTAAAATTAATCAGATATTTACACAACTACCAATTTCTTTTTCTTTTAGTTGCAACAAACTAAACATAACTCCCACTTCCAAAAAACCCAGCATGGTCATTAGTAAGGGAAGTGTTCGTTTTTGAGTTGCAGAATCTTAAGATGCAGAAAAAAAATGCGCATACCTGAAGTTATAACTCCTTAAGACCCAATTGAAATGAATATACATATTGTTTGCAATCGTTCTTGCTAATGGCTGATGTAACTCAATCTATGGTCAAATAGTTAGGTAGCTATCAAATAGGTAATTGATCATATCTATTCCAATGCAAAATGTTATAGGACTAGAGTTTGCGTAAGAAAACATCTTTATGGTATTTAGACTACTACTCTCACAATAGACTAAGTTAACCTTTTTCACAAACAAAGTTATAATGTTAAGCTTAAGAACCAAAGAAAAGGAAAAACAAGAGAAATGTGTTAGAATTGCACAACTGTTAGATGCTTTACAAGTGAGGGAGACACTCCTTATATAGTCTTTTCAGTTCTTTAATAAATGGTAGAGATTAAGAATCTTGATTTTTCCATTAATCTCATGGCGTTTGTACCATTATATACGTAGTAAGCATTAATGTGACTTACCTACTCCCTTTACATGTATGACGTCATTCATATAGCTCATCTATGATAATATTTGATTGTCTCACCTATAATAAGCTTCAATTGTGGCTCACCTATGATAAGTTTTGATAATAATTCACTAACCCCAGTGATGTTATCCTGTGAAGAATATGTTATACACAAAACTGAATAATATATAGTTTGAGTTTGGTTTGTAACATTTTCCCCTATCAAACTTGGCAATATCCTCATTGTGTGCTATCTTAAGAATTCGTTAATCGAGTCTTGATATTGTCAGAGATTGAAACCATCTCTCAACTAGTCTCACTAGGATGGTCACCTTTCCAACAAATAAGATACTTCACATGATTCATATGTTTTCCGCTCCTTGGTATAACACGTCTTTATAAAATCTCCTCATGTTGTTTATCATGGGTATTGGTTATAGTTATGGGGGTTCTCTTGGACTTTTCTTTGTCTAAATCTTCAATATCTTGTGGAAATGACTACAACAAACTCACATGGAAGACAAGATGAAACTCCGATCTTGGTGGCAACTGAAGTTTATATAACATCTTGCTAATTCTCTTCAAAATCTTGAAGGAACCCTCATATCATTGCACAAACCCCTTGTATAACTTTATAAAATCTCTACTTTCGTGAGACATCAACTTCACCAACACAATATCCTTTTCTTCAACCTCCAAGAATCTTTTCTTTTATCCATTCATTTTTTCATCCTTTTTATCATTTTGGACAAGTACACCTTTGCAAAATCCTTTTGTTCATTTTACTCCTTGACAAGGCGATAGATAGATGAGTTAGTTCCTTTGTAATTCGTGACAATCTTGTTAGGAGTGTGAGATTATTGTCTTGTAATAATTTCAAAAAAACTCATACCTATAGATTCATTCCTTTAAAAATATTCCAATACTTCACCACATGTTTGAATAAAAGTTGATTTGTCTCATCCTCCGTATATGTTTTTGTTTTTGAGGCTGGTTAGTGCTATAATATTTCGACCACAAGTATAATTTGAAAATTGTTAGACTTTAGGAGACATGTGATATAATCTATGAAAATGTTCTCTCAAAGTCTCTCTATTATGGATAATGGCTTCAACAATCCTGATGATTTTTGCTACCTATTCTTCTATTGTAACATATTAAACAAATTTTCACATACCATTTTATAGTGTCTTGTATGTCATACCAATAATATCATATTTGTTAGTAATGCACAAGTTCTACCAAATTAACTATTAGTATAAAGAAGAAGATTATAGAATTCAACGAATTTGTTAAGTTTTTTAACAAAGAGGCCTGAGAGTTAGCTATAGGGTCTGTTAGTAAGTTATTAAAGATAGCTACATGTGTAGTACTGGTATTCAAGAACTGCAAGGGGTAGCAATAGGGGAGATTTTAGATTTTTCCTTGAGATTGGGAGAATTTACACTGTACAGTTTAGGCACAGATAAGGGAAAACTTTCTGTTCAACACTTAGTAAAGTTTTCAATAGTAATTCAATGATCTTTTCTTAAATATTCAGTCCTTAATTCGTTCTCTGTTTTTAAACTTAGTTATAGATTCATAATTTTATTATTTTTGGTGCGGTGAACATAAAAGGGCAAGAGTAATGACATGTTCAGATTCTCGCTTAGATAACAGAGATGAGTCCAGGTAAGATGAAACAACAACTAATAGGATTAAGTACAGATTTTTTTGAAAATAAACAACAGCTTGAGAAAATCCATGAAATATTGACAATGAATAAAAAGAAGATGACAGAAGATGCAAGTATAGGGTTGTATTCAAAAATAGCTGAAGCAGATTCTTCAAACTCGATTTTCGTGGCTTCACTTTCCAACAGAATGATATCGTTAGAAGATATGCAAATCACAATCAAAAAAATTAAATGAACCAACTTAAATGGAACCGATCCATTAAGCTGGGTCCGTCAAACGGAGCAATGCTTTAAAATACAACGCACCTCAAAAGATTTAAAAGTCATACCAGCATTGGAGAGCATGGAGAGTCATATTCTTTCATGACTTGGTTGCAAGATTGAAGACCACTCTTAAATTGGGAAGAGGTGAAACAATAAATATTATCAAAATTTGGGGATACTCTAGCTGCAAACTCATAAGAAGTATTGGCAACATGTAGACAGACGAATATAATAGAAGATTATATAAAAAAAATTTGTACCTAAATCGGCACAAATTAAGGGATGGCCTTGGACAATTCTTAAACAAATTGAAAGAAAAAGTTAGAGTAAGAATCAGAGTTCATGAGGTTGTAGATCTTTACAAGACTATGAATCTTGCGAGGGAAGTAAAAAATGAACTAGAATTGTAGGCAAGACAAGGTCTTTCTTGCATGGAGGATAGAAAGCAATTAAGTTATTCTGGATTTGGTTTAAGAGAATGAGTCGAATCATTAGCCAAATCGGAGATATAAAGTTAGTTTGGACTCATTTTTCTAATAAAATAATTCAAGAACCAATATCCAGCTCAATATATTTAACAAGCCCAACTAGATTAGCCTTACAATCTTCTCCTTCAAGATTAATGTGAAATAACGGGAGAGGAAACACCACAAATCCTAAACCAATCAGACAAATCTTTGAAAAAAAAATCCAAGAACTTAAAGCCAAAGGGTCATGTTACAAATATCACCTTCCATATCATCCCTTACACCAGTGTCACGTAAAACCAATATGTACATTGATTTTATTAGGAGAGGACGACAACAAGGAAGTTACAAGCTAAACATTTTCAAGTATAGAGAACAAAAAATTTGCATATTTATGACAAAAGACAAAACAAAGTTTTAGAAGAGGCAATTCGGATGTCTTGTGTGGGTTTTAGGAGACAATTTACAATAACCAACCTTGTAGACAAGATTTTCTTGAATAAGGAAAGAATTGCTTGTAACGCTCACATTGTACCAAAACCATTATTAGTGTGAGGATCCCCGCAACTGAATTGGAGGCGTTCTCCTTAGAACAATAAAAAAAAGTGAGTGACAGTTTGAATCCTAGTGGTCATAGTCAGATATTGGACAATACTCATTGGACTTTGGGTTGGAGATGTATGGATTCCTCAACAGATAATATCTTGAGTTGTGAGTTAAGTCATTCTTCTAAGGAGAGAGTTTTCACATTAAAGGGTGTAGCTGAATTGATAAAAGATGTTCTTTTTAGAAAAATAAACTATTGTGAATGGCGATTCGAATCTTAATGACCACAGCCAATATTGAACATGGACCACTAGATCCAACTTTTTAAAAAGGTTAAGAGTATAGTGTGAAAACTCAATTCCATATCGGAAATGAGTAGAAGAGATCTTGAATTTATATGTGTTGTGTGATTGAATTATTTGTAACAAGATATATCTTTTGAGTCATATGGACAGAAGTCTAACTGAGTATTGCACATATGATTCCACATGTACATATCCACATATGGGTCCACTGGACTAGGAACTAGGGGCCAGACTGTGACAAGTGGTAGCAGAATCAATCTCGTTTTTTCTTTCATGTAGGCTTGGACTTGTGAGTTTGAGTTTGGATGATACTAAGAGATCTCTCGAGACTTGAGATTTGAACACTTCTCGTGAGGACACGAGATCTATAAGGAATGGAGATTTGTGAGACTCGTCAAGAATAAAGTGTGAAAATCCAATCCTATATCGGAAAAGAGTGGAAGAGATATTAAACTTATATTTATTGTGTGATAGAATTATTTATAACAAGATACATCTTTTGGATTATGTGAATAAAAGATCAATTGAAGGTTGCACATCAAATTCCACACATATATATCCAGTCCAGGTCTACTAAACTGAGAACCAGGGACCAAGCCGTGACATCTTGGATTGGAAACAATATCTTGAATTGTGAGTTAAGTGGTTTCTCTAATAAGAATGTCCTCATAATTAGTATGTAATTCATTAATTTTTTCTAGAATTTTTAGGCCCTTAATTCGTTCTTTGTTTTCAAACTCTATTCTAGATTGAATTTTTAGACAATCTTTTCTTGGGAACTATAAAACACACCCTATTCTATTAGCCATTTCATTGTCAACAATACAGTGGGAACACAATCAATTTTTCCATATTCATCCTGCACAATTTTTTTCTTTTTTCACAGCACATGCCTTCCATGCAAAAATAAAAAACCTTTTATCAGTAACCAGATATTTAAAACCGTTGGCTAACAGAAAAAATATCTTGTTGGCTAATCCCATGTGACTGCAATTTACTTTATAAAATAGATCATGAACCAAGTTAAGAAAAGTTTGATCACATCAGTGCTAACCTTGCGAGGCTTAACAGGTAAAGCCAACACAGTATCTGATCCTCCTAACAAGTCATTCATCAGAGACCCACTCCAACAACCGGCAGCAATAACAACAGATTTCTTACAATACAATGTACTTTTGGAAGTCCTAACAGCTTCAACCTCCCCACTACCACTGGTTCTGTGCAAGAAAGAATCATAATTTTTCACAACAGAAAGCACCTCTAAGCACAAATGTACACTGACATTGCAGATCTGTTGCCACAGTTTTCAAAGTTGCAAGAACGAAAAACAAGGATATATAACAAACAAACCTTAATAAAGCCGTCACAGGATCATGGGAAAACTCTGCATATCGCCCTGCTGACCCAAATTCTCTATTACCCTACATAGCAAACGTGTAAGACCATCCAAATCTCAAGCAAAATAAACAGTTGCTACACCCAAAAGTAAAAACCTTTAGAATGAATGCAACAGTACGTTGAGCATCCAATTGGCAATCATCGAGTAAAAAGGCAGCCCCTCCGTTTTCTCCAACATCTAATGCGGGTTCTCTAAAACGTAAGTCACAACTAGACAAGTACTCCGCTCTCAACCCCGCTTCACAGAGCTTATTTACCCTCTTTTTCAATATCATCGACTCCTCAAGAGTTCTCCCTACTAACAAGCTTCCTGTAAAGTAAAAGTGCGAATGCCAAATTAGTTTGCCACACCAGCGGTTAACATGCGTTTAACGGTGCAATTTAGGAATCGGATATAATTACCAGTATTTTTCCAGCCTAACTCTTCAAGAGGATTTAGGCCTTGTTCTCCCAGACTGTCTGCAAGCATGTTCCATAATTTGTGACTCCTCATTGTGAGGCCCCATGTGTCACTCTCAGGCGTCTTGTGCACCATCCACAAGTATCCCTGCCCTGGAAAAAGAGTCACACTGTCAAAATAAAAGTTACTGACTACAGAAGACGTAAAGAAGTTACCTGCAACCGGTGGCGCCGGAGCAAGGAAGAGCTTTGTCAACGACGGCAACGGAGAGGTCGGACCCGATGAGGAACTGGCGGGCGATGGTCAGCCCGATGATTCCCGCGCCGACGATCACAACATCGAATACGTGACTAGAAGCAGTTGCCACGGGTTCCTGTAGAGCCATCACGGAGTTGCGATTTGAGACGGTAAGTGGCTTGTTAAGCAATTTGGAGCCGAAACAGCTTGTTTTGCAAGCGAGAATGCGGGAATAGGGGCGTCGAAATAAATCGGCTTTGTGGAAGTTGGGAGTGGAGGTCGATGGATGGAGCGAGATGGAAGCCATTATTTTTCTATGGATTTTCTAAAGGAATCTAACTAAAATATTGATCAGAGTGGCGCACTATACAGTACAGTAGATGAACGAAAGAGGGACGGACTAAAAGAGAGGGAAAAACAACTGTCGAATGAATTGTTTGTTTGAGTTGGGCAAAGAAGGCGGACGAAACGTAGACGGAAGTTCACTCGCAGACAGAGCTGTGACGGAAAACGGTCACGGATGCTATCCGACCGTTGATGTCATGCTTAAATAAATATTAAATAAAAATCGAAGAAGAATTTTCGGGTATCACGAAGAAAAATGATTCATTTATCGAAACCACCGACTACCATAACAAAAATATAAACTACTCAACCTCAACCTGGTTAGGAGTTGGGAAGAGGAAGACTAAACTGTCAACAAAACAGACACAATCTCGAATTATTATTATTTATTATTTATTATTTAACGTCAAGACAAAATTATAATCATACTTCACGCCCCAACCATCCCTATCTTCATTCATTTTCACTCTCATCCTCTTTTATGCTTAATAAAATACAGTTTATTGGCAGTCACGTACTAGTTTCTACCATTTCACACCTAATTTTCTATTTTCCATTTTAGCCCACTCCATCTTTTGAGAAATTTTATTAATTTTATTTAGAGAAATTTTATTAATTTTATTTGGTCTTCCTCCTATTCCTCTTCTTCTTCTTTTTTCACTTTTTCTTCCTTTTTTTGTTTTTTAAATAAAAAATGACATCATAAAAAATCCAGCAAAATCATAATAAAATCTAAAAATTTAGATTTCTCATCGTTTAACATCTAAAAATTTCTATTTGGACATTTCCTTATGTTAAAATTTATCCTAAAAACAAATCTATTTTAGAAAAAACAAACTCCACATTTTTTAGATGGGGCATTTTCTCTCAACCATGTTCAAGAAAAAGATGACTGTTATGGCCAGCTGTGTTCTCTTAGAAAATCTTTATTATGATACTATAAAATTTATTAAGAATTTTATTCATAGAATTTTGATTAAACAGTATAAAAAAATATATGTCTTGAATTATATAAATCTTGAAAAATTTTAAGTACGTAATTGGTATTTATTGTAATGATGAATTATTTGCACTACTTGTAAAATAATTATTAAAATATAAAACCTTTATTAGTTAACTAATTTTTTTTTTTACTACTTTACTATTATTCTAATTAGTTATGGAGTTTATTATATATTAACGATTTTTATTGATAAAAGTTACAAAAACAAGAAAAAATTGCACAAAATTAAACCACAATGATAATTTTTATCCTTTTTAAACAAATTGAAATCAAATATAATTAGAAACACAGTAATATTTTTAAATTATAACGCATCAAATAATATTGTTTGATTGTTTATATTATGATCCCTTGTTGGACTTTAGGAGATATTTGTTTTTGGACTATAATATATGAGATAAATATGATTTTTCAGGCACACTTTTGATTTTTTGGGCTTACAGTTTTATGGACATATTGTTACGTAGAATCCTTGGGATTGTATGGCCTATTGTACCAATGAATTTAAGTCTTCAGCTATTTATATATACTACTTCGTGAATGTGTTATGACGCACTTAGGTTTTTGACAAGTTGTATACTTTTTTTAAAAAAAAATATTTTTATTTTTATATTATTTTAAAAGTGATTTCAGATTTAGTTTTGTGTGATTTCAATTAGGCTATGAATTGGATCAATTGAGATTGCACCACGGTAAATAATCTAATTATTGGGTTTAGGTCCTCAAATTTGTATTTGTACAATGGAAAGAGGAGGAGAAAGAATGATGAAAAAAAAAAGAATAGGAGGAAGGGGAGAAATAAGAGAAAGACAAAAAAAAAGAATGCAAAAGGGAGCAAGAAAGAGAAGAAATAGGAGAAAAGAGAGGAGGAGGAGGAAGAAAAGGGAAAGAAGAGAATGAAGAAGAATAAAAAAAGGAAAAAATTTAATTTTGTTTTGCGCTTGTGATTTTTTATTATACGATATAAAGTTTTTTAATATCATCAGCTAAGAAATGCATAAAAAAAATTTCTGTATCATCCAAATCCCTGTCTGGCAACTCCAAGACAGCATCACTCCTCCATGCACATTGTCACGACCGAATATCAGACTACGTGTCATTCAGCATATCAGACTACGAGTCATTCGGCTTCGTGTGGGACCTGACTCCCAAATCAAGGAGCACATTAATCAATGAGAGAATCTTTCCCTATTATGTTCCCCACTAAGTGAGGGAATCAAAGAGCTCACTTAGGATCCGTGTTTGTGCTTTCTACTTTTGTATATAACCGTTAGATCATACGGCTTGATCTCCACCATCTATTGGGGAGTTGTAAAGGCTATATAAGGGGTGTCACCCCTCATTTGTAATCATCCAGCAATACTTGCAATATTGAGAGTTTAGAGCTTTCTCTCCATTCTTTTGTGTGTTTCTCTCATTTCAGTTCGGTTCTAAGTAGCTAGCTTTGTGAGGAAGTGTGAGGACCCCCCCCCCCAGGAGGAACCACTCCCCATATCAGGTATTGTCTGGCCCTCTGGCCCTCAGCCCACGGCTGGCAACCAGGCAACCAGGAGCCCTCGGCCCAAAGGCCGGCAACTCTGGCCCATGACTATTCGATCCAGCTGAATTGGTGAGAGGCGTCCTCTTAGGAGGAATAAAAGGTGCCATGACAGGGGTTCGAGTCTCAGTGGCTGCAGCCAGGGGATCGAATAGTCATGGGCCAGAGTTGCCAGCCTTTGGGCTGAGGGCTCCTGGTTGCCGGTTGCCAGCCGTGGGCTGAGGGCCGAGGGCCAGACAATACCTGATATGGGGTAGGTTCCTCCTGGGGGGGTTCCTCACAGGAAGGCTTACTTAGCCTATTGCGAGAGCGATAGTCTAAGGCCGAACGAAGAGTTTCTATTCCGCAAAACTCTAGTCCCGTGACAGTTGGTAGCGGAGCTACGGCTCATTCCTTTGAGAGAGAAATGGAGATGCCTACTACTTCTAATGCCAACATCCATATTGAAGAGGAGGTCGAGGAGGTCCGTGTGGGGAGACTACCCCAACGTGCTCCCGAACCTAAGAAAAGAATGAAGACTGTTGATCATCTGTCATCATTGGAGGCAAGGATCACTTGTATGGAGATGAAGGTTGCCGATGACAAAGATATGCTTGAGGAATATGGCCAACGCATTTAACGAGCTCGAGTCAGGGGACATGAATGAGTTTCGTGAGGAGATGCAAGACGCCGTTATTGCTATCCACTCTTGGAGGGAAGAGTTAGATGACTTCAAGGTAAATCTTCTTGCTGAGATCTCTTCATTTAAGGATGATTTGGTTGGAATCAGGGAGGATTGCAAGAAGGGAAATGCGCAAGGGGTTGCCAAACCCAAGCTGAAGCTGGATGTCCCAAGGCCGAAGTCATTTGGTGGGACGAGGAATGCCAAGGAAGTGGACAACTTCCTTTTCAACCTTGAACAATACTTTCAAGGGGTGGGCATAGAGAGCGATGGAAATCGACTTTCCCAAGCCCCACTATATCTAACCGATAGTGCCACAACCTGGTGGAGGATGAAGCATGCTCAAATTGAGCGTGACACTTTGATGTTGGAGACGTGAGCAGATTTCAAAAGGCTACTGAAAACACATTTCTCACTGAGAAATGGGGAGCTTGAAGCAAGAGAGAAGCTCCGCAAATTGTCTCACAAGGGCGACATCCGAGACTACGTGAGGGAGTTCACGGAAGTTTTGTTGGAGATCCCAGACATGCCCGAGATGGAGGCCATGTACGTGTTTCTTGGAGGCCTACAAAGCTAGGCCAAGTTGGAGCTTTATCGACGCAATGTCAAGGAGCTCAACGATGCAATCACCGAGGCCGAATCCTTGGCAGAATTTGAGAGGAAGGCCGAGGGTTCAAACCCACCTAAGCCTAAGAGTTTCCGTGACTACAAGGCTAAAGGTGGGGGAGCAGCCCACGAAACCAAGGAGTGGAAGGACAAGCCTTTCAAGTCCTTCAAGCCCTACAAGTCCTTTCGTCCAGCCAAACCCACACATGGGGGAGGTGAAAATCGGGGCAAGGGCGAGAGACTCAAGCTCTCATGTTTTCTATGTGAGGGGCCACATAGAGCTGTGGATTGCCCGAAGAGGAACAAGCTGGCAGCCATGGCAAGGGAGGCCGAAGTAATGGAAGCACCAAGGATGAGTTCCATGCAACTGTTGAGTGCTGTTAAAGCCTCAACCAAAGATGCCAAGGAGGAGCAAGCTGGGAGGATGTTTGCTAGACCCATCGTGCAAGGGAGGGAGTCCCGTGCATTGATCGATACTGGTGCTACTCACAACTTTATGAAGAAGGAGGAAGCACAACGACTTGGCATCAAGTTCAAAGAGGAGAAAGGCTGGCTAAAGACGGTGAACACTCAAGCGCAGCCAATCTTTGGAGTAGCCCGAGGGGTCGAGCTACAAATGGGAGAATGGAAAGGTAACCTTGACTTCTCCATTGTTCCTATGGATGATTTCCCGATTGTATTAGGGATGCAGTTTTTGGATCAGACGAGAGCAGTCCCAATAAGCTACACAAACACCCTCATACTTTCCGAAGGAAGCAAGTGTTGTGTGGTGCCAGTGGCTCGAGAGAAGGAGCTGAAGGCAAAAACACTATCAGCTATGCAGCTGAAGAGAGGAGTAAGGAAGCTAGAACCCACATTTCTAGCTACCTTGGTGATGGATGAAGGCACACCTGCTGATGACGAAGTGCCCATCCAAGTTATGGAAGTTCTTGGGGAGTTTGGCGATGTGATGCCCAAAGAACTCCCAAGGAAGCTACCACCCATACGGGAGGTAGACCATGTTCCCCACTATGTTTCCCACTATGTTCCCCACTAAGTGAGGGAATCAAAGAGCTCACTTGGGATCCGTGTTTGTGCTTTCTACTTTTGTATATAACCGTTAGATCATACGGCTTGATCTCCACCATCCATTGGGGAGTTGTAAAGGCTATATAAGGGGTGTTACCCCTCATTTGTAATCATCCAACAATACTTGTAATATTGAAAGTTTAGAACTTTCTCTCCATTCTTTTGTGTGTCTCTCTCATTTCAGTTCGGTTCTAAGCTTAGCATTCTAGCTAGCTTTGTGAGGAAGGCTTACTTAGCCTATTGCGAGAGCGATACTCTAAGGCCGCACGAAGAGTTTCTATTCCGCAAAACTCTAGTCCCGTGACAACATCTTCCGGGCTCGCTACAAAACTCAACCAGAACATCAGCATTTACCACCCAAACACCTCTATGCTCCTCACTCTTACTCCTCACCCACCTCCGCTGAACGCACCTTACACGCCACTACCCCATTGGATGCTGGCCACAGCACCAACAAAACCTTACTGTAGAAGATCTTAATTCCCTGCAATAAAGAGGAGCGGACCCCACAAGTCACTACCAATAATTGATCCTTCTCCTAATCCGCTCTGGACTCAAGCTGGCACCACTGTCTTCTTGCGTTCCTCTTGGGCTGTCATCTTATTTCCCGTTTCTCCAACCCTCAGCCTCTTTACCCAAAATTCTCTTAAAACCCTAAACGCCAAACTCCCATCCCCCGCTGTAAATAAAACCACCACCTTTGAATCAATGCTCTTCTAACCCCAACGCGAAAACCAAACAGTCAAAGCTCAAAACACAGAACAAATAAACATGTTTGCTACGGTTCCTCTGTTCGTAATCCTGTTTTTTATTACAACTACAACGACCGCCTCGATAGAGAACAACACTGTTGGTTTACGACGTTATCTCCAACGACAGCAGAATACGTCAATATACGATGTGCTAAAAGCGCACGGGCTGCCCATGGGATTGCTCCCAAAAGGGGTTAAGGAATTCGACATCGACGAAACGGGGAGTTTCGAGGTGCACCTGGACCAGGCTTGCAATGCCCAGTTCGAGAGCCAGCTACATTACGACATGAACGTCACTGGAACCCTCAGCTTCGGCCGGATCGGGGCGTTGTCGGGGATTTCAGCTCAAGAACTGTTCCTGTGGTTCCCAGTCAAAGGGATTCGCGTGGATGTGCCTAGTTCTGGAGTCATCTACTTTGACGTTGGTGTCATTTTCAAGCAGTTTTCGCTCTCCTTGTTTGAAACGCCCAGGGACTGTATGGCCGTTAACGAAGGAGGAATAGAGGCCGTCAGACAAGGGAAGCTTGTAGCGCAAGCTGTAACGAAGGTTGACTTTGCTTGATTTCAAAACCAGAGAGTCTGGCCTATTCAATTAGTTATCTTCCTGATTTCTTATGTTCTGTACGTATTTATTTTTTTCCTGTGCAGAGTCAAATTGGGGAGTTGAGATATGATCTTGATCAGGGAAGAATCTTTGGGCGGGATGTATTGTAGGATGATTCTGCTGCAAGGAGAATAGTTGATCAATCACTCAATCAGGTCGTGGGGTTATGTGATTTACATGTAGATTCGCTTGGAATAGTCTTGTCTACTTTAGCAGGTGGAATATAGCTTCCATCATCCAGTGTGTTTGCTTTGCATTCTTCTCTTCTTCGGGCATAGTGAAGAGGAGCAACATCTGAAGTCGTAGCTCTTGTCTATGTGGGGTTGCCCTGTGAATGCAATTGGTGGGGAAGTTAAAAGGACCAATGTCGTGGTAAGACTGGGGTCTTGCTCACAAAAGGAGTTAGTCAGGCAGGAGATTTCGGTTGAGGTCAGATTTCAGGTGAAAAATCTAAGGAAAAGCTCAAATCCATATGTTCAATTTGTTGTATTGTGGATATAAAGTATGAGTGCCATATTGACCATTGAGTCATTTTTGTAGTACAAGCTCTTTAGTTTGATGAGAGACACATACTTTCATGATATAAAATGAATAAAAGGCTTTCTTGCTGCTATTTGTCCTACCACAGTTGTGACGGAGTTTTGGTTTCCCTTTTTCCCTTCTACTACGTGGCCTGTTCAGTGTCTAAATGTTTACTCGCTTCCAATGGTGCATGAACAGAATATTAGAGAGCCCGTCGTCTAATTGGCATCTATAGTTCCTTTGACTGAGTGAAATTTCGGTTGTTGTGATTGGGTATGAAAGTGCTGCAGATTTTGTTTACACAATCAAAGCATGTGAGTGAAGCTTCTACATATCCTTCTTTGCAGGCCTTTTAGTTTCCATGAAATGGTTTGGAAAGATGTGGTTTTGGCGGTTATTGGCAGACAGGATAACTTTTTCTTCAATATTATAAGGTTTTTGAATCTGATTCAGCCCCTTCCCAATTCTGTGATCTGGCCTGTTGTTTTTTTATGGAAAATTTTCAAGGTATTGTTTTTGAGAGCTTTTGAGAATACTCGTAATAGGTTGAGTTGAGACGCCGTGCAACTGAACTTGATTACAGTAAAAACAGACAGACTGGTTAAGACCTTGTTGTGTCCGGGATCGGACTCCCAGCGGCCGTTTGGGTTAATTAATGAAGAAATAAACTTTGTAAGCATGAACTAGATTTAGCATAGCCCTTGTACTGCACCCTGTAATGGAGAAAGTATGGGTGAGAAACTGGACTTGATAACTTGACTATAAGTAGTTGAGACATTTGAGGGTAATCCAGCATGAGCGTAATGATGCAAAATAGCCTTATTCTGCTATATGAGTGATTATGGACTGTCTAGTTGGTGTTGTATCCCAGCTGTATCGAATCCCAAGTTGGGGCAGTACTCTGCATCTCAGTTCACTGTTAAAGGCAGAGCTTTTGACCTCTTATGACATTCGAATGCAACAATGCCCGATGGAACGCATGAAGACCAAACCATGAAAGGAATCTGGTTTTGCATAGCATGAAACGTTAACTTATTTGTTTATTTTGTCAGGAAGTTATTGACGGTATCATACAGATCAGACAGGACAAAAGGGAATGGATTGTGTTGCTTGCATTCTTGGGTAGCTCAGGATACATGATGGCGTGTGTAACCGACAGATTGTACGAGCAGTCATGCATCCAACTATTTTGTGTGTTAGGAGGAAATGGCTTGATCCGCATGTTGCAATACGGTGGGTTATCTACCTAATTTCCATTGCATGTGCTCGTCACACAGCAGAATGCAATAATTGGCAGATAATTCCACCGTTCCTGTGAATATAAATCATTCTGTCTGCTTCCACTCTGAGGTGAAATGCAGATACGATACATCAAGTGGAATGTAATTTATTTGATGAGTAGGTCGTAAGCCTAAATTAGCATGAAAAATCTTGTCCTCTTCTTTTAAAAGGATACTAATAGCGTTTGTCATATACCGCCTTTATATGATTTCGATCGCTTAACTGGTCCCTAGCTGGCAAAGATGAAGGCGGGCCATGTGCCTATATAGATAGATGTATGTCTACAGCTGTATGCTAGCCTAATATTGCACCACCTCTGCTCTGCCAAGGGATATTAATTTCCGGTTGACCATTTAGTTATCTGCAATTCCTCTATTTAGCTTAGCAAAAACAAAAATAAAAGAAACAACGGAGAAGATCACCGATGTATCAATGTTTCTGCACTGCATCGTGCATTCTTTATGATGAATATCGGAGAAAGTAGCTGAACTTGTTTATATCTAATTGCTGGGATGTATTTTAAAGCTGTTAGAATACCATTGTCACTTCACCAAGATAACTGATGATACGTGTTTGCATCGGTTATTTATGGTATTATTTGTTAATATTTATGTTTTATCACGGATCATTTTATCATGTGTTTGTTAAGTGTTGTTGTGTTTATACAGTTTTTTAGAATTGAACACATGAGAAGGGAGCGAATTCGTGCAATTGAATGGCGCAAAGGTTTGAACGTGTGAATCAGACGGTAATATCCCAAAAAATGTGAGAGTACTATAATCGGTGCCAATGCATGAAGAATAACATTCAGTTGTTGTATTATCGACGACTGGTCGGACTTTAAGGAGAAGGAATATTTAGGTAAGTTTAAATCACTTTAGAAAAATGAATTATATATGTCAAACATATGGTTTGTATTGAATGGGTTAATCAATTCAATAATTTAATTATTATAAGGATATAGTTAATTGAATTAGTTTTTTAATAGTCTAAAATATATCTAGTTGTATAAGTCTCACACTTATAAACATTCCGTTACCACTTTGTTATGCCACAGCAAGCCCGAACATGAGTTGTGAACATGTAGAATCATAGGTGCAACACTCAACTGGGCACTATTCTCATAATCCAAAATATATATATTGTTGTATAATTCCACCGTCTCACACTTATAAATTCAAATCTATTCCAATATGGGAATGAATTCTTACTCACAACCTCTCCCTCTCTGGGGTCTCACAGTAAGAAGGGAAAGAAGAGAAAGATGAAAACGAGGAAGACAAAGAAAAAGGAAGAAGAACAGAGAAGACAGGAGGAAGGAGGAGGAAAAAAAAAAAGAAAAAAGGGAGAAAAAAGAGGGGGAATAAGAAGAGTAAGAGACACCGAAAGACGAAAAGAAAAGGAATGAGAAGAGAAAAGACAAAACCAAAAAAAATGTATAATTAAGAATTTTAGTTTACTCTTACTGTACAAATAATGTTTTAATTTTTTATTATTTTTTTCATATCACCGATCCAAGCATACTAAAAATATAACTTATTTTTTGTCTTGAGTTCTACTTTCGATAGATACACAAGTACTAGGACTTTCAAAATAGAATTTCTCTAAGCAATGGCGATTAAATAAAATATGAACAAAAGAAAAAAAAAACTAATCACATATTCACTTGCTTTGCACAATATTACAATGCCTATACTTGCATTCAAAGCTCTTTGCAATCCAAATTGGCTCTCCCATAAAAGTACAAGAACAGAAGAAAAAAAAAAGAATCGCATCAGAATGAGAAACAAGCATGTTTAACATGCCGTTTTAGTCTCATCTGTTTATAGACTCCCATTCTCCTCTATGGACGACTCAGAGGCGGAGTCATCCAATGTTGAAGTTGATGTGGTCTCGCTATCTGAAGTAAAAGATGCCTTGTCTTGAGCAGGTTGTTTCAAAAACCAATACATTATGCTTGCAGTCAAAGTAAGGATCATCTTTTGATTCACCTGCAAAATTTTTACTCAGCATGTTTGACGCTTGTCTGAACAAATGGAAATTTGTGAAAATAAAATAAAATTATTGAGAATAAAATTGAAAATCAGAAAAAGGGTCAACATCAGAAACTATTGTTTTAGTAATCGGAGGCAACACGTCTACTCATACAGAAAAGAATCATACCTCAGTTATGTCTTCAGGAAGCAAAAATATTGAGCATCCCATCTTCCTCGCGATACTAATGATATAGGTGGCATTCATCTTTTTCTGTTCATCTGCAACTCTCACAAGTTTCGTAATATCAATAATTTTCAATGAATAATGTGACAAGATCGTACCAGTAAAAAGCCTTGCTAAAATATATCAAATGACAAACAGGATATAGTAATAGTGTTTATCGTAAGATAAAAAGAACGCATACCAGTTGCTCCTTTCGTCACAAGACTCCAATTTACTGATCGAGGCCGAACAGCGCTAAGCAGCTCAAGGAAAAAGATGCCATCGGACAAACTTTTATCCTGTAAAATTTGGATGCAAAAAATGATATCAAATACTATAACAAGTTTCTTGCTTTTAGTTCTTAGAATGGTTCAGGGAATCCCAAGTAGAGCGCGTGATGGAACGCCTAAATTGAAGGATTATAAGAAAATTGACTAGGATCACATGTAGGGATGTTTTGGAGATTCAAACGAATATGGTATGTTCTAAGAAAAGGAGCGTCAGAAAATGACCTAGCAGGCTTCAGAAATAGGATTTGTAGTATGGCCTAACGGCAACTAAAAAAGGCACATCCGACACACGGAAAAGTTATGACAAGTTCAATTCCCTAAACATTATGTAATGTATTGGGGGGCATTCCGCTAACAACTAAACAATGTGCACCAGCATACCATCAACAGTCCAAAGTTTCACATCTGTTAAGGGATTAGCATCACGAGGCTTGTTTCAGATCATATGGTAGGCCATTTATTTAAAAACCGCCTGTTCGGCCAAAGCATCTATGTATATTGCATTAGGGATCATACCTTAAAACTATCCATTCGACTCTGGCTTCCCGAGTCGCTCACTTGGCTATTGGCCCATCGTAAAATATCTGTGTCAGAGATTTCTTTCCCATGTGAATGAAATCTCAAATTTCGCAGCAGTTGGAGGATATTGTATCTCATTAATTGCCACAAGAAAGCTGCAAGGTATGCAAGAACATAACTTCGATTAGATGAATGAAAGTTTAAGGCATCTAAAAAGCTGTAACATGATAAGGTTCACATAAGGCCAACAAGATAGACAACGTACCCAATATTAACTTCTTATTTCCTTGCACAATGTCATTTCCAGCAATGTTAACCAGAGAAAATTTTAACTGTTTTCCTATTTTTACGACTTGATTACAATTTTCCACTTTTCTGAACGGCAATTTGATAGGAGGCTTATTGGCAATCTTCCAATTGACAATGCCAGGTGATATCTTGTCAAGGGTTTCGAGTAGCACCCACCTGAAGAGCCAAGAGACAGTAAGACTATATTAAAAATTAAAAATAAAGACGGAGTTCAGTCCCTGGTTTCAAATGTTTCAACTATTTGGAACTCTGTCCGCACCTGGAAAGTAATCTCTGAAATTTAAAGGCTCAAATAAGTAAACATTTACCCGTTTCTTAGATCTTCAAAGACATTGTCTATATAACTGGAATTTCCAAGACTATTAATCCATAAGCGAAAGGCTCGCTCTTCTCTGGAGATTTGAGTGTCATCTGGTAAAGTTTCAAGAAAAGATATCTGTTTCGTTGCGGTAGACAGCCCATTCCTGCAGACAGTAGATAATTATTAGCTTTTGCATCTTCAACTTGTAGGATATTTTTTTTAATCAAAATACTGTAACCATTTTAAAAATTTAAGAAAATCCTCATCCTCACCTGTGCTGGAAAATATGTGCCACGAATGCAAGGTTAAGATTTGGGGAACCTTCAACGATGTCCTTTGGTGTTAAGTATCTCTTGCAACCCATCCTATCTGCATGCTCAAGAACTAACTTTGCTCGTTCCAACGAATCTTTCACTGTCAATGTAGACGGGTTGCTGTATTCAGGTGCGAGAACATTTAAAAGATGAGCATAAGCCTCTGCATCCTGCATTTATCAAATACTAAGGTCAACAATGAACCATTACAGGGATGACAAGTGAAAACTGCACCAAGATTCTCAAGATCAGAGATCAGTCTGAACAGTCCAGTAACTACAGTCACATAAAATATGAGAAGTGAACTACAGGCATCGGCTACAAGCTTATAGTACCGTTCAATCAAGATGATTTTCTAGCAGGGAACCTGAAAACTGCTACAGATAAAAGAAAAATACTGCTTCATGAAACAATTGTAATTTTATGGCAGCATGGACATTTTTGGTTCTTAACAAGATAAAAGAAGTTACTAGCTGTATGATGTAACCAAAGCCTCTGATGAACTGTGATGAGACAGAGGAAACATTACATTATTTCAGTTCCAGGTGTAGGGAGAACTTCATCATACTCTGACATTTCAAAACTTAGCTTGTTTTTACCTTCACATCGGAAGAGAAATTTGTGAGTATTTTCTTATATGCCGATTTCTTCAATTGGAAATTCATCCACCTCAGCAAGATCTTCTCTGGTGGTAGGCTCATCAACTCTTCAACGTCCTGTTTGTATTGCAAAATATGTCACAGGGAGTTCTTTAGTATGAACCAACCACTACCAACCTGAAGAAGACATACCTTGCTATCATCAACTAACTCAACCAGTTGAGGAGTTTTCTTTAAATTAAGATCCGCCAGCAGTTGTATCTACAATGACATAATTGAGAGGGTTTAGATGTTTTATGCTCAACAGAACAACAAATTGCTAGTCTTCCTATCAACATGCCTTCATTCTTTAACTTAAGAGTTCAAAGCCCTACAACTATAACATGGTTCGCCATTTCAATCATTGGACTCAAGGCCCAAAATGCAAAAGTTAATTTTCACAAGTCATCAACTGGAATACATAGATACTCTTGGGAAAGCCATAAGAATATTACCTTAATGATTTGCGAAATCAATCCAAGCACAAGATGGCGCTGAAATTGAAACGAGAACAAAGAGTGTTACCGCAGATCACTTGTGTATCAAATTAAATTCATAAGACATTACCCTTACTGGCATAATTAAATAAAAATAAATCCAGGTTGAAAAGAAATTGACGAATTAAAGATACGACTATTCATCAGTGCATACCCTCCCTTCAATGAAGTCCTGAGTCCCTATATTGACTACTGTACATCCAATAGCCTTGGCAGAATTGAGGCAGAGCGTATGGTTTTCATTCCTTTCCCATGGGTTGAGTACTCTCTTGGTATTGATAGCTCTTTCATCAATTGTCCCAGGAACTGCCACATTGATGAGCTTACTGCATCATAGCGGAAAGCTTTCAAAACCTCATTACCACTATCGAAAACCCACAGAAGCCAACCCGAAAAAGTTAACAAGCGGAATGAATGCATAATTACCAAAGTAGAACACCATCCTTTACAATCTCAAAGAGATCATTAGTAGATGGATCAAGGGGAAGGTATTTCTTTAAGAACTCATCTACTCCTAGGTAATGATTGATATGAGCAACATAAGAAGATTTCTCGGATTCACTTATGGTGTGAAGTAGTGTAGTGGTGGCAGCTTTGAGGAATGCAGATGAGTTCTTTGCAACAGTCCCTGTTCTCGCACTTGCATGTGCATGAAGTTTCAAATACACCTGCAGAGTCCAGGTATTCATCCTCAAAAACCTCAAGCATATAATCAACAACTGAAATTATCTGAGTGTCAAAGAGAGATAATTGCAAGATGTGTACCAAAGAAAAACTGAGGAATCTGATGATTTCAATCCCAAACTAAATGAGAAAGTAAAATGTGACAAAAATCAAGATCCTAGTTATCTCAGTAACCTCTCAAGATTCGAACATCAAAATAAGTAATCCGATTTACGTCTCAAACAAAGCAAATAGTAGAATAAAGCGAACACACCTTTAGGAAGAACTCGAAATCGACCTCCTCGTCAAGGTTGTTGTACAAATCTTGTATAAAAGAAGCTCTCTCTTCCTCAGTGAGGTTTTCTCCAACCACTTTTAGCCTCGACATCCTCGAAGCCAAATCACCTACCGTCAGCTTCCCACTCTCCCTCCTCATGGTCATAAACTTTAAAAAAAATTTATTTTTTTTTCAAAATCAAAGAACAAACAAGAAGGACGTCAGGATTGATTGCCTACTGATGGTAACCGATCAAGAAAACGAAGAATCGGATCAGATGTTCAGTTAAATTACGTGAGATTTTAAGCTGCGAAGCTCCACTTGAGTGAACTGGTTCTGGAGCGACGGATCTGATACCAGAATTCCAACGTAGCCTGACATTTTGTGGTGCCTGTAACTGAATTAACCAAACCTGTGTAGAAAGAGAGGAGAATTCGACTCTCCCTCTCCCTCTCCCTCTCTTCTTTCTTTAATTTAGTGCTTCGTCTCACTGTAACTAAAACGGTTATTTGTTAAAGTTCATGTGAGTGTGTACGATGGGAGCGTGAGAGAGGGAGACAGAGTTGAGTGAAGAAGGCAATGCCGAAAAGCCAAATAGAACTTGGGGGGGACGAGTTGGAACTGTCAGGGCAATTCAAAGAATTCAAATTATGACCAATATGTCCTTCTCCCTCTCCCTATCCTTTTTAAGCCTGTTATAGTCATTTTCCTCGTCCCACCCAACCCAACCCAACCCAACCCATCCTAGCAGGAAGTGGGCAGCACTAATTAAGGGTGGCTGGCCCCTTGTGTCGATTCTTAAATTATTTAATTTTTTTTAACATAAAAACACCATCATCTCTATTCTGGTAATATTCCAGTAATTTTCTGATCATCATAGTGATTAGAGTATTAATCTTTAAAAAGATAAAGTGCAATACTTCCTCCTTCCTGGTCTAATCTTGAAGGCAGAGAAAGCAGTCAAATGGCTGTGTAAAATTATCACCTCTGCATTGAATTATTGGCTTTGTTTTCACCTTCTAAGATTTTTTGGATGATGGTCTTCAAAGGTAAATAAATAGCATCAACGTAATGATTTTTCAAAAATCTATCACCAAGTCGTTCTCTAATTAGACATGGGTCCAAACCTTAAATTGTTTTTCTTTAATTTACGCACAATATATGTAAACGAAGCCGAAAACCATGCTACCTGGATAATATAGTCATTCCACTGGACGTTTTTCCCCAAACGACGAGGCCCATGTAAAGTTGGCGTGCTTTTTCAAAAGCTGAGTTGAGTTGATACCAGACCGAACGGTCACATTTGACATTTGCCTACTGGTATGACTGGGATGAATTTTTAAAGAAAATGTGAATGACCAAAGAATTTGAATTTTTGAATCCACTGCAACAGTTAACACAAATCAAGCGGGGTCTTCGAGAAAAGACAGTTTACAACTAAAGAGCATATCATGACCATACCCGGTTCTGTTATTTTTTTTTGGTTCATTAATTACTAAAGCAACAATATTAGATTGATTAGTGTAATTTGTGAAGGGTAGGATAGAGAGGGCAGTGGGCAGACAACATTTTTAAGCTGTAGAAAGGAGTTTGCAGGAAACCAACAAAATCCTGTAGGAGTTTCTATATCAAACTGTAAACCTTTTATCTTTCGGACAGCAAGGAAGTTGAGACATAAAAAAGATCAGTAGAGTGATCCAGAGGTAAACATGATGCACACATGTACGCTGTTTAGGTTGGATTTTTATTTCTGTAAGCTTTTCATTAAACGGGGTTGTCGAGCACAAGAAAGGCCCATGTGATGGAGGGACCAGATAGGGAGAGAGAGAGAGAGGTTCGTGAACAATAAAAAGAGGTGTGTTTATGATAAGGCAGCTGGTGCCTTGGTGGTGCCGTATGGCCGACCTTCAACACTTACCTTTTAGGCTCGTTAAATAAACTAGATGAACCTCTCCAGTCTCCAGTCTCCAGTCTCCAGTCTCCCAGCCTCCAGCCTCCAGCCTCCAGCCTCCAGCCTCCAGTCACCAATCAATGATTATGGGTGTACAAGCATTGCGAGGGAAAAAGGATGACGCTGATTAGCAGGTGTAAAGAAGTGAAAGACGCCATTTTGTTCTTTCTTTTCAGATGATTTTCATTCCACCGCATTCATTCCTCAACAATGTAATCACTGATTTAGACATATGAATGTTAGTAATAGTTTTTTTTTCCTTAAAATAAAAAAATAAAAAATCCTGCTGGTGTTAAAACACTGATATGTCGCAATCCATTATTCTGACACTCCATGATCAAAATATTCGTTGCTTATCAAGTTTCTTCAATCAAAAGAGGCTCGGCCCATCATATATGTACTCTTTCCATTTCACGTTCAGGAAAATCAAGTTGCAGGATTTATGTGATCATATGAGCCGCTTCCAAGGGAACTTCTCTTTTGTTTATGTCAAGATGTCATTTTACTTGTCGAATTAACTTCCAAGGAAGAATTATTCACTACATATATCCAACCTATCAACTGATGTTATTTCTTCATCGTCCATGTAGAACGACTGTTATCTAAGCTCTCAGCCGGACACATAGCTTTCCTAGGTAGCTAGGAGTAGCAACATGTGTGTGGGTCGTGAGCAATATAAACCAAATGCAATGAACGCTCTCAAATATCCGGCTATAAAGATTATTTCTCACTTCCTGGAGATGTAGAAGAGCATCAACCTCGTTTACGGAGGAGTAAAGTGAAATCAAATGTCATGTTCAATTATTACTAACATCTTTTGTACCAAAAAAGAATACGCATAACAGCTTCCTTTTTATTCCACAAAATCAAAGGTGGTACCTCCATAAAACGACACAAGCATATGATTTAAGAGATTATGACACTTGGAATAATGTTTTCAATTAAGATGTCATTAATGATCAACCGATTGATTTGCTTTAGAAGCTATCAGACAAAGGAATAGGCAAGACTTATTATCTCCAATCTAAGTCTATCCTTCTTCCTAACAAAAGTAACGTAAGTATAGTAACTGGCGTCACAACATAACTCAAATCCAACACATGCAGGAGATAAAGACGGAGAGAGACAGACTACCAATTGAACTGTGAGCTATTGCCTTTCTTTAGATAAGCTAGTAATTAATTAATTAATTAACCTCAACTCATCACATACCATTTGGTTGTCGATCCGTAGATTAGCCTCGTTTTGGTGGGTGGAAGGTACAAGTTGGAATAGACGACTCACGTGGGTAATTCAAACACCTCCATTTCTTTTGGTTTAGAAAAAGAGAAGTCGAGAAGAGCAGAGAAGAGCACAAGAAGATACAGAAAGGAAAAGAGCGTGGGAATGGACAGCAAAGGTAGGACCGAGTTCAAAAGGATAAACATGCCTCGACTAGACATCAGACTTGGCGTGGTACTGATGGCAAATCCGAGTTGCTGGGAAGTGTGTGTAGTTTAGGTGTATCAACTATTTCCTTTACAAAAAAGGCTCATTGTCATCGGGCGGGTGCTTGTGGGGAAAAGCTGAGAAAATAATTGAGGCAATGTGCAGCGATCCTTGCTGTGCTCGCTTCTACCCCTCTCAACATCCAATATTAAACTGGTCTACACCATCGCTGTAGATCAAAATGGCATATTATGTAGGCCCATTCCCCCACATGACCTTCCACTACTGTTAACTGGAATATGAAACTTCATCATTGCTAGCTGATACGGTGCTTTCATAAAACTTCAATTTTGCCACACATGAGCTCGACTTGGATATCCTTGAAGATCAGATATTCAGATGCCCAATTATAACTGGATTAAAGAAACTGTTGGCGTACTTCTGTCTCACAGGTAGGTATTGTAAATGTTTCAACACATAATACAGTAAAGACTTTCAATTATTTGCTGGCTTTGTTTTTAGTTTTAGCAGTTCCACATTTGACAAAGTGTCACAATGGCGGAAATGGGCGGTAAAAGTATCCGGCACCTTTCTGCCAATGATCCTCCAATGTGTCAGCTGCCGCCTAGGGACTGTCGGGGCGGGGATTCATTCTTTAAGGTATGAACATCTGCACATCAATGGCTGGTTTCTCCAAGACCATGAATCAAAATACTAGAACCACTCTTCATGCTCAACCATAGAGTATTTCCTTTCACCTCCAAAAGGAAAACTAAAAAGCTATTTCCTGAAGAACTTGGAGTGTCTTTTCATGAACCTGAATGCAGTGCAATTTTTTTTTAAAAAAATAGAGCCAGGTGAAATTCAAGGGGAAATAATAAGAAATTTTTTTTGCAGATTTCTTCTCAAATACCAAGAAAGGTTTAGGGCAACATTTTTGACAAGATTAAAAGAAAGAATTATGAAAGGGCAAGTAATGACCACTGTCATAAAGTTGATGGTAATATAAAAAAAATAACATACCCATTCTAGATGTTGTGCTGTAATTCCAGAGACATTTCCAGAGTATATTCCACCTAAGACCTGAGAAATTCAAGCACCATATTCACCAATAATCAGTGAAAACAACTCCATATTTGTTCAGCAACCAGATTTCACCATCTATAAGATGAGCAGAAGCCCTCATAAGCTTAAGAAAAATTCAAATGTCTAAAAAAGAACTCAACCACGGCCCATTTTTATGGTTGCCGATATGTTATTGCCTTTGCACTGAAGAATTAAAGCTTGAAACTATTCAAAAAACTCTAAGGCCGGTATTTCTGTTATGTTTGTGCAACTGTCCATGGACGTAGTTGAAATACACAAATGAATACCTTAGTGACAGTCTCAAGAAACATGCCAGGGCGCACAGGAAGTGGTTTTCGTCCAGTAACACTTGGCTGTGATGATGATAAACAGATCAATTCATCTTAAAGGAAAAGCACAAGCAATTAACAGTCCATGATGTTAATTATGCATGCACTATGACATGCATTACTTCAAATATGTGCATGTGCAGACATGCATTATGCATACAGTTATATTGCTGATAGATAATCCATATCCAGTGAAATCAAACATACCCTTCCTGCGATACCACTCGGAGCCCTTTCACTTTGATCCTGCATGTCATCTGTGTTGTCTGCACCCTCATCTTTCCCTTGCATTACATTTTTTATCATTTGCAGAACATTTTTCCCAGGTCTGAGAGCCACTAGTTTGGTCAAGAAATTCACCTGCATCAGTGGGTCCACACATAGCTTAAAAGTATATCATAAGCAAATCAGTTAAGTCATAAGAAAACAAACATAGACTGATTCAAATAGACTAGATATGATGTAATTTGATGCAAGATACTACACTGATGCACTGACCTCGGATTGAGGAAGTGTAGTAAAACCACGGTCATTTCTTTCATCCAGTATCCCGCCTCCCATCATATTCCTAGCTTCCTCTCTGATCAGAACAAGTCTAGCAAGTAATTTCCGATCTGGTACAACTGGCCTAGTTTCCATTGTCTGCAGAAGAAAATGACAGAAAATGATTCAGACCTATCAAACAACATGGTGCCAAAAATCTGATGGATTATTATTCACTGTTGGCAAAGAATATGTTCAAGACATAAACTGACTCACCAGAACATGGCATGCGACATCATGACCTAAAAAATAAGAGATTCCAAAATACCTAAAAGTTCTGAAAGAGAGCTTACGACCAAAGTCCACTTTCAATAATTTCTTGATAGAGTTATCTGCTCCTCTGATAATACTCTTACTTTTCACTCATTAGTCTAGAATAGTTCATTCTTTGAGCGAGTTTTGTTTATCTGCCATACAGTTACAACAGCAGGCACAATAAAACACATAAATATAGCAGTTTATAGGGCTATTCTAGGAAATGCTTGGCTGCAGTGTCCTGGGGCTTATGAGAGATTATTAGATGGTGAGTACCTTATCAGATGGCTAATTGCTATATGAAAAGAGTACACTGGTGGGTTGTTTTGTGGATGACTTAAAACAAATTATCCAATATAAGCCAGAGCTTGAGGTACAAGAAAGAAAGGAATAAAAATAAAAATGACAAGTCAAGCTTAAGCTCATTATGATGAATAGCAGAAGGTTTAACCTCTATTGCGCAAGCCTCCGGATGGTACAGACTCAGATTAGTGCAGCCCATTGCATATATAAATTGATAGGTTCAAATTCCTGGGCATGTATTCAGTGGGAGAATACAAAGGAGCAGGAAAAGACTATGAAAGCTTTTAGCTCATCAGTAAATTTATAAGTCCAGAGCCAAAGAGGCAGTAAAAACTTGAGAGCAGTTCTTCCCTTCAATATGTTGTCAATAATTGAAAAGGGAAAAGAAACTTAAAGAGAGTGTGCAATTTAAACACATTACTAGGCATCTATAAAGACATGTCATAGAAGATAAGAACAGTTACATCATATGCATTTGAATATCACTAAAATATTCAAGAAGTATCCAAAGTTCGATTAATGCAAAGCTTGATTACCTCAAGTAAATCATCTGCCTGATTAGCAATGTCATTCAGATTTGCTCCCGGAATATGAATTGTAGTGCCATCCTTATTCTCGAAGGCGCCACCACCGGCAGCAACTCTGCGTAGCAGTTCATGCCTGCTCTCTTTCTGGGGAGTTCTACAAAGCAAACCAACCACTTGAACCTAAATAGAAGCAACATTGTATTCAATGCACCGAGATAACTGAACCATTTTCTACCCAAGTAATTTATGACATAAGGGAACTTGCTTACATGTGGAGGACATTTTTTTGTAAGATGAGATAGAACAGTATCCTTGACAACTTGGAGCAGAAACTTGCGCTGAACAGAGACCATATGCAAAGTTTCAGAACCCATTGATGAACGTCAACGATCTTTTGTGGAAAAAGAAATGTCAAACAAGCAAAACAAAAAGATATCTAAATTGTATCATAAAAAAATGGAGACAAATCTTTGGATGGCACATATTGACTGTCGTTTAAAACATCGTTCATCAGACCTTGATATTGTGTAGCATCTAACTATACATTTTCAAAAACTTGCAGATAAATCTCAAAGCCGCTCTACAATAACGATTTGAAGCAATTTAATCACACACGGAAGAATCAATAGCTTGTTGATTAAGCATTGTTTTTAACGAATGATGGAATCGTGAAAACTAAACTTATACACAGGACAATCCAGATAAAACCTCTAATTTACCATATCATCTCGGTCCTTTTCGGCATGTTGAATCATGTAATCCAAGGCTATCATAAAACCAGATTCCATCTCATCAACTCTTTTCCCTATGACTCCATGAGCAGCCAATTCCACCGCTACCTTCTCAGATGCCTCGTCCATGTTCATGTCTTTCAACTATATAACCATTTAGACAGAAGCACTAACATCAAATCCCTCAATGAAGGAAACCATCGATGGATGGTCAGCAGGAAAAAAGAGAGGGAGAGAGAGAGAGGATTGAGTGTGCTTACAAGGAGGATCATTTCTTCGAGGACAGAGATGACCTGGTCACCTCCTTCGAGAATAGCTTCATTCAGGGAGCCGTCCACTTTCTCATTCCATCGTTCTTGAGTTCCGCTCCTTTGGTCGCGTGCACCCAGTTGCTCCTCCAAGTAATCCCCACCCACGTCATTACTGGCGCACAGGACCAAGTGCCGGTTCTTGTTTCTCGTCAACTGTTTTAGCTGGGTGTAGTGGTGGTGGGTGGAGGATATCGAAGATGCAAAGAATAGTGGAAGAAAGGAAGGAACGATACTATGGTTGGGATGCCTAAGGAGAGGAAGGGAAGGGAAGGCACTCAGCACCATTTTCTGCCTTGTTACACACTAGAACTGCAGGGCCTTGGAGGTTTTGGAAGATTAGATTTGGGTTTTTGGATATTGGAATGAGGAAAATAATAATATTAATTTTTTAAAAAATTAATTATTCGCCGTCTGTGGGAATCGAACCCACGACCACATGGTTAAAAGCCATGCGCTCTACCAGCTGAGCTAAGACGGCTTAGTGTCTCTATGGCTTAACTACATAATATTGATCAATAGTAATTAATTGTAAATAAAAAATCATTTGGAGACTTTTTGAGAATCCATCCTAATAATTACTAACAAATCAGATATTAAATTAATTAAATATAAATATTATAATATATAAATTAAGTTTATTAATAATACTAAGAAAATATAATTACTACACCAAAAATTATGGTTAAAAATAACTTGTTAAATAAATAATTGAGTTAATGTAATCATATTTAAAAAAAAAGAAATGTTTGCTTAAATATTTTACCAAAATAGTAAATTTCATCGCAAGTATATATACTTGATTTTGATTTTGGCAGAATAAAAGATAACATGAGTTGGTGCATTCAGTATAAAGACAGTGTATGAATATTTAGTTGAATAGAATTTTATCTTGTGTTAAGTGATTCTAGAATTAGGAGGTTTAAAGCCCAATAGTATCAATAAAAAAATTATCTTATTAATTTAGATTATAATTGATCTCTAATATATATATATATATATATATATAAATCTTATTCTCACCTTCTTGTATTTGATTGTAACATAAAACTAATATTTTTCTTGATAACAATCCTCAATATTACGACATAAATTTCAGATTCATGTAGATGGTGACAATGAAAAAAATATAAAATTAAGTATCATTGCATTAATTTTTGGGTTACAGTAGTTTTTTTCTTTTTTGAAATGTTACCTGATAATACCTCCGTAAAAATAACCAAAGAAAATTTTCACAAAATCTTAATATAGTCTTTTATTCTTTAATAAAAAAATTTATATATTATTTTTTCTCTCTAAGATTTCTCGAAAATATCAATATTGATTATAGTATAGATAACTTACTTCTTAGACAACTTATAGAATTATTATTTAAAAAAAGATAAATTTAATTATATCATGTGCTATCTTCTTTTAAAAATACAATTTGAGCTTTTATATTACAATATTAAAAATTTAAAATAAAACTATTAAAATTGATATAAAGAAAGTTAATCGTTGTTTGTCGGTTATTACATATGAGTACATATGCTGAAAACAAAAAAATACAAACGCCCAAATTGGAAATGCAAGAATGAAACTTGCTAGCACCCAAAACCTTAGTGAACACATCTGCCAATTGATCCTCTCATGCAACATGATGACAAACAAGGATACCTCTTTGAGTATAGTCTCGAACAAAGTGACAATCAATCTTAATATATTTAGTATGTTCATGAAACACAAGATTATTAACAATATGATGAATCGCTTGGCTATCATAAAATAAAGAAATTTGATTTGAATGTGAAATATGCAAATCACTAAGTAACTGGCACGGCCAAATGATCTATCAAGCAGTAGTAGCAACCATAGAACGATACTCTACTTCAGCAGAGTAGCGAGACATAATAACTTTTTTCTTAATTTTTCAAGTGATTAGGGAATTACCAAGAAAAATAAAGATACCAATAAGAGAGCAACTAGTGAGAGGAAAACTAGCCCAATTTGAGTCAAAAAAACTTTAGAGTAATAAAGTACTTAAAAGAAAGAAAAATTCCTTCACCTAGTGCGAGCTTTAAATAATGTAAAATATGAAGAGCTGCAAGCCAAAGATTTTGTCGAGGTTGCATTAACTGAGATAGTAAGTACACTCAATAACAAATATCATGTCTCGTGATAGTGACATAAATTAGCCTCCCAATCAACCATCAATAAGATTCAGGATCTTCTAAAGTAGGACTTTCATCTAAAGATAACTTGTGATGTTGTTCCATAGGAAATGTTGCTGGTTTGGATCCCAACATACCATTGCCTTCTAAGATGTCCAGTGTAACTTACATTCGGAGAATAATTTTAAGACCAAGAAAGTATTTTGATGGACCTAAATCTTTGATTGGAAACCACAAAGACAAGTAGCTCTTTAAAGCATTCAACTTGGAAGCATCATTGGTGAAAATAATAACATTATCAATATATACAAGTATAGCAACAAAAGAAGAACCTTGTTGGTAGACAAATAAGGAAGAGTCTGTTGTAGATTGAGTGAATCCAAAACGTAAAATTGTTGTACAGAATTTTGCAAACCATTAGCGTGAAGCTTGTTTCAATCCATAAAGAGAACAATGAAGATGACATACCCGATTATCATCTACTGAAAAATATCCGAGTGGAGGTTGCATATAAACTTCTTCATGTAAATCACCATGGATAAAAGCATTATGAACACCTAATTGGTGGAGGTCCCAATTTTTTTTACCATTGCAACAGCTAACAAAGTTTGAACTATAGTAAGCTTAGCAACAAGAGTAAAAGTTTCATTATAATCCAAACCTTCAACTTGAGTATAGCCTTTGGTTACAAGTCATGCTTTATAATATTCAATAGTTCCATTGGAGTTGTACTTAATCTTGTATATCCACCTACAACTGATGATTTTCTTATTTGGTGAGAGTCTGGCTAAAGTCCATGTACTATTGTGCACAGGAGCTTCCAATTCTTTTCTCATCTTCTAGTGGTCCTAGTCTAGCTGCACTGTTTATTTATAAGATGTAGGCTTCTTGTTTTGGATTATGGCAGACAAAAAATAAGTGTGCATAGTAGAAAAATTAGAATAAGAAACATAATTAGACAAGAGATAAATTGGACCAATACCTAAGTATACCATATTGGAAGAGCTCGAATAACCTTTATTATTTTTAGAAAAGTTAAGCTCATAGTCTTTGTAATGTACTAGTTGGAATTTTGTATGTAGAGGTCGATTAGAGACATATGGTGTATTTGATTGGATGTTCGGTACAAGTGGAGGGTTATTGGGCAATGGTGGTGGAATTTCATTTTGTGGATGTGGAAAAAATACAAAATCATTTTGACTAATCATATCATGAGATGAATCTTCACTGGGAAATGACAAAGGAATCTTAGGCTATGAGTTAATAGTTGATGAAAATTTTTCTTCGTAAGGAAAAATATTATCATAAAAGGTTAAGTCCCTTGACATGAAGATTTTGCGTGTATTGAGATCAAACACCTTATATCCTTTTTTTACTATATGGATAACCAAGAAAAATACAAGGTTTAGCTCTATCATCAAATTTGTCAAAAGATTTTGGAATAACTAACACATAACACAGATAACCAAAAATACATAAATGAACATAAGAAGGTTTTGTAGAAAACAGAACCTTATATGAGATTTTTCCAGATAAAAGAGGTGTTGGTGCATAATTGATTAAATAAGCTGCAGTTAAGACACACTCATCCCAAAATTTAATTAGTAAACCAATTGGAATCTTAGAGCTCTTGCAACATCAAGTGAATGTATGTGTTTACATTCGACTACACCATTTTGTTGAGGAGTAGAGACATAAGAAAATTGATTGAGAATCCCTTCTTGTTGACAACTTTGCTATAGAGAAATATTTGTAAATTCTGTATCATTGTCACTACGAATGATTTTGACAAGAGAATTAAATTGTCTATACACCATCACAAGAAAAAAAATCAAGATATAAGAAATTTATTATTTAGATTTAATCAAATACACCCAAGTAGTTCTTGTAAAATCATCAATTATAGTTAAAAAAACGAGAGTTAGATATAAAAAGGTGCACAATAAGGATCCCATAAATCATAATATTAAATCAAAAGCTCCTTTAGTTTTAATAAAACTAACATGAAATGATTGTCGAGTTTACTTAGCTCAATGACAAGCATCACAACAATACTCTGATTTATTTAGAAAATAAAGTTCTGAAATAAAAGATAAGCAATCAAATGAAAGATGACCAAGACGTTAATGTCATAAGATAATTTGATCTTTATTTGACAACATAAGGGGAGAAACAAGTGTTTGATTCTCAAAATAATAAAGGTCATTTCTCAATTTACCTATTCCAATCAGCTTCCTCATGTTTAGGTCCTGCAAGGCACAAAAGGTAGGGAAAAAAGTATCAACATAGTTTAGTGTTCAGGTTAGTCTATTAATGGAGGTAAGATTACAAGCAAGAGTGGGTATGTGTAGAACATGGTTTAAACTTGTTGAGTTAAGAGCTATATCTTGATAAGAAGTAGTAGAAACAGATGAACCATCTGGAATAGTTATTGTTAGAATTAAAATGGATTTTATTTGCATTAATTAAAAATTTTCTTTGGCATGTCACATGATCAGAAGTACCTGAATCCAATATCCATTCATAATTAGTTGTAGGAAAAGTAATAGCTTTACCATCAAAGTTGGCGACAAGATCTACACCTTTGGAACTATCAAGACTTAACAGTGACAAGAGTTGATCATATTGGAGCTTAGTAAGACCATTGATTGGGGAAGAAGCTGAAAGTTTACCATCTAATATTTGATAAGAATTAGTTGTCTTGTCTTTTTATTATCTATTCTTATCCCACCAATTCGGATAGTCGTGTAACTCGAAATATGTCTCTATAGTATGTCTTGAGTGCTTACAATGATTACAAAATAGTCTAGAAATGTGAGGACCCCTCCTTAGAGGAACAACGAATAACGTAACTGGAGCAACGAATCTCCAACTCACATATAAGGTATTGTCTAGGGAGATTACGCACATATCTCTGGCACAAAGACCCCTCTATTCACTAGTCAGCATTGTTCTAATGATCCAGATATTGGTTTGATATTTTGACCAAGATGGAAATTGAAGTAGTAGAAAATTATTGTTTTGTCCCTGTTAGATCTAAACATATTTATGGTCTTGTTTTGAGTAGCCAGGTGTTTTTGAATCGTTTTGTAGGCCTTTGGGCCAGTTCCGTTATGTTGGGTCTGTTTGTTGTTTTCAGCCCATTCATTCTTTTCCACATCCAATTAATTGTCATCAAGCCTAGTTGTTGGAGATTCGTTGTTCCACTACCAGAAAATACCTGATAAGTGAGTTGGAGATTCATTGCTCCATGTTGTTCGTTGTTCCTCCAGAGAGGGGGTCCTCACAGTTTTTCTTTTTGTGCACCATCTTAGATAAATATTCCTCTGCTCTCCTTTCGTCTATTTTGAGCTTACCATAGGCACCTGACAGTGTTTCAAAAGGTAACATTTTTGTCTTTGTCCAATAGTGTAGGTCTGACTTAGGCAAGAGAAATGATATATTTAAGTTAACCTACTGATGCCATTTTGAAGGTTTGAACTAGCAAGAGCATGAAAAAGTATTGTAGCAAGCCGAAGGATGTAGACATAAATTTTTATAAAATATTGTGGTCTCGAGGCATAAAATAAAATAAAAATAATTAAGATAATAATAAAATGAGAAAAAATATATTTGGGTTTATATTTAATTTAGGTTTATGAAAGGATTAGAAAAGATAAAGATTATGGTTTGTGAATTTGGATAAAAAGTAAATTTTTGGATTTATGCCTATTATTTATATTGGGCTTATAAAAAGTGGTTAATAATTAGTATTGGTGAATTTTGTAAATATTAATTTATGAGATTAATGTAATTATATGGTGAGTTTATACTTGGGTATATTTGAGAATGTATGATATCATTGCATGTTTTATAAAATTCTATTAACGTATGGTTTTGTGCTACTATTATAATCTAAGAATACTAGTTTTAAATGTTACTAGTTTTAAATATTTGAGCACATCAGAGTTCAGTACCCACAGTTATTATATATTCGTTTGGCCAATACAAGGTGAGTATATGGAATCCCAGTATTAGGGGAGAGTTACTTACCTATTTGAGAGTCGTATGGTGCTGTATCATTTTGCCTGTCATGTCTTCGCAGGTTTGTTTGTTCTGAGTATTGAGATAGATATGACATGTTTATATTTTTTCTTTGTCTTGTCTTGGACAACACTGACTGTTGGGGGTATGTATACATATACTTTAAAAATAAACTAACATTGTCAGTGGGCTTCCGATATACCTTTAGTGGGGTATTACTTGTGAGGTATTTGTGACATCCACCCCGATAGATTTTTCCTGGACACTATTAGCCTGTATTCTGTTGTTCGTATTTGTTATAGCTATTGAGTTGGATCTATGTTTTACATTCTTTAAATCAAATATTTGTTTATGTATTTTTGTGGTGCATCACTTATGAGTATATTTTAAAAGTATACGTATTCTACTATGTTTTAGTATAAGCTTTTATTCTCCCGTAGGACTTATGATGTTGTAACTCCTACTGAGATTATTATCTCATCCATTGTTGTTGTTCCCTTTCAAGAGTAGCTCATGAGCTATAGGCTGTATTTAGAGATGTGAGCTTTGTATGACCTAGCTGGACTATCGAATCTGCATGTTTTATACGGTTTTCTTTTCTAGCATATTTTATTTAGATTTTACTTTATGTTTCGAATTACATACTTGGATTATTATTTGTATTTTTGACACAGTATGTTTATGTTGTAGGCTTTAGGCCGGTTTGATTTTTGGGCTTATCTATTATGAGCCCGTTCGGATTTTTATTTTTATTTTAATAAAAGACTTTCTCTGTCGTTTATTACTCCATGCTTCTGTGTCATATGTCTTATTGTAATTGTTACATGCTCAATTTCAATAAACATTAAATGCTTTGTTTTTGGGAAATGTGTTTGAAAAGTCTTCGAAGCCTTGTGGAATTCAGATTAGTCCACATGTTGGGTTTGTCCGGGTTTCATGACAGTAAGAGCCTAGTTTTCGGGTTCGGGTCCTTACATGAAATATCACATTTACCTATTGATAATTGAAAATTAGTTGATCTATTATTACCTTTAGATGTCATAAATGTTGCCCCCTTTAAAGAAGCATTCCCTTTGCTTTTAGCAAGTTGTTTCTGCCATTCTTCTTGTGTGACTAACCTATAAACTCCTGCTAGAGTTGGTAATGGGTTTTTATTCAAAATTTAAGATCTTACAATATTGAATTTGTTGTTTAATCCCATAAGAAATTGATGAACCTTTTCTTTTTTCTTGACCAACTGTATAAACCTTGGAAGCACCACAGATGCACCTATATAGTGGTAATGGAGAATATGAGCCATGTTCATCCTGTAATCCCTTCAGCTTGGTGTAATAACTCACCATTATTTGATCACTTTGTTGAGTATTGACAATCTCCATTTTTAGTTGGTGGACTCTAGCAGCTTTCCTTATGAAAGATGTTCAGCCAAGTCATCCTAAAGTTCTTCAGCTATGTTAAAATAAGCCACACTATCATAAAGAGAAGGATAAAGAGAGTTAAAATGCCAAGATATCACCATAGAGTTTCCTTTAGCCCAATTAGCTTTGTTTTCAGAGTTTCTTGCAGATCGTGGACGACTACCATAGACAAAGCTGCACTTATTTTTCACCAATAAAGCATTCGTTATAAACCTTTGCCATGTTGTATACTTGTCTTCTCTAAGCAAATAGGTAACCAGAGAAACTCTCAGGTTATCATGTTGCTATAGCATGTATGGATAATTTGCTGTAAAATTATCACTGACAGAGTTTCCTGCCATTTTATATTTGAACTCTAATGAGCCTGCTCTGTTATCATGTTAAGATTGATATAAAGAAAATCAATCATTGTTCTATTGTAGTTGTTGATCAGTATATATGCTTTTATAAGCATAACGATAAGAAACAAAACATAAAATCCCTAAGATTACGAAAATAAAAAACAAATAGATGATGAGAAATTGTTATGGATAGTAGCCACAAAAATAGGAGTTCGTCGAATTGCACAACAAAAATTTGAGTACATTGAACTGCATAAGATGAATCATTATTAAAAACAAAATAACAAAAGATAAAATAACAAGAGAGAAAGGGATATATGAACAAAAATAACTCACAAGCATTACACTAATAGGAAAATAACAAGAGAGCAGTAAATCATAAACTAAACAATTGCTTACTAAAGACCAGGGTGACAAAATGCTCATGAACTATAAGTCCCTTCCTGGAGAAACAACTCAACTCAACTCGAAAAATCGTCTCCAACTCTCTCATATAAGGTATTGTCTAGGGAGAAAATGCACATATCTCAAGCTCAAGACCAAGTGAAATATATTAATCCTTAACCGTTGCCACTGGGATTCGAACCATTATCCACTACCTTTTGTTCCTACAAAGAGGATGTCTCTCACCATTGCCAATGTGGATTAAGCCATCTATAAAAAGAAAAACCATAAGAACCTTTCCATCATCTTCTAACTTTATAAAAAAAATATATTCATAAAGGTATTTATGAAAATCCTCCTTCAAAATATAAGCTTCAATTAGACCGTACCAAGCTCAGCTCATAGCACTTGTTTTAAATAATACAAAGTCTTTTTCAATTTATAGATTTTATGCTTATGATTGATCTTAACATAAACAAGAGGTTAATCAATAAATACCTACTCCTTTAAATCTCCATATAAAAAATACTAATTTGATATCAAGTTGAAAGATATGCCATGAATTTTGTGGTGCTAAAGCAACTAGCATTTTTACTATGCCATGTCTTACAACGGGGGCAAAAACTTTGGTGTAATCAATCTCAAACTCTTGTTTGTAACCTTTAGCAACTAAGCGTGCTTTAAATCTATCAATCTCCCCTCTCTTGTTCAACTTAGTTTTGTAAACCCATTTCACGCTTATAGATTTTTGGGCTTTTGAAAGTTCAACTGACTCCCACGTATTGTTTCTTTCATGGATACTCGAATTCATTGTTTTAGGCCATAAAGTTTTTGGAATGCTACTCATCTTCAAGACTTTGAGCTAGATTCAAAATTGTCAACCCCGGACCTAAAAATTTTGCATGATAATCGCCGTAGGCCCACTATATACACTGATATCATGTCCAGCCATGCACATAGTGAACTTACAAGGCTAGAAAGAACCAATAAATAACAGAGGAGAAATAATGAAAATGATTTAAAATGCAACAGCGGATTCAATTATAGTCAACGGTCTCGTCCGAGAAACACCAAATTATGATTTAACTTCAAATGTCCAGGACATTTCAATAAAACACGAACACCCATTTGACTTGACACATTCCTAATTTACACAAGTTGATTATGACATAACAACATAACCTTGGTGAATATGATATCATGTGCATAAAATACAAGAGTCCATAATAGGAATTCTAACCTGATGTTATGCTAATTTTCGATGAGTTGATTGTTTATCTAGGAAGAAAACCACGGTCGTATTCCATCGTTCCATTCCTAGTCAAATACAGATCTAGAGATCTGGCAAAAACCTTCTAAGTGAGTGAACGAGAAAAATATACAAAATATTCTGCACACATTCATGCAATACATTGGCTGACATGCTGTCACACATTCAATCATCCACGAGTCAATAAACACAGTCAAAATTAATATACGCAGCAATATCAAGATTCTTTAGGCATTTACAACCATGACTGGACTGACAATATCTCTTAGTCTCTATAGGTCCCGAGAATAGGATTGAGATACGTTAGTGGCACTTCATGAGATACGTCAGTGGCACTTCATACGACACCTTACACCTTTTATCTCATTGTTTCTTTATGATGATTTGTATATCCTGATAGAACGTGCATAACACTTGGCCTAGACCACTGATGATGTATGGATCATAGGTGATGGTAGCTACACGTATACGATCCCCACATTAGGAATTCCTGTCATACATTCAGTTAGCATAATTATATAACCATGTCCCTCCTTATGACTCCCTGGATAAGTCCATGTCTCACTACCATACTTATAGAGCTCTCAGGACGCACAGGTCACCGCATGCTGCTGCAATACATAATTCACCTCATGATTCCGAATATGACTCGATGCGCCATTTACACTTCAATAATGCATTTCACATTTCCATACCAAGCATAGCAATCCATAGCACGTAATACACCATTTCATTTAACAATTCATATGTAATTAAACACACGCAAGGTTCCATGTTGTTATTCCATTATAATTTCATTTATAAACACATTCATATGATCATGCCAGTGATTCAAGTAATTAATTAAAAGGGTTTATCCATTCACCGGTTTTTCGATTTTCAATGTTTGACGTGCCCACACTTGTTCCTGGATCGATTCCTCGAGATCTTGCATTAGTAGATATCCACCTATACATAACGACATCCAATCCTTTAATAAATAACACTAGAGGGTTATAAATACATAAAATCATAATTCCAAACCATCTACCCGACGAATTATGGTCCTAGATCAAACTCGAGATCCAACTGGAAATTATTTTTTTCAATTATTCCAAAATTTGTATCATTTAATTGACCAACCAAATCAACTCCAAATCCCATAATTTTCGTATCACTAAACATCGAATTCAATCTAGTATTTGTTATAATTTTCCCCATTTTTTCTCATTTCTCTGTTATTTTCCTTTTTTCTAGTATTTTTGCCATTTTTGCCATTTTTCTATAATTTTATTTCTTCCTGACCAATTATAATACGTCATGTGGCACCACTAGGCAATATCACACCTACATCCGAACCTGTCCGAGGCTAACACGTGTCCCAATCTACACGTGCCACGTCGCCCGAGCCTCAAGCTCGGGTCCATACCATCTGCACCTAGCGAACGACATGTCGCTCGGATTGTCCAATGACGAGTCAATCGCAACCCTACCAAACGATGTGTCAACTCTCAGTTGGAGCAGATTACCCGTCGTTCGACTAGGTCATCTTCAACCTCCAATTGACACCTAATTTGCCAAAAACCCCATCCTCCATACACAAACTCTAGCTCGAAAATTTTCATACCAAAACAATCACAACATCAATCCGAACTAAACTATGCCGACATCACTCAATTGCATCAACAGTTTCAGGCAAATAGAAGAGATCAAGATTTGGTTTTCAACAAACCAAACTTACCTAAAATCGGTGATGAAAATGCCAGAATCGCCACGGGATTAGCATAATCAAAGTCGGAAGCTTAAGAGGAAACTCTCAAGTTAATTTTTAGAGAGATGGGATGAATGATGGATGGCTTACACGTAACAGGACACTTATCCCGTTATGTTTTTAGCAACATGAGAGAAACGGGAAGGAGTGAGGCAGCAGCCGGTCTCGCATCAAAACGATGTCGTTTCGTTTGAAACAACAAAGGTTCAAGTATTTGGCCAAAACAACGGGATGTGTTGTTATTTTGACCATCCTGGTCAAAACGACACACCCACTTGTCGTTTCGACTTTGAATATAATATATTTAAATATTAATAAAATATTAATAAATATATTTTATAAATTCTAATATATTTTCAAACATTCATTAAAAATCAAATACTACTCTGAAAAATATTTAGAAAATTTTTACAGAATCTTTATGAATAGTATTATCAATCAGTACTATAAAATTACTATTTTCATACCCTTATTATTTTTTTAACTTATAATATAATATAGAAAATTTATATAAAATTCACCAACCATTTTAAACCTCCAATGGACATACCCATGGTCCCAAATGCCAAAATTATCAATATGATTCGCCGTTTCATATTTCAATCACCAATCAATTAAATAACCATAATTCTTATTAATAATAAAAATTCTCCGAAAATAAAATTTATCCTCTAAATCATCAAAACAAAATTATGAGTCCATCATTGATCCGTAAATATAGATTAAGGCTCACTAACCTCATAAATTTTCGATTGGGCTTTCGGGCCCACAAGGACGAAATTTTCAAGATTTCTTAAAATTGGTACAATTTTTCCTCATGCACACAATATTTTGCTAAGGCATATACATTGTCACGCTCTAGATTCTAAATTTATTTATTTTTGGGTGACACCCGTCGTAGGCCAACTATATATGTTGTCTAGTTATGCGGCAATACATACAACAAACCTACATGACTAAAATAAAATTCGACAACATAGGTATATTAAGGATTATATTAATTAAACAAACAACGGAAGAAGAAGAAAAGGACGATGTCATCCGGGTTAAATTGTGGAATATCTATTACTACTTGGTCCTAGTAACATTCGTATAATTTGCAATCAATTATGTTTGCCCAAGGTTCACTAGTTACCCAAAATATCATGCATGTGGACTAGGAGAATACATGTCATGTACACGATACACTAGAAACCTTAAGGGGATCCTAACCTCGAATCGTTTAAATTCTCGATCGACTGTTTGCCCGGAGGGATGCCATGATCATGTCCATTCATAATCAATCTTATTCGAATTCAGATCACAAGATTTGGCATTAACCTACCAGGTGAGCAAACAGAAAAAATATGTATAACATAACACATTCATACACACAAATAATACTGGGGACACAGGCATATGAATGCATCAACTAGTCACAGTCAGCACGTATAATAAATCCATGCACAATGAAACCGTGACTGGGCTTGGCATTTACTCACAATCCTTCCAGCGCTAGGAGTAGGACCAGGATTTGTCAATGGTCCTTCTCACTTACCTTCTCCATTACTTACCATTTCCTAAAACCACTGATGATGCCGGGGTGTTAGGTGATGGTAGCTCCACCTTAGTGGTCCTCACTTTGCAAGATCCTGACTCGTGTCTATCGGCTTGCTCGTGTAGTCCCTGTTCTACCTTATAGCTTCGTGTTTGGCATCTCCACGCCTCGCTACCAGACCCAAAGATATCTCAAGGGTTACATAGGTCACCCTATGCAACTTCGTGCTTTGCATACACATACCTGAATTCATTCAATGCATTATATGCATTACAATATAAACACACAGCAAAGCCCAAATATGTGGTTCATTCTTTATAGTTAACATGGCATTTCATATTTACGTAATTCATATCACACATGCATTTAAACACACAACTCGTCAAGCAACCCGACAATTATCATGCTTCCTAATAGTATGCATAAGCTTTCGATTTATCTACTTATTATCTTATTAAAATTCATGTCAATACTCAAACTAATAAAAGTTTTGTCCACTCAGTGGTTTTGAAGCCCACACACACATCGATGGCTTGTCGAACCGATTCCTCAAAGTCCTGCCATTTGTAGGTATCCACCTATGCACGATTATAATCAATATCTTTGAAAAATCATACTCAATACATAACAACAAATAAAATTATGCGTCTAACCCCTTTGATCGACGTGTTTCTACCCCTATATCAATATAAAACCAAATCGGGAAATTTTTCTATTTTTCCCTATTTTTCCAAAACTTGCATGATTTATTTCACCTATCAAATCAACTTCAAATTCAATAATTTTTATATCACTGGATTCCTTATTCAATCTAGCGTTTAATGTAATTTTCCTGATTTTGTTTGATTTTCCTACTATTTTCCTGATTTTTACAGCATTTCTGCCTATTTTTCTTATTTTCTGAAATTATTTTAAATTTCAGCCAACCAGGACGTGTCATGTGTCACCATCAAAGTGTGCCTGATCCTACCTTCGAACCTCCAGGGCTGTGACACGTGTTCCACTCCCCCGCGTACCACGTCACCCGAACCTCATGCTCGGGTGATGCCCTGTCACACCCTACAAACGACATGTCGCCTGTCTCCATTTGCAAACAACCTGTCACACAATCTGGAGGTGAACAACCCGTCGTCTGGTCAGGTCTTCTTCAACCTCCAGACTGTGATTTGCAGGTTGTTCTTAGAATTTCAATACTCCTCAAAACCACATAAAAGTCAATTAGATTCATACCAAAATATAGCTATGATGATTACAATTCTATCCCCACAAGAATCACTCAATTTCAAGGCCTAATTAACCCTTAACATGCATTCGAAATTTTAAAAACTATGAACTCTAATCACCCTCAAATCACAAAATCCTCTTTAAAATGGTGTAGAATCACTCGAAAGAAGAAGACACACACGAGGAGGGGAAGAATCACAGTTTGGGAACATTTTTGGGCAATTACGGGATACAGACTAGTATCCCGTTCTCTCTCCCTCTTATCTCGTTACCACAAAAAGGTAGGGTGTGCTGTCGTTTCACTAAATATAATAATCTAATACTATAATATTATAATAAAAATTAATAAAATTAATAAAAATTAATAAAATTAATAAAAATTAATATTTTCTATTTCTAAAATCCTTAAAAATTTGTATATCTAAAAATTCCTAAAATATTTCTCAATCCATATTAATGATCAGTAGACCTTTCCAAGGTTTTAAAACATCATTATAACTCATCATATAATTTTTCATCCACAAAATACTTAAATGAGGTTAATATCGATTAATCATAATAATTCTCTAAAAATACCATTAATCAATCTTAGGATCATCAATACTTGTTTAAAACTGAATAATGTATATGTCAATAGTACACATGTCACAAATCTCATATTTCTTCGCATTACGGGTACCAGGTGGTAAAATGACTAAAATATCCCTGAAAATTTTCCAAGAAAACACACTCCAATGTTCCTTTCTCGGAGTCAAAACCTCAAATTGACACTTATGAGTCCCGATGACTCATCAGGAATAGATAAGGATCACGGAAATCTAACCGCATATCGTATGGGCCCTAATACTACATAGTGGCTTGAATCGATGAAATCATCAAGATAGTCCCACTCATCCTTCACAAACACTCAAATAGTCTATTAAAATTGTAACAAATTTGAGCTATAATTAAAAGCCCATTAATTTTCTCATTGAAAACTCAATTGGGCCTTCGGCCTATAAAACCTTAAGGGTCAGTATCTTACATCTTACCCATCTTATAAAAAGTTTCACCCCCGAAACTCACTTAGATCGAGATCACTCTTAACAAAACAAAACTACACATCAATTAATGTAATATCCAACTGCTTTTTTCTCATCTTTCATATCTATCACAATCATTACTTTAACTATAGTTCAAACCATAACAGTTTCAAGGGTATATATCCAACATCATAACAATTGCCTTAACCTCAACCAAGGCATCTTATCAATCTGTTTCTCATCTTTCCTCATAGCATAACTCAACATTAAATAATTTCATTCAAAATGTCCAACGATTGGCTTAATCCTATACTCATAAAAATCATTCTTAGATGATAATCTCACTGATCACACAAAAATTTAATTATGTATTCTGTCCAATCACATAACATCAATCATTATACTGACGACAAAAATAAAAAGTACTGTCTAGTAATCTGACAATCTCACATATCGATTTGACTTATATGCCGTTTCAATCTCAAACTAGAATGTAGTATCGTACTACATTCTCTTCATCCATTCATTTATCACAATCACCTTTATATCTCAAGGTATAGCACGTACAATAACAACTATTCATAATCTTATCAACCAAATTTAATAGCTTACAATTGTAATCACCATGTTTCCGCTACGTTACTCCACTTTTAACTTTACTTTCTATTGATTCATATGAAACAGAATGCAAAAACTTCACATTTGACCTCATTATACCAAGCTTTCACTTCAATCACTATATATCGGTCAACCTCACATATCAAGAATATGAGATAAACTCAACGATATTCAATCAAAATTTAGAATTCACATCTCACACTCAACATAATTCTGCATTGAGCCTACCGTATCAAATTCAAACGTATAAATAATACCTTCTCTATGGTATATATACATATATCTTTATAATACACCCCAGCTAGAAGCTCAAAGAGAGAGAAAGAAAAACTGATGGTAGTCCAGGGCTAGATATAAAGAAAAAGTCTCGAGTATGGGGGTGGTTCTCTCTTCTTTCTTTTTTTTTTTTCCAAATATCAATCTTATTTGATAGTCTCGTTACTGGTATTCTAAATTCAGGTTAATAACCTCTAATACAGTGTCGGTCTTCACCAAATCTCCAACCACATTTCAATCCACTGGCTCGGTATTAGATGAATAGTCCCATCACATCCTCTGGTTCACTTAGTATCGAGGGTACAAGGACATAATTAATTATATACGTACATCATGTGTCCAGTCAGCATGTATACATGATGACACTAACTAAAAAATTATATTTTATTAACTGTGTTTAGGTAGTTCACAACACACGTGATGCTTGATTGTGTGGAGGTGGTGTAGAATACACATGGTTTTAAGATACTCCCGATACACCATGTCATCTTTACTTCATACAGAGATAAATCTTTTTATATGATTTTTCATTAGTCCCACATAAGTATGCTTTTATATAAAGTTATAAAGGCTCAAATTTTTGTCATTATTGTGTCAGGATCACTTTTTCTAACAATATCTCTCCTCTCTCTATTATTTTTTTTATTCTTGTCTCTATTATTTTTTGTTTATTGTTTTAACATACTCAACGTGACATTAGATGTGTTCTGAAAGGCATGCTTGTATATATGCCTTGTGAAATGTGGTAGTGTAACTAAAATTATACATGTGTACGTACCTATGTGAGAAATATAAATGTAACACATCTTAATGCCCTATTATATCCACGTTAGGTCTTAGTTTGGAGGCAATAGATATAAAATACAACCATATAGTGTAACATTTGCAACTTTGAGCAATTATTCTATCCTTTCATTATCTATCTTGAGCAAGAATTTTTCTTCATGATGATCATTCTTTTCAGCCTATTATTATATAGCAAATAAGAAAACAATGGCCAAAACCCAAAAAATGAAGACATTTATGGTGTGAGGAAGATAAAACACTATTGAAAGGTGCATTAAAATATATCCTTGAAAATCCAATAATAAAACATCAAGTTACTCACCAAATGACATTGTATATGTGAGGGATATGATGTTACGTTATTGTTATATTCAAACTATATACTTTGGATGATAATAATATATGTCATATATGTAATATTATGAGACTATTATAATTTCACATCCTGTACGACATATAATATATGATGTATTACTTGTGATGAGACTATTATAATCGGATTACTCACCTTCTATAATATACGATACGATATGTGACGCATGTAATGTAGATCCAACCTCCATGATTGACATATTATATATGTATAACAAACTATGAACCTTATATAATATATAGTATGTGACAATGTGATATTATATTAATGCTTAATGTCTCTAAACTAAAAAATAATTGAGATGTAATAGAGAATTAATATATGTTATATTTGTATTTCTAACATATGCATTTATACATATATGATCTTTGTCATATGTCCACATTTCACAAGGCATGCACACAAACATGCTCTTTATCACATCTAATATCATGTTGAGTATGCTAAAATAATAATAATAAATAATAGAAAGAGGAAAGATATACGAATAAAGAAAGAAGTAATTGAGAGAGAAAAAAAACTATAAAAAAAGTAATGCTGACAAAACTAATACAATAATTGATAAAAATTATAACTTTCTATATAAACATACTAATCGTGGTGTTGATTGAAAATTATATAAAAAATTATATAAAGATGATATAATACACAAAGAGTTACCTATGTTCACATGATCAATATTAAAATAATATTTATAATATTTTTTAATTAGAAAACAAAATCTTCAATTCATAGTTTTGACAGAGTTTGTGTGAATAGGTATGCACCATAAAGTTATCTGCCATAGATTATCAAATCCGCTATTTAATTGGCTTGCCAATGAAACCCGTCAGTTACGGGGGTCATACACGTTGTGAGCTCAACAAAAACACCTTTTTACAACAAACTTACCCTTGTTTCCAAAATATCGTTGCCCATGTATTAATTAAGTTTCGTTCGTTCCCGTCCCATCCATCATCCATCATCCATCATCCATCATCCATCATCCATCATCCATCATCCATCATCCATCATCCATCATCCATCATCCATCATCCATCATCCATCATCCATCAGAACCCCAAATTTGTGATTTAAAAAATTAATGTAGGATTACGTACAAGAACATTCTTTGGAAGAACGTTGTTTAATAAACAAGACTACGACGTTTAATTGGCCGATTAGAGCAAATATAGATACAGTATATAAATAACCGAATGTGATACCTAACAAATACGCCAAGGAATCCAACAGTTCATCTGCAAATAGACGCACGCATTTAAAAGTCCTCGGGATATCTAACAAAATCTTTCCAAGAGTGTGATAATTACTGAAGCATAAGCGTGTCAAAGAAAGCGGTTTGATCTAGCAGCAACTAGATCTATAGGCTTTTCTTCTTCTTCTTTTTTCCAATGGTTTTGGGACGGGTGGCTAAAGCAACAGAGCTATCTGATTTTTCGCCTATTCTACTCCTTAGCGCCAAACCAACAACTATTAGTCAGTTTTGAAAACGAGGATAGAGTATGTTCATGTTGGAAATGCAGGTTCTGTGCTCTTTATTATCTGTTTTTGGGGGAGGTTATATGTTCATTGTTCCATGCTCTTTCCATCACTCCCTTCACAAGAAAGTCGTGTTCTGTCACATTCACAGTCACCCGAATGATACTAATCGCGAACAATAACAAGAATATAACCTCCAAAACAACTTTCTTCTTAATTAACCAATTATCTGAGGATGAAAAACTGTGGCTGGGGTGGAGATATGGAGTGGTCGTTTGGATTTACGATATGGAAGGCCAATTAGCGTTTGACACGTTACATCGCTGCCGATTAGCTTTTTGCCTAGAGGCATGGGTTACTAAAACGGTGATTACCTGCAAATGACAGTAAACAAAGAAACGGTTATTGGATTGCGTGCTACACAAGCTAAGGCCATTTTGGTAATAAAAGAAACCGGGGACGACTAATATATCGGGTAAATAAAGCTTCATGCTAGGAGAAGGGCAAAATGCGTAAATACTGACTGCAAACAGTCAAGCATGTCAGAAAATATTAAAAATTATTCATCTTATCCTTTGAAAAGCAGAGAAACGTTTCATTTTCTCCTCTTCTCTATAAAGCGACACAACCTCTTGCGTTGCACAACTCGTTTCTCTAGCGACAAGCTCTCTCTCTCTCTCAGGGTTTGTGCACACCTTTTGTTTTCTCTCTCACAATATCTGTTCAACATTAAGTAATGGCGCAATCGGAGGTTGAGAACGGGGACTCAGACAAAGCTGCCGAGGAGGTGATGTTCACTGCTGTTAAGCCACTGCTCATGGTAGAGGCACCCAAGGCCAACGACGCCGTGCAGTTCTACAAGGCTGCCTTTGGTGCTGTCGAGACCGGTCGTTCCTCTCAGCCCAAGCGCAAGGCGGAGCAGGAGCTCCCTCACATCATTTCTGCTCAGCTACAGATAGCAGGCTTCACCATTGTCGTTTCTGACCTTGCCGATGACTCTGTTCCGTACGTTCACCACTCCATCATACGCAATGTCATTCTTTTCTATTCTGTTTATGTTGTTAAGATGTTTTTTTTTCATTTTATCCGATCTTGTATTTGTCTATAGTAGATTTTCCACTATTGTAGCAGGTCTCGTCGTTGAGTCATCCTTTGTTACTGTTTGTTCCACTATTCCTTTGCCTTTATTTCCATTGGATACTACTATTGTGTGGCAAAGGCAAACCTAAATTTAGTAGTTTATGCTACTATTTTTCTTTTCTGGCTGCTCACTTTTTAATTATCTCCTTGGATGTTATTTTGTATGACAAATGTCCAAGTCGATCCATGGCTTGTATTATTTTTTTTCAAAGGTCAAATGGGATAGATTTTTACTTCTGCAAGTTTTTGGTTTGTCATTTTGGCTCGTACAGTAGGAAGACTACTCGTTTTGATCTTTGTTCTTTTCCTTGCCACTCGTTTTGCTTTTTGTTATTTTCCTTGCTATTTTTTTTATTTTTGTTTTTTCCCCGTTTACTAGAACACTCGTCTGTGTTTGGCTTTCACTTTCGTACAAGGCTGTTATAGAAACATGGATGCAAAATTTCAAAATGATCCTGTTTGTATCTTGTGTCTTGGTTCTGGATGTTAAGAGTGACGAGGTGTAAGTTACTCACATACAGAAAACATAAACATTTGTGAAAGCAACATAAAATCTTTTCGTGTTTTTGTCCTGTCTGTTTCTAACCAGGGTGAAAGCTGAGGGAAGCCAGGTTGCTTTCTGCCTGGAGACACACAGCGTTGAGGCTGCTGTAGCCAAGGCCGTTGCTGCAGGAGCTGTTGCGGATGGCGAGATAATCGATGGTGAAGGCGGCGCGTGTTGCGGAGCGGGGAGGGTGGGCAAAATCAAGGATCCCTACGGTTTCATTTGGTTGTTTTGCTCCCCTGCTGCTGCTGACGCGTAAGCTTAGAGGCCTCCTGATGTGATGTTGACCCTCGTTTCAGATTGTCATACCATCTTTAAAACTTTTCTGTAGTGATGCTGTTGTTTTTGTTGTGGATGTTAATTGCAGTGGCGGGACCCTGTATGAGTATCAGATACGGTACTCTTACTGTTACCAGAATTAGGAGTAATAGGGTCTACATTGGGCTGGCTAGTTGTCAGGTATTATGATACGGTCGGTTGATGATGCATTTTTAAGAAAAAATCAAAAGTTTGGAAGGCTTTAAAATTAACCGTTGGAAGTTTAATCAACTCTCTGTCTACTTTATGTGCGACCGGCCAATGACTTTTTTTGTTCTCTTATTGCAGTTGGCTATCCGATTTTTTATTAAAGTCGGTTTGGAATTATGATAACCTAGCACTAAAAAGTAGTTTTTTTTTTGTTTACTTTTTAAAGATAAATCACTAAATATGATTCAATGTAAAAACATTATGTGACTTCTATGGTATACATCTATGCCTTAGTGGTTAACTACGAATTATGATTATTAGTACTATTCTTCAATACACAGTATTTGGGTACCATCAATCAGAAGTCTTAGACTATTCTTTTTTTAACATTATTCGTGTTGTTCCCAGGCTTCGTCGAGTGTTGATTGAGACTTTGGCCTGTCCAATCGATAGTGTAGGCAGGTGTTGTTTGAGGCGATTTTTATTTTCGCGGTAGTGTGAAGCATGAATAATAGAAACTGCGTTGGGAAGGAAGTGGTCCCACCGCTGCAATATATGAATTGGCGTCAGACCCGAAGGAGTGAATTTTTTGTGAGGGATATGTTATCGGTAAATATTTTAGAAATATTTAAATTTAGCCTCAGCCGACTCTTGTTTGGATGGAAAGATCATTTTCAAACCTCTTCCTAGGAGTTGTTCGATGTCTGCTCTTAGTTTAGTGCATTGTCGGCCTGCATTTTAGAATTGTCTTATTTGTATACGAAGTTAACTTGTTTTGTTCGGGCAAGGTTTGATGCTGTGGACTTGACTTGTGTATATTGGAGGCCTAATGACCTGTTGTCGGATAAATATTTCGCTATTTTTATGCATCTCAATTCAAGCTTTTTTAGTAATTATAAAAATACTTGAATATTTTTTTCACTCGTTATACTAGATTGTTATTAAAATCTTCTAGATATCCTTAATGGATTGAGAGAAGGTACGGGAATCAGCTAGCTGTTCAAACAAACATCAGCCAGTAATTAAACACAGATTGTTGCGACTTAAAATTGGTCACATACATGTATTCTGCTGGAGGATAATAGAAATGGATCGGGATCTTCTTATGGAGACTGGTGAGGTGAGAGGTAAGCTCTCCGAAACCTGTAATGAAAATAATGAAAATAACAAATATAAGCCGCCAAAGATAATAATAATCCCTCCCAATTTTTATATAATTTAACCAACAGATCTGCTAGGAAAGGGAAATTAGAAGGATAAAGAAGTAGAGATGCGAATAAGAATGGAAGGGAAGGAATTAGTGTTCAAAGAAAATCCTCAATCTGAAACCATTCTTTGGTGTAACTTCCAAATTAGCAGCGATTTAGGAATTTAAGGTGACACACCTTAGCAATTTGCAGGAGCGGTTAGATTACACTTGGAAGGCAAAGCCATGGCGAGATCAGGATCAATCCCTAGCGAAGGCAACAGAAACGATTTCTTGTAAGAACATAAGCATGTCAAGTTAGCTGCCGACAGAGCCTGGCAGCATTCTGAAGGTGGTGGATCAACAGGTTTTGGCTTCGTCACAGAAGGTCTGCAGTCCTCAATACCATCACTACTCATGTTACACAGTGTCATTGCTCGTGAGCCCTGGAATAAGGCAATCAGCACCATGCCAAACGCCACCAGTCTCCTTGCCGTTTCCATTGTACACGTTCTACCCTTTGTTTGCTGTTTTCGTGTTTGCTTGCTTGCAAACCCAGCACTCGTAAGTCTTAACTGAGGGGAGCTTCTCAATTTCGCATATTATATAGAGAAGAGCATTCGAGGATAAGAACCACAAGTTAGAGGCCCGTGAATGAGGATTGGCAGGATTCGGAATCACGGGGAAGGCTTCCCATTTATTTGTGCCATCAATTTTTGGATTAATGCCACTTAGCCTTGTCGTATTGGGCATTCATTTTCTGTTGAGACTTGAGAGGGGCGGGGGGCCATATACAGGTGATATATATACTGATTAGTTGGTTGGAAGGAATAGTTTGATTCGTCTTGTAATAATTTTAGGTATACTATATATAACCTTGTAATAAAATTAGGTGATTTCCTTTGTTTGATATTGGGCAGAGACAATTTGTTTTATGTAGAATATTAATGGTGAAAAAGAAACGCCACCCACACATATTCATTCTCCACCCAATACGAATATTCTATTAAATTCCAAAAAGCTTTTATATCTTAGTGAAATATGTTTTCAAATTTAGATTTTAATGTATATCTAGAGCACTGTACAAAACTAAGAAGGATGGTCACGGTTCTTTCTTTCTTGCCTTGCCTTGCATTGCACAGCCAGTCCAAGGTTGCCAAGCCGCTTGAATACCCGGCGATTCAAGCCACGATTCTATTTTCTAAAAATAAGATTGTCCACGACTTTGTGGTCTTTGTTATTTCTGTTTGATTATTTTTTAAAAAAATATATATAATCGGTAAGTTAACGAAGAATATTCAAGTTGGTCAGCGTAAAAGGAAAAATCTCTTCCTCACCCTCTAGCTTTGTCTTGTGTGAAGTAATTTTTGATTTTTCGTATTGAATATGATATGTTCCAAAAAATTTTAAATCTTCCGCTGTAGCTGTATGTAGTATAGCATAAAATTCAACAATCAAGTCTTTGGCCTTAAACACCCAACACTTCCAGCAAAAGACGGATCAAAATATAAAAAATTTGAAGACTCAAGCCTGTGCCGTTAACCGTATGGACTCTCTCAACCAAATGATCAAGATGATCCCCTATTTCTTTCTTTTTCTTTTATTAAATAACACATGGTCAATACATAGCAGATCCAAAAGAATCATAAAATAAGAGTTGTTGCAACGACGAAGGGAAATTATGATGCGTCTGCATACCAAAAGGAAGTGAAGCAGCTAAACGTGCAAGGCTGTCAGCTGCTTGGTTGGCTTCACGGAAGATATGTTCCATGTTGACCTCATGGAAACGGTTCATCAGGCTTCTATAATAGTATTGAATTAAGTGTGATGTTGGTGCGATTATATCTGAAGTGCCTAGAAAGCAATTACCTCCAAAATATCAAGATCTTACCATTCTATGCAAAATAGGCAATATTGAAATAGAAAAGGCCATGTTTGATCAGGAAAAAAAAATTGGAGACTCAGATGTATTAACTAGCCTCTATTGTTAACCGTATGGAGTTTCAAGAAAAATTTTCATCCCAACCAGTTATTAATCATGTATAAAATATAAGCTCTATCTCTTATGACATGTTTTAATGTCATTATTATTTTTAGAAATAAACAATTTTACCCTCACCCCACCCCACCCTTCTATTCTATCCACCTAGCTTGGATTTGAATCCAAGTTCTCTCGTATTGTATCCCCATAAGGGGTCATGTCATTATATTTTTGGGTTTAAATATGCTTTTATGGTTATTGGTTATTAAATGACATAATCTTTATCTAATTATTTATTTATTTTCATAAGATGTCTGTGGTATTTGAGTTATTTTGTAGAAAAGAATATATGAAAGTATAAAAGAGGTAAATACCGTTAGAGATAAAGATGAGAACCAAAGGAGATAAAAGCATATCTTTTACCAAGAATATATGCTATATTATTATCTACAATCACATATATAAATCCTCAACCGCCTGTGTTTAGGGTATCTCATCTTTTATTCACAATTCAGCTTTTAGACATTCATAAAACCCTTAGTGATAGTTCTCTAAATATGTCTGACTAGAAACTCCTTAATCTATCATCAACCTTACAATAGGTTATTGTTGAATCTTCAAGAAATTTTATTAATATTAGTTGAAGTAAAATGAAGTCCCTTTTAATCGCAAATACATGACTATCAATAAGTAATATAGTTAAAAAAAAATGAGTATCAATCCCAAAGAAAATTTCGTTAAAACCAATCAATTCAACTAATTCACTATTCTAGTTAAGTGAAACGAATAAGGAATTGTAATTAAACTAAACCTAAAACCTAAGTTAACTAGCTAGATATTAGAGTTAGGGTTGTTAGTTAATTTGAGTATTAATCTAACTATTGTTCAATTCTAATGTTCTATAATCTGTTTATATTTATCTTTTAATCCCTTAATATCTTTCCAGACTATTGAGAGTTAATTTAGACTCCCAATTAACTATATTCCTATCATAATTAAATTTCTAAATCATTTTGTCCAAATCAATATAAATCCGAGGTTTGGTAGATATATTTCTATTTGTAAATTTTCTACCAACTTAAACCCTATGCTCAACTTATAGAGCACCTTGAGGTCTCTAGAAGAGTTATAGACAGTAGCAATACCTCCTGCTGTGTGGAGGAGAAGATGTGGGTGGGCTTTAGTAAGATGTCATACCTATCTAGATCTATACATAAAACATATCCATATGCATCTTATCAACATCTACTTATATAATAGTATTTGTCTTTTAGTCCAATATCTCAATTAGATTTAGACATTGAAATATCATCCTCATTTGTGTCTAATAGTAGTTTATCTTGAACAATGTCTGTGAGACCCCAAATTTTGATCAAGATAGGCATCAATAAGGCAAAGGTAGGGCATGCTGATTTCATGAATAGGGAAGATTCAAAGGATGAATTCATGATTTTACATCATGAATGGATGCTAAACAATCATACGAACAAGAGGAACAATAACAGAAATCAATTGAAGGGAGAATCACATAATTTTGAAACCTAATCCCGCCGAATTACGATCTAAATTACGACAAAGAAAAACTAACTTTCAGATGAAAAAACCTAGATAGTTGGAAATAGGATGAAGAGATCTTTCCAATAAGTTATTATTCGCAAGAATCCGACAAAGGATGAGAGAGTTATGCTATTTTGAAGTTCAAGCAGATTTTGGTAATTCCACTAAATACGATTAAACTTTTAACAAATAAAAACTAACCTCTAGATGACAAACTCAAGATGGTTGGAAAGAGAATGAAGAGAGCTTTCCAACAAGTTATTATTTGCAAGAATCCGACAAAGGATGAGAGAGTTATGCTATTTTGAAGTTCAAGCAGATTTTGGCAATTCCACCGAAATACAATTTAACTTTTGAAAAATAACCTCCAGATAAAAATACCAAGATGGTTGGAAATAGGACAGAAAGAGGTTTCCAACAAACTATTATTTGCAGAAATCCGATAAAGGATGAGAGAGTTATGCTGAGATGAAGATCAATGAGTTTCGGTTAGGGTTTTGGCAAAAATCGGAATTTGAGATGAAGGGGATAAATTACGAAATTTCTAATTGGGTTTTGATATGTTTAGGTGAGATAGGCTGGCCACTTTTTTATAGGTGTCGAAGGAGGAAGTTTAGCTAAGAGGTAATCAAAGAATAATTCTATTTAAAAGGATAATTCTATTAAAAAAGATATTCTATTTAAAAGGAAAAATTATCTAATATCTTAGATAATAAGGGATAAAACTAAGGATAATTAATATAAAAATACTAGAATTAAAATAGAAAATATCTGGCAGTAACCATTTTAGGCCATCACGCATCTATTTCTTTAAGGGTAAAATAGTCATTTCAATTACATCGGCTCCTAGACTTCCTGGACATCTAAACTCGAAAGGGTCGGGGTCTCACATATGACATCGAATAAGAATCCATGTAGCATTCTCATTAATTGGGTCTATTTGAAGTGCTATTCACTAATAAGACACCGATATAATAACAAGACATCATTATATCAATAGTATGTGATGCATAACCAAGTGGTTATCATATACTAAACTTTAGTATCATTGTTTTTCGTATGTTACAATGATATGAAGATTAGCAATCCTTTTATGAATTTACTCTAACTCAAATATCACAATCAAATCACATATTTGACAATCTGAGATATTTGAGTAACTAAATTAATAGATATATTTTTTAATTCTTTCATATATAGAACAAAAGAATATATATTTTTATTTAATTAATTCAATATAACATAAAGTGTATCAACATAATATAATTGAATCTAAGGCATACTCAAATCCAATAGTTTCTTCTTAAATTTGAAAAAATCCACTGTTTTGAATTGTTTCATTGGATGGATGCTTAAGGACATATTTTATTATTTTATTATTATAT